>CM068315.1:35990317-36025317 GCA_034766995.1 Acanthacorydalis orientalis | reverse complement strand
ATTTAATTAATAATAAATTTAGTATCTTCTTTAAAAAGAGTATCATTTATATATATATATATATATATATATATATATATATATATATATATATATATATATATATATATATATATATATATAAATGAAATATATATATATATATATATATATATATATATATATATATATATACATATTTATACGTAATATGAACTTATTACTTTGTTGATTAAAAATTATGTCAAAATATGGAAATATTTTTCACTTAAACTATTTAATTTGTTAATGACGCAATGCGTTATAACACAAGATATCAGAACACCTCGTTCCACGTATCTCGTTTAAAGTGTTTCTTATCAAGAGTACCGAGTAAGTGTGAGTTATATGAGTTGTGTGTGTATAAAGTACACAGGATGACGAAGGTAGGCCAAGCATCAGGGTTTGATCTGGTCGAGGCCTCCTGGGAGGTTGTCGTAGTACGTGACCCAAGTGACGGCGATTCAATCAGCGCCGCATGTTGTCCCGGTTCCCCACCATCACGTTCATACACCTTAAAATGTCGTTGGGGAACGTGAATTTATGTCGTTGTTTTAATAGGACGTGTGCACGACTTTAGACACTCACTTTCGTTTTATTGTACGTTGGAAAAGTCGATGCTCATGTTGGTACCTTCAAGTAACTGTATTTTGCACATAGGATGCTTTTGATGTAAGAACGGCGAGAGAGTAATTACTTTGCTTTTAATTTACTTCACTTTTTCTATACCTTAAAAAAATTACACGATGTATTTTGTAACCGTTTTGTATTTAAATGTTAATAGCCGTTTGATATGTATTTATGGGAAGAAATTGTATATATGCTATTTATTGTTTTATTCTAGTTATATTACAGTATTCAAATATATATCTTTCCACTTTTGTTTATCATCAAAAAGGTACTTATTTTTATTTTTTTTTACTATTGTTTAATTATTGTAAATACGAATATAATTAACATAAATCTTGACTTTTATAGGCAAAGATCACTTTTGAAATTCCTTCCAAATAACTCAATAAAATGTCAAATACTATTGTAGTTAAATTTTGGTATTTTAGCTGACTGATTCTTACATATTAATTATAGCTTTAGAATATACGTAAAAATGATAAATGAATGGATACTTTTTATTCGAGTTTTGTTCAGTAGTTCATTATTCAAACCTTTTATTGATTTTTTAAGTCAAATATAGGCATTTTTATATGATTATAAAAAGTATATTACTTTTGTTGTCAGTATGAAATGTAATCATTAAGTGTTAGTATCAAATATATATATATATATATATATATATATATATATATATATATGTATATACATATATATACAAAAACTTTTTATGTGGTTGTTTTAATGTACACTTCAAATATTATTTTTTTATATACTTATCTTTATATCAATTATTGTTACTTGATATCGGTTTTATATCTATTACGTAAATTACGGTACTATAAAGAATTCCTGGAATTAAATTAGATAGAAGATTTTTATGTCTCACATTATATTTTGGATGAATTATCATTGTATATGTTTATGAAATGTTTATTTTTACAAAAATAAGTATAATAAGAAAATGTAATTTTAATCTTTTTGTGATATCTTATAATTTTGTTGTCAACTACATACTGAGTTTATATACCGAGAACTAATCTTTTTTTGGTGACTATTATTTAGTAATATTTTATAATGAAAATATATTCACTATTATTTTAAAACAAATACTAAAGAGAACAATTTTTTATTCTTAATTTACTAAAGACAATTGCTTTATTTTATCTCATTTATTTTTATTATTTATTTTTATTTATTTTTATTTGTATTAGTTTTTGTTACTAAAGCTGTAGTTAATCGCAATATATTTTATTGAAGCTTAACAAATAATAGTATTTTGTAATACAGAAGTTTAATTTTTGTAATATATTCCAAGAAATTGATTAAACTGTGTATGCATATATATATATATATATATATATATATATATATATATATATATTAAATTATTTTTGTTTTAAACATATTGTTTTTAAAATTAAAACATTTAAAGTCATTTACATACTCCTAAATGTTGTAATCATACAGTATATAAATTACTTTTTATTTATAATGCATCTGTCATCGATGAGTAATTTTAAATTATTTACTATACTGCATATAAATATTTTTTTAATTCATGATATGTGTATACAATTGAAAAAATAAAATTTTAAGAAATTTCTTTTTAATTTTTTTTCATATATTTCAAATTTACATACCAATTTGCTATTTATTTTATGAATTTTCCATTTATCTGATTGATTTACAATGGATTGTTTTCAATAAACCTAATTTTTATACCATAAGTTGTGTTCAATATATGCGAATATAAATATATATATATATATATATATATATATATATATATATATCTATGTATGTATGTATATATATATATATATATATATATATACACATATATATATATATGTATGTATATATATATGTATGTATATGTATGTATATATATGTATGTATATATATGTATGTATATATATGTATGTATATATACATATCATAGTTGTTACATAACTTATAATAACTATATATTCTAAAGTAGGTAGTTATACATTCGTACAATGTATGTAATGGAGTTTTTTGTAGATAAAGATCAATATTTCTTTCAATATATGAGGGGAACTTACAAGAAAATGCAATTTCCGAACTTGTTACAAATATAATCTGACTTTGTCAATATACATTTCCAATCATGCATAAACTTTAATCAAAAATATAATGTTATGTCATACTACATCGATACAAGTATTCTACATCACTTGATACAAAAAATATTAACAGAATTGAAATTCTGTTTATTTATAATATGTGTGCATACATCTGTGTGTATGTATTTATGTATGTGTGTATATATATATAATATTTGTATTAATTAAAAATTAGTTTAGTTAGCGATTGGTTTTATTCTTTATGTTGCTTTATATATAAAAAATGAAATTATTTTTGCACCCTCTTTCTTTATATGTATGTTTTATTTGAATAGGAAATAATGAAACGTTTATTTATTATTCTTTTGTATAAATTGAGTCCTTTTCTTCCTTGTTTGTATTAAAACTGGTACAGCACGTTTTAAGCCTATTTTTTTGAATTCCATCGCTTAAAAGATAATATATTTATTTTAACGCCGTATAAATATATAAAATATTTAAAGCTTGACCTTTCTATAAATGTTTACTGCAAAATCTATATTGATACTACGTAAGTTTGTGAAACAGTATAGTGATAACTTAGGGAATACTGTATAAATTATAAATAAAATTTTAATGAAAATAAAAACTATATTTACTAGTAATGCTTTTTTTATTTAAACGTGAATTTTTAGTACACTCACGTGTATATATATATATATACATATATATATATATATATATATATATATATATATATATATATATATATATTGGTTGTCTAGATCATTGTACATTATTTTTAAATGGTTATTACTACTTAACTAAAGAATATTTAATCATTTTTAATTAACATTATATAAAAATTAATATAATTAAATGTTTTATTTCAATGTTACATTATTCAATTTAGGCTCTAGCATTATGTATATACTTTTGTAATTAAACGTTCATTTTTTTGTTATGCGTATTTTGAAATAACTTTAATTCTAATTTTTAAATAATCTAAAAATTCGATTTGAATAAAAACTGAATCAAAATTGTTCTCTATTCAATAAATAATTAAAGTCCAAGTTATTGAATGCAATTGTCACCAAGTAGTAATTATATATATATATATATATATATATATATATATATATATATATATATATTCATTACGATAATTGATGAAAAAAATGTATGACAGATGCTTTGAATATTTTCAGATGAAATATATATATTTGTATACTTTATTAGTAATTGTAACGAAAAATATGAATAATATGGTTCAAAATATATAATCTCGATCGTAATTTATTAATTATTTAAATCAAGCAAGAATACATTAACAATTCAATTGTATGTACAGTGACCTTATTATTAATAAGAATAATTATTAGAATTGTACTTCATAAGATATATAACTACCCAATTTAATATAAATTAATACTTTTGCTTCTTTTGTATATATATATATATATATATATATATATATATATATATATATATATATATATATATATATATATATATATATATATATATATATGACAATATAATTAAATATGAATTCAATTAAAAAGTAATAAAAAAAATAATTAGAAATATTATAAAAAAAACGTGTGCAATTAAGAACGTAATTCATTTTTAAGTAGAATACGACGGATTTTCAATTATGAATTAAACAAGAAAACGGAAGTGTTTCAAAAGACTAGTCTACATAACATACGTTAAGTACATAGTAAACAATTTAAATTCATGTTTATAACTATAGAGATCAAAATAAACTACATCAAAAACTTTACATTATAATATAAACTGATAAAATAAACAAATTAAGAGTTTTGTTTGGTTAGTAAGTTGACGCGGTTTCAGTTTAACTAAAATTAACATCACGATTCATCACGAAACTATATATCTTGTTTGGAAACAACGAGTTTTGTGACTCGTGAACAAAAAGATCAAGATATCTGTTGATGGTACGGTGGTGTTCAATCGTTACCACACGTCGTTGATTTTCGGTTTCTCAATGGAGTTTTACCCTAAGATTGGTTGACCTCCCGGTTGGTCGACATGCATACATATCAGCGAGTGCTGTTTAGTAATGTGGAAGTTGCTGGTGATTTACTCACCCTTATTGGTATATTGGTGAGCATTGTATTTATTATTCTATAACTCTATTGTAACTCTTATTTAGGATTTAGATTTGTGCCGTTCATGTTGATTATAATATTAGTAAATAAATACCCCTATATTTTAATTAAATCATAATTTTATTCGGATTTGTGCCGAATGTAATTATTTTGTTGCATGCATGAAATAATATTTTTGTATAATATTATTTAAATAATAGAAATGTTACTTTATTTATTACAATTTTAACGGTCAGAAAGTATTGAAAATCAGTTATGTTTGTTAATTTACTGTAAGTTTGTGATGTATTTAATGTATTTTTTTTAAATAATAGTCTTGTCTATACTAAGCAGTCAATCATTAATTCTTGATATTTTCTTTATAATTATTGGCATTAAGTTGTTACTTTTTTTATTAAGAATTGTAATGTTTATCGTAGTTATTATTCATAAATTTACAAATATATATATATATATATATATATATACATACATATATGTATATATATATATATATATATTTAATATTCCATACAATTTTATTGTGTATTATAAATCATATATATATATATATATATATATATATATATATACACATACATATATGTATATATATATATATATATATATATATATGTATATATACATACATATATGTATATATATATATATATATATATACGTGTGTATATATACATATATATATATATATTATATAATGTGTATATATATATATAACAGTTTTTCACATAATGAAAGTCATCTGATTTCCCAGTGAATATACAAAGACAAATTGTAACAGGAACAGTGTCGTTACATGAATCATAGCTGATAAGCAACAAGTCTGATGATTAATAGGGCATTTTTAGTACGAATGTCAAATATGAATTTTTGTTGTCTTCTAACAGTATGTGCTTTAGTTGTTGGCATAAAGTAGAAAATATTTAAAAATTTAAAGTTATTTAGTACGAATTTTTTGAGTTTACTATTATTTGATTATTAAATAAAGAATAGTAATCTTTTTTTCATAAAATTCATAAATATTAATTTTCTTTAAAACATTGGTTTAGTAAAAATCATAACAATATTACAAAGAACACATTTACTAATAATATAAAAGAAAATAATCAATTGTTATTCATTTTCATTATTTTTTTATTAATGGAATAATCATATATAAATCAACATGCGATTGTACCAAAAATTTTATTTACTTTTTCTGCAATGTAGCTTTTTTATCATTTTTAAAAACTTTGAAAGCGAAAAAATGAATCAAGAACATAAAAAACTTAACTGTAGTTCAACTTTATAAAGTTTTAAATGCAGCTTACACATTTTTATTGAAAAGCGTTGTAAAAAGTTTTTCATAAGGTGGTGCTATTTATGTCTCACTGTATTTTCAAAGTAATTAAATACTATTTTCTCTTTGCGAGGCTCATTCAAAATCAATTTGTTTAATAAAAGCGTAAAATGCAATTAGTGCATTGAAAACTTTTCAAAATTACTTTGATGGGGTTTCTAAGTAAATCTTTAAAGAGAGTAAAAAGATATTTGAATTAAGATTGTATGGATAGAAAGGGATGAAATATTGAACAATGTATCAATGAATAAAATGATGCAAAAGTTTTAAAATGTAAATGTGAATTAATTGTATTAAGTGTTTCAAATTTAGTAAATTATATAATCATATTGAATGAGTCGTCATCATTTTTGTTTCCATTCATAAGAAATGTCTTTAATTATGAAGAAAAGCTCCTTTAAAGTATATCTTTTTGAAATATTAATTTCGTATTATAATTATTGAAGCTATTAGTTTATTCTTTTCTTCGTTCAGTCTTATTTACGTTTTCTTGATATTATCCTTCAGTATTAGCAAGTTTTAATTCTTCTGCTTCTCAGCTTTATATAAATATTCTTAACATTTTTCGTTTGTATTATATCAATGACAATCTACAAAATTTAACATTGTAATTGCATTCTAGACTTTATTTTGTAATAAAATTATGAAAGTAGAAATCATCTTAAAGAAATGAATGTCAGTTTATGAAATTAATATTATATGGAAGTTTATTTTTAAAAAATAATCGTATCCGTTTATTATTGAAATGAGTATTTCTTACATTACTAAAATGTATCTCCATATAAAAATTGTAATGATGTCACATTTTGATTATAAAGTTTGGCGGAATGGTGAAAAAGTGTGTCTTTATATTACAGATTCAAAGAAAATGAAAGTTTAATAGTCATAAGAAAGATAATGTCTTTTTTTATACAACTTTTCTTTCTGTATTTTATGTTTCTTGTATTCAAGATATTTCATTTTTTACAATATTAAATGTATACATGTATAGGTGGCATATATAAATACATATATATATATATATATATATATATATATATATATATATATATATTTACATGTATATATATATATATATATATATATACAGATACTATTTTTTAAATTATGTTATTGTTACTTTTACGTGAAAAAGTGTCAATTTATTAGAATCTTACAAATTAATATATAATAAACAATAACTTTGATTATTCTGTTAGAAAATCTTCATTGAATATTACTATTTATCATATAAAAAAAACAGTAGATTAAAAGAAATTGTTATTATATATATATATATATATATATATATATATATATATATATATATATATATTAGGTGTAAAGATTAATTCGGTATCGTTTTTATAGAAAATGATTGCTTACGGAAAAATGGAATACAGTTCAATCCTGAAAATATCACTCATTATTTTGTATAACTTTGTTTCATCTGTTAGGTAACTGTCGAATTCTTTATAAAAAAAATATGACGGCTTTGAATCGATGAAGTCGTAAAGCATTTTTGAACCTCTTCCACTGTTTTAGTGTTTTTGCATGTTTTATGTGTCACAACACGTTTCCTCAAAGCTGAATAAATCATTCCCGCGGTTCCAGTATCATTTTTTTTCAATTCCATTGCTAACAGTATGCAATGCTTAATATGTTATTTTTCGGAGGCCATCGTATTCACTACTGTTTTATACTAACTCCCTGGACAAGATATATAGTGATTTTAAATATTAAGATTGACACTTAAAAATCTTAAAACGACGAGAACATACTTAATTTAAAACAGAGTTATGATTGATTTAATTGAGTGGCATAGAATTAATTTTTACATACACAAACACACATACACACACACACACACACATATATATATATATATATATATATATATATATATAATCTTTATTTATATTAATAATTTGATATTTATTTTTTTGAAAATTATTGAAAGTAAAATGACTAAACATGTTATGGATAAAATACAAAGTAACATTATATCCTAAAATAGTACTGCATTTTCGAATGTATTTTATTTATATATAGTTTTATATAAAATGTTCTAGTTTTAAAGTATTTCCAAATCATGTATTAATTTTAATAAAACAATTCATTACTTATTATATGCCATTAACTTTAGTGATTATTATTAGAATGATTATGTTTTATAAATACACTAAAACAAATTTTAATTGTATGCCTTTACTTGTATTAAAACATGAGTAATTGCTGTTAAACCCATTTTTTTGGCTGTGTAAAAACTGATATTGTGTTAAAGCTTATATGTTTTGCACCGTAATAAGAACATTCGAGGTAGTGCTACATACATGTAAATGATAACAATAAACTGAAATAAATTATTCCTCATATGTTACAAATGTAATTCTATAAAACTATTAAGAGTATAACTGAGTTTTCTGACATCTCTAGATTCCCTAATAAGATAAAACACGACACAAGAGTTATATGCTATAACTCTTGTACCGCCACCAATAAGTATCGCATTTCGGAGCTTAACATTGCCTCTGGCATTTTCGGTGCTATTGCTATACTCCTCTCGGGGTCTTTTGGGAATTACATCACACGACATTTCTATGCGATAGTACATTTTCTCAGTTTGTGTTGGAAGTTCGTTTCTTCAACACGTATCATACTGTGTTTTCTCTAATTGGTTGTCGAGGTTTCTTGTCTCATCCTTGAGTCATTTTGAAGATATTTGATGTAATTGTACTCATTTATATACAATAAGAACATATGTTTAATTATGCAATTTTTTAAATACACAACAATATACTGAAAGCAATTACAGTTTGAACGTTACTACTACCCTACATGTTTTTATATATATATATATATATATATATATATATATATATATATATATATATATATATATATATATATATATATATATATATATATGCATGCATTCGTGTACAGGAGAAAGTTTCATCAATCAATTTTTTTCATCAATATCGTAAACGAGAAATAATTTTAATAATAGAAGAATATTCTCTATTATTCTTTTCAATGGAAAGTAGGCAATGCATTTTTTTTCGGTGTAAGCTTAATTTCTATTTTTATACTTTTTTATAATTTTGTTTTAAAATTCTATTTTCTCTATCTGAAATAAATATAATGTATAGGGAAGATTGTAATGTAATAAGGCCTATGAATAGAAAAAAAATTAGTCAGTGTTCTTATCTTGTTAAATATCCTATGAAAAAAAATCAAATTTGAATATAGGTGTGTATTGTATGAATATGTTTTATTTACATACTTCAAACATTTAACGGGAAAAATTCAAGTTGATAAAAAAAATTCCACAGAAAAGAGATGAAAATCAAAATTATTATTCTACAAGAGTGTAAAAGTAATTATATTAAATTTGAATTAAATTGCTGTGGCGCTTTTTGCATGACTCATGTGTCTCTAGTACAAAACAATTATGTAATACTAGCTAATATAATTTAACATTCATGCGTTGTTCCATAATTCAATTGTTTGACAACATTATATAAAACTGACGCTTTTATCAGTGCTTGCGGAGGTGTATAATTGTCATGTGAAGGATTTCATCACAACATTTGTCACGATTTCATATTGTCCAGTGTCATTATAGATTTAGCTGACTTTTTTGTTGCATGTATTTCATTAAATACACGTTTAAATACATTTGATAAGTTTGTTATTCTTGTACAGAAGCCAGAAAATTCAAATTGAAACTGATTCAGTAATTAATAAAAAATCGCTGTATTAACTGGTTAATTAGTTCGTTCTTTGATTTTTTTCAGTTCAAATAATTGTTATTTTCTGTTACGTCGTGCTGATGTTATCATTTATTGTAGTTAATAGTTATTTTTTTTAAATATATTTAATAATAAAAAACATACTTAACGAAGAGGCATTTATTAAAACGTAATTGTTATATAGTGTAGTATTTTCAATGTTCAACTTAATACACACACACATATCTACAGAGTTTTCTAATAGGGATGCAATTTTTAAGAGGTTATATTTCATCGATATCAAACTGATAGCTGTATTTTTCGGACATTTGTTCAGTTTTGACATTCCAATTTTTAGTTATGACTTCGTATACATCAAAACAACGCATTGAAATTATACAATTATATTATGATAATTGGCATTCTATAAAAAATACATTTAATAAATTATGCGTTATTTATTTCCAACATACTCATGTATCTGAATCAATTCTTCGGTTACTGAGTCCATTTGAAGATACTTAATCGGTTAATGATAAAGAAACACCAGTACGTGTTCGTATAGCTCTGAAGAAAACATTGACTTAGTTAGTGAAATTGTATCGAAAGAACCAAGAAAGTCAATTCCACGACGTTCACAACAATTGGGCCTTTCACAGATGATCACATGGCGTATTTTGGATAACAATTAATTGCTGAAGGCTTATAATTAATAAGAAAATGAATAATTATTAATAAAACAATTGTCGAATTGTCGTATAATTTTCAATTAACACAAGAATTGAAACCAGCAGTCCGTTCACTGCATCGGAGATTAGTTAATTGAATAGTGGAATAGCAACATGGTTTTTCTGAAAACGTCATCTTTAGTTATGACGTTCATTTCAAATTCTCTGGTTACGTTAACAAGCCAAATTGTCGAATTTGGAGAGAAGAAAATCCTAGGTTTATCTTCAAGAAGCCGCTGCATACAGAAAGAGTGACTGTTAGGTGCGCATTTTGGTCCGATGGAGTCGATGGTTCTTACTTTTTTTCAGAATTAGGTTGGTAAAGCGATTACTGTGAATAGAGAAACATACCGAAAGATGATAACTAATTTTTTGTGAGCAGAATATGATGATATTGATCTAGAGGACATGTTGTTTCAGTAGGACGGTGCAAAAGCAACACAGCTGGTGAAACAATTGATTTATTGAGAACGAAATTTCCTGGTCGCATTATTTATAGAAATGGAGACGTTAATTGGCCACCGAGATCCAGCGATTTAATACCGTTGGACAACTTTCTTTGGGGTTATGTTAAAGGAGAGGTGTACGACAATAATTCTAAAATAAAAGTTGAAATTCGAAGAGTAATTGGCGAGGTAGTGCCCCACTTGTGTAGGGATGTTATTCAAAATTTTACCAAAATAATGATCACTTGTAAGCAAGCACGTATACAATATTATTTCTCAATTATGAATGACATATCCCCAACTATTATTTACAATAAAGAAACTTGATATTTCAAAGAAAATTATGTTTTATTTCAAATTAAAAAATTACGTCGTTATTCGAAAACTATATATATATATATATATATATATATATATATATATATATATATGTATATATATAATGTGTGTGTGTGTGTGTGTGTGTGTGTGTGTGCATGTGTGAACGTGCGTGTATGTGAGTGTGTGTGTTCAAAAATGTCAAAAAGTATGTGTGTGTGTGTAATAAATTAGTATGGAGGAATATGTAATTAAAAAAAATAAGTCCATGCATTTACTTAATTAAGTTATTAAAACGTGTTACTTAATTACTTACATTTTTATTCTTTTATTGTAATGAACACTCTTCATTATGCAAATTCTATTAATAGATAATAAATAGATAAATGTTTTTTTTAAGGTCTGGTAACATGATGATTTTTTTTGCTCCAAGATTCATTTCTTAAATATTGGGCAAGATTATAGGTACAGATATTGATTACATCAAGCTGAGATAAACTCTCTTTTTTAAAATGTTGTCAAAGTGACTTTTATATAGTCCCCCCTTGATCCTATTAAACAACTTGACAATGAATTCAAACCAATTGGTGTCACACATGTGATACCTGTCCAACAATTCATGAGATTTTGGTCCGGGCATCAAACTTTTTGTGGGTCTCATGTCTTTAAAATTTCCAATGAAATCTAATCTAGCTCCTTCCGGAGATGCTCTCAGAACACTGTTAAAAACTTTAGGAGAGAATGTTGGTATTGTGGACAGATAATCAATTAGAGAAGTAGTTCCTTTATGTGATTTAGTTCTCAATAGTAATCTTAAGTCTCTGTTTTTCATCTCAACCAACAATATCTCTTCAAGTTTTAATTTCATAATGTTGTTTGCATTCTCAGGTTTGATCCAATTTAAACTTGCATGATCCTGTATAATCATAGTGAAGTCAATCTTCTTGCTTACATTTTCCAAACTATAAATCCTTTCCAAGATATACTTCGCAATGACAAAGTCCTTTGTAACAATTTGAAATTAGAGAAGTTGACATGATAGAGGATCGGGATGACCTCTGTATATATAATTTAGGGAATGTTTAAAAATAATAGGAGCTCATCTGTCACATCCATTCTATTGTTATATAATATCTTTTTCAACTCTTCCACATGTGACACTTGGCACACAATCAGAGGAGATTGTGAGAGAAATCTCTAATGATGCAATCATATAAGGGATAATCATATCTACTTTCTTAAGGCTAAATGAATGCGTAACTATATGGATAGAAGCTATTCTATCTGCTAAACTGGGGTATGTTCATTATCTGTTTGGTAAGCTCGCCCTATCTTCTTACAGTTATTTGTTAAATAGGTTCCATCATGTAAGATTTCTTTCCCAAAGTTAAACAAATTCTCACTAATCCAAGATTACTCTAATTTGATGTCTTGACCAATCCCATTAGTGAATTTCTTTAATATATGTAGATAGTTCTTTATATCTTTATTCAGAAAATCTCTGTGATCAACTAAATATTCCTCTTTACTGATGTTTGGGAGACGAATCGGAAATAGATTTACTATTACTTGACTATTTCCTTGTCCTGTGATAATTCCCCTAATTCTAGTCTCATATTCAGTCATATATAACATACCATTTGTGGAAAGTGTCCATCCCTTTTGTCTTAATTCCTCGAAACCATCTTCTTGACCATAACAGGTTGTCTCAGTTCCAATGGATCAGCGATATCTTGGGGATATTAGATATTACAAACTATATTTTTCCTTAATAAAACACATTCAGTAATATATATATATATTAAGGTTTGCAGTGTTGGCTGTATTTATTTCTATTGATGATATACAAGTGTTAAAGTACAAAAGGACAAAATATGAGTGTACTCAAGTAACAAATTACGTTCGTTACATTCCGAACATTTCGAAAATAGCATTTATCGTTGAAAAACGTACACTTTTATTTACCACATTAGTATACAAAATTCGTTTTCAGTATGCGTATAATTTCCTTTGAACAGAAGTTACGGGTGCTCGTCCACCTCTCATGATTGATGAGATGCTGTTCTTCAGACGGTGTTGCTGTCAAGTACTTGCTGATGTATTCTTTAATTCAAGTTTAGAAAATGAGATAATTTTAGTACTGATTTTTGTTTGGCATAATATACAGGCGCTTTTACGGAGAATTATTATACTGAATCAATGTTTGTAGTTTCTTTTTCAAGAATATTAAACATCATAATTTACAGTCAAGAATTAATTGAGTGATAGTATTTTTAAGTAAGGAATGAATGAAATATTGTTATATGTAATAATATATTTTATAGATTTTAGAATGGTGTTTGATGTATATATATATATATGAATAGAAAAAAATTAAACATTTTAGTATTTTTTACTACTTATTCTAATAATCAGAAATTTTAAAATTAATAATACAATAAATAAAAACAACATCATTATTATAATATATAGAAATTTATACACTGAATTTTATATGCGTTGTATTGATTACATCACTATCACTTTTTTTAAAAAAAAAACCTTCGTAGATAAATACTGATAGTAAAATATGTATATAGTTACTTTACTGATAGTACTATATATAACTTTGGAATAGTCAAGAGAACAAACTTTTATTTATTTATCAAAATAAATAAAAATGTTATTCCAAGAAAAGTTTATATTCTGGAATTTATTCTATTTTTAATATTGTAAACAAATATGTTAATCTTAGAAATGTTTATTATATGAAAAATTATAAATTTCATTTCCTTGGTTTGTTTAGTGAACAAAAATTATATTTATTCAGAATTATGTCCAATTTAGAGAACTTCAAATTTGAAAATTTTTGAATATTTCTATAATTTCTATTATTAGTTGTCAAAATCGTTTTTTTTTTTTGTAATAATTAGTACATTGAAGTATAGTATCTGAAACGTTTATTAATTTATTAAACTGTTTACAAGGAATCTTCTGTAAATTTATTAATTTTATTCACTTTTCATGCTTTAATCAATTTCGTACATTTAAATTCAAAAAATTAAATAATGTATAATTTATTGATAAATAAAACGCCATTGAAAGACACATATACGTAAATAAACTGTAATCAGAATGTTCAAGAAAACATTTTCTTAAGTATAGTTTCTAAGATTTTTTTATATTTACTAACATTTTTTATTTTAAAAGAACGTATTGTTGTAAGCAGAATTGGGATGTTAGAGAGTGTTTTGCAATTATGAAGTATATCCTTTTATTATAGATTGTAATTTATAAACTTACAATTATTCAAGTTATAGTTTGATATTAATGTTCCGCTTTTATAAAGAATCAGAATTCATAATTTTTCTAAGATGCTTTGTATAAATATGAACCAAATTCCGAGAATATAAACATTTATTGTCAGTAAAGTATATAAAATATTTCATATATCACGATCTATTTGTATTGTAGTAGTTTAATGTTTGACTATTTTTCATTTGCTTGCAATTTGAAGGTATTTTAGTATAATGTATGTTTTTCAACGCTACTGTTATAAATATTGCTTTTCTCTACGTATATTTTATAAAATATTGATATTTTTTATCAATATTTTATAACACGTCTCCATAAATGTGTACATGGTTAGCATTACTAAAACATTTTTATAGAAATACGTAATAATTTATATTATACTGACAGCTGTGCTTTGAAACTAGTTGATATGGTTGTTGGCACAGTTACAAAGAGTATCACAGAACTTGAAGCACTCAATAATGTTTATTTAGTCGTAAATACACTGTAATCTCTTAATTGTTGGATTTTACGATTTTTTCTGTTTATATTTCTTATGTAGATTTACGAGTGAAATATATTATACGGACACTCGTCTATGTTCTGCTGCACAAACATTCGCAGCACACACACATACACATGCATATATATATATATACATGCATATATATATATATATATATATATATATATATATATATATATATCAAATGGTTGAAAATATTCTAACGATTATTGATTCATAGTTTATATTTTAAGCAAGTATTTTTATTACTTGTTCATGATTTTGCGAAATTTACATACACAATTATTGTTAGAAAATATAGACAGGCAAATATAGTCAACGTTGTGAGTTATCAGTAATGTGTAAAAAAAGTTGAGAATATATTATTTGGAATATTTAGAATTTAGAGATAATATCCTCTATAATGAATTTATTTTATATAGTTTACTTATGTTTGATATATGGTTTTAATTTAATTTTAATGTTTCTAATTGAGAAATCGATTTTAGAAATCATATTGCTAAATTTTTAGACTTCAATTTAATTGCGCATAGTCAGTAATCGAAGTTGCAAACCGTTTCGAGTAGGTCTTTGTTTTATTCGCATAGTTTACAGCACATACTTTAGATATATTTTTTTAAAAAAAATCGATGAGATATATGCGGAAGTTCTCTTTTATCGAGGTATTATATTATTTTTGCTTTCAAATACCAGAGTGGACTTATATTTAACCTCATATTTTTTTTTAAAAAAAAAACATTATTACTGACATTCTTAGTATATTATATATTTTATTTCTATGAATTAGGTACATTTTCTTTGTTGGTATGTCATGAATAGTTTATGCGTTTCCGTTTAAAAAAAATGAAAGTATATACATGTATTTTGAAAATGTTGATTTGAAAATAAAAAAATATATTGATTTTTTTTCTACTGTTTCTTTTACTAGCTTTTAACAATGAATATATAGCTTATTCTTTTTCGAAAAGAAAATATTGTTTTTTTAAACTTATAAATTCTTGATTTAGGTAACATTTTAATATTTCTAATTTCGACATAAAATTAAAAAACTTAAATGTCTTACCTGTTAATTTATTTACTAATTAATATATTATTATCACCTTTTAACATTTAATTATGAGTAATTTAGCTTTAGTTTCTGTTGAAAATTTGCTTGTAATTAACTTATAAGATGTGTATAGAAACTGAAAAGTGAAGCACTAACTCAGTAATTTCAAAATGTTATATTTGTAGCATCTTTATGTATGCAATTACAAGTATTTGTTTTGTCACTATGTAATAGCACATAAGAATCTTATCAGAGAGTACTTATAGATTTTATTTATAAGTTAATTTTCAGTGTTTTATATAAAACCTGCATTGTAAAAAATGAAAATTTAAACTTAAATTGTATAAAAAAACCAGTTTACAAATTTAAGAGATTGTATTAGATTGTATTTACGAGATTGTATTTTTTTAGAATATATTTTCTCATTATATATATATATATACATACACACATACATACATACACGTATATATATATATATATATATATATATATATATATATATATATATATATATATGTATTGTGTAAGTTTCTTATATCTTGTTAAACAGTTATTGTGCATTTAATGCAAAATCTAATTTTTACTAACAAATTTTGCCTTAAAAAGATATAAAATATGATGTAGTAACAGTATATCTGTTTTTATTATATCATATATAAAACTATTATCAGTTGATCTATTAAATACTAATTATGAGGATGTCATCAATTCATGTTGTGATATGTCTTATTAGTTAGTTTTTAGAATAATCTGTTTTTTTTATATATTTAAACAAATCACTGTTTTTCATAAAGTAAATCTAACAAAAACTAAAAAATTAGTTATTGCCCATATTTCGTTTATATTACCAAAACATTGCTTAATGATGAGCTTTATTTGCAGTTTTATGTAATTGTAATATTATTTCTCAAAAAAATAGTTTACTTTTATAGTCGCTATACCTTTTTTATAGTGGAAATAATAAATATAATTGCATGATAAAAAGCTCGTTATGTTAAACATCAATAACGGAATATTCAAGTTTAGTTAAAAAAGAAATCTGTAAAATTACTCTATTGTAAAATGTATGGTTCATGGATGCAATGTATGTTCCTAATGTGTAAAAAAATGTAAAAAATATTTTCCAGAACTCTGTATTTACGTTTGGTTTTGTTCCAGTTATACGATCGTATAGCCAGTAAAGTAGTAACTCCGTTACGCGCGCCGCCTAGTGATGGCGTCCAGAGATGTCGAGAGGTGCTGGATTCGTTACGTGATATCTGCTACCATGCTAAATCGCCGTTGATGTACGCACTTGCCTCAGATGCCGAAGAGCTGCGCGATCTACTTCTTAAACCACATCTAAAGGTAGGAACCTTTTTTAATTTGCAAATCTTGTTATTCTTTCGTTAGATTGACGTAAGAAGAATAACACGTTTATTTTGAATAGCGTAATCATATTCTTCGTGTTGAATTTTTCTTGGGCGTGCTTTTCTTTTTATCAAAAATTTCAATTTTTTTATTATTTAAACCAATTTTAAATATAATGATTCATCAATGATATCCTTTTTAATTAATTATATTGTAAATTTTCTAAGAGATCTTTTCAAATGCTTAAGTGCTCTTAGTTATGGAAAATTGATGTTTTAAACAAAGTCGTGTTTCTGTTGTAATGAAATTAGTATTTAAGGAAATATACTAATTATATTGAGCACGTTTTCATATAAAATTAATAAAAAGAATAAATTTAGTTTTGATATAAAAATGTATTTTTTATAATTACACCGTTTCATTAAAAGAAATGAAAACCTTGAATATAATGTTTGTTAAAAAAAATTAGGAATTATACATTCTATATAATTATCCTTCATATTCATAGTTTTTTAAAGCATGTTAGTCATTTTGTCAAGTCCACTTCTAAATATGCAAAATACAATTGGGCGTATTTAATTAGCATACTTTTTGAATTTAAATTTATGCAACTTAACCCAATATGGCTGGCTGAACTTACAGACTGTCACAATGGTAGTGCTTTATTTAATTATTCTATGGTTATGCTACATATTCTAAATTGCACACCCGCTACTGGTGTATTTCATTCAGTGTTTGTTTTGGAATTTATTAGATTTTTTTGTTTTGTTACATCTAAATAAAATATATGTATTCGAGATAAAAAATATATTTTTTGTTCGGATAAATATATTTTAAAAATTTAGAACGGATGAGTTTATAGGATTTAAACGGGTAGTTGGGTTTAAATGGGATATATACACAACGATATGTTTTATGTTAATTATTTGAGTTGAGTAGATTCATATATATATATATATATATATATATATATATATATATATATATATACTTACAAGTTTTTTATGTTGTTATATACTCATTTACTATTTATGATAAGTAGACATTTTAGTCACTGAATTAAGTGAAATAATATGTTTCATAAATAAGTTGTATTTTATCTAACACTTTAATAAGAATGTTTTATGTTACAAAAGTATATGATATATTCATTAATTAAAAAATGTATTTAACATAAATTTGTAGAGTTCGAAATCATTACTGTAATATAAAATTGTAATTAAATAAATAGTTATTTCTTCTATAATTTAGAGAAGAAACAATTAATATATTTATCTACATATGTATATAAAAGAGGGCAGCGCCAAATATTCTCAGTCTAACATGTGGTAGTCTAGCGTTCAGTAAAAATTTCAAGATTTTAACTTGATCAGTCTTACAGTGACAGCGATAAGAGTAAGATGTGTTCTTAACAATGTCACAAGTAACCGAAATTGTGTATCGTTTGGTATAAAGTTTCTGACAAAAGAATGCGTTACATCGCACCAAATAAAACGTCGATTAGATGGCGTATACGGGGAAGATTTCCCTTTATACTTTACGGTAAAAAATGAGATGGGAAATTTTGGATGGAAGATGAATCGCATCCCAGTGTCTCTGTGGTAGTGCTCACACCCAATTCTGTTGCATTTGTCGAAGACGTGGTGCTTAGTGACTGTTGCTTAAAAATAAATGAATTATCAGCAATGTCCAGTCATTCACAAATAACCGTTCGTCGAATTCTCCATAATCATTTAGGTGCGAATAAGATCTGTGCAAGGTAGATACGCAATCTTGTTTCGGATTTTCATCGTTATCATCGAGTATGCTACTCACGTTTATTGTTAAAGTTCTGTAAACCTGATACAAATGCACTAATAGAATTCATTGTAACAAGGGATTAAACAATGGTTCTTTACTACAATTTTTTGTCTAAAAGAGAATTCATGGAATGGCAGTGACCAGGTGAACCACCCCAAATAAAAGCTTAAAGTGTAAATCCACACACATATGTTTGGAATTACAAGGGCGTTTTATTACTTGATGTTAGAGGACGCAATAACACTATTAATCTCTCATATTATGCAACATTGTTGCATACATTTCGGAATTATATTCACGAGAAACGGCATGGAAAACTAACAAAAGAAGTGCGCATGTTACATGTCAATGCACCAATTAACACCGATAGTTTGTCAAGCCGTTATTTGGAAGTGTAACTTTTAAGAACTTGATCACCCGAATATGGCCCGTAGCGATTATTACGTTTTTGGTGATTGAAAAAAGATTTAAGTGGACAGCATTTAGTTAATAATTTAGGTATAGAATTGATAATTAAGCGACTTAAAAAATATATTTAAGTTAAAAGGGATTATGTGGAAAAATAGTATACTCTTGTTTTTTATTTATATTCCTTCCTTTCTAGGTTAATATTATTTGGAATTA
This sequence comes from Acanthacorydalis orientalis, assembly GCA_034766995.1. Taxonomy (NCBI): domain Eukaryota; kingdom Metazoa; phylum Arthropoda; class Insecta; order Megaloptera; family Corydalidae; genus Acanthacorydalis; species Acanthacorydalis orientalis. The sequence goes on along the minus strand of CM068315.1, from coordinate 36,005,318 downwards.
CCATCATATATATATATATATATATATATATATATATATATATATATATATATATATATATATATATATATATATGTGTGTGTGTGTGTGTGTATGTAGAGAGAGAGAAAAGAACGAGAGAGGGAGAGGGAGAAAGGAATATTCATGTATGAATTTATGTTTTACGTGTCGTGTATATTTATCTGTGTTTGTATGTTTATATCTATTAATTTATTTTAAAATTTTGTTACAACAACCTACCAGGTGGAAATAATTTTGTGTAATGTAATATGTACACACTTTCCGTATTTAATTAAGTTTGATGATGCAGAAACATACTCCAACAATGTAAATATAGAACAAACACCAACTAAGTGAAGAATGAACGTGCATTTATATCAAAGCTCAGAGGACTTTCTGTTTATTTTGGTTTAACAATGTATGTTAATTAATTTTTCATTATTTTCATTTCGTAATATTTTTCACTTCTTAATATTGTTGAATTATTTTCATTCTCTAATTAAAAATATAGACTCTAATAAGAAATGTATTTCTTAGACAAAAAAGGAAATGAAATACTTCGAGAAGTTTTTATCTGTATTTTGTGTTCTATCTTCATTAAAAAATTCTACTATAATGAGTTTTTCATTTAAGTTGTCAAAACTTTGCGTATTATGTTCATTCATTCAAAGATCTTAAACTAAATTTATCTCTCTCAAGTTTTCTAATAACTAAGTTACTTTGTCATTTAAGAATGAACCTTTTGTATAAAACTATGATTTATATTACAATTATAAAATTTATCTATTCTTTCTCTTTTTACTTATATATATATATATATATATATATATATATATATATATATATATATATATATATATATATACACACATACATATACACATACACATGTATGCATGTATAAATTAAATTTATTTTTCACTTATTAAGACATGAAATGAAATCAATATTTGTACGCAAGTCAATACTTTGAAATTAATACATTAATCTTGATTAATAAATATGAATTTATTTAATATCATTGTTTTTAAAAATTGTTCTGAAATGCCATTTTGAAAAAACCTACGTGCGTATTGTTGTACTCATCATATCTAACTTATTTTTTTAGTGTATTTGTATACGTTTGGAAAATTTTAAACAAAATAATAACATTGAATGGATTTTTGTGGTAAAGCAGATTGTTTACATTTGATTTGAATTATCAAGTATAAAGAAACAGAAAAACATTTGATAGCAATAATTTATCATTGATACAATCATTCATTATTTTTTCGACATTTTATCCAATTAGAGATCGTTTGTAAATATTTACAATACAACATCAGGGCTTTGGAAATTCATTACATATCCATTTATTCATACTTTGTTGAAGCATGTAATTGTATATATATATATATATATATATATATAATAAAACAGGAATTCATTCTTTACTTAAATTTTGTAAAATATGGAGTTTGAAGATGTTAGTATGTTTATTAAAAATATTTCTTATTTTTTTAAACAAAATATCTATGAGTTTATTTTTATTATTCATTATAGACATTGGATGTAAATGTGTGTTTCACTTATGTAGTTATGAATTCGTTTGTTTTTATTATTTTTTGAAAACGATTTTTAAAAAGCATTCGTTTTTTGTCTTAATATTTTTTATTTGTACCTGTCAGTAAAAAATAAGCCAATAGGATTACTTTTTAATAATAATGTTGTTTCTTTTTGTTTCCATCAACATTTCTGATTCTTAACTAATGTGTATATATATATATATATATATATATATATATATATATATATATAATATAGTTTCGTATTTAGGCAAATACGTATGTAATATTTTTCTTATTATTTAAATTTTATCAAAGAATATACGGATTATTAGTTTATAATTAATATATCAAGAAAAATATACTTTTTAAAAAAATACTGAAAAATTAAACACAATAATTGTTTTAATTCATTATAAACACTTGAAGGTTTTTTTTGGTAATATACTTTGATTGAGATTTTTAAAAAGTATCACTTTATTTTTCTATTTAATGTTATATATTATTTGATGTAATACGACTTAACTTTTTGAATTAATGTTCTTATAATATTTAAACATATTTATTTCCCCTTCTATATTCTTCTTTAAATTGATATTTTTATTATTTGGCATGTGTAATATGTAAAATAATGAACAATAGAATACAAATGTGGCAAATTAATCTAATATTATATAAAATAGTGTAGCACAAATAGCGATTAAGAGATTTATCGGTATAGATGGTATTATTTCGAATGGATTAATGCAACCATAGTATAGTACGCTTTTCATAAAATTTGAATATCATAGTTTTATGTGCATTTATTATACGATTTATAACTGTAATACGAATACAGATATTTCAAAACTCTATTACACAATCTAAAATGCAATACAAGCTTGACCGAGTTTTTAAAATGAATTCTACAGAGAAGTAACCTGTTTTTGACAGGCTTTTATAGAATTGAAAAAGTACGTTATAAGTTTTATCGTCAATTATCTGTAACGACAAGATTGGTGGAACTGATAAATGAATAATTGATTGAACTCAGAGTGATTTCATGTTGAGAAATTTATAATTCGAGTGTTTGTTATCACCATTTAAAATGAATTTGTCATCTCTACATAAATGTTCTCATTTTTTTTAGAAGTTTGTATTTATGCGTAATAATTAGTTTTTCTATCCTTTAACATCTAATATAGTTAATTCATATAATGTTTCAAAATTTTAAATAAGATGCGTTGGGATTAATTTTATTCGTTTTGTCTTCATTTTTTGAAACATTTTATCGATTCATGTTTATAATTTTTTATACGATTATAGTTCTTTTTTTTAAAAAATATTCACTCCTTATATTCTAACCAGACTTGATTCATATATATTTAATTATTACTTGTCTAAAATGTATTTTCTCTTAATACAGTCAGAATACTTCATAAAATTTATATTGTAACGAGTGCGCCAGTGGAGCAGGAAATTTTAAAAGCAGGCTTATTCACTTACCGTTGGAGTGAGAAGATAAAATTAAGTGAAATATTGTTTATAGCTACTTAGTAAATATGAAAAATCGGTCAGGTGCACATCGAGTTTTCGCTCTGAAATCATTTTACAAAAATGGTGAGTCTGCTGCAACTGTACAATGGATATTTCGTAATCATTATAACATTCCGCGTCGTGAGCAGATATCGACCACACATGTCATCATCTTGTGGATTCGAAAGGTGGAGGAAACTGATTTCATATTAAATTTGAAGCATCAACGATGCAGAAGAACACCAGAAAACATTGTCCGTCTTACAGTTACTGTAACGTATAGCCCATAACGTGATTACATCATTACAATATTTCTGACCTAAGAATTAATTCAATTCCAACAAATTATATTGTTCTGCCAAAATGAGACAAGTCATATTGCTAGAGTGCCCATTGTTGCTGTAAAAGCGCTCTTTCTGAGCCATATCATTTCCAAAAATTAACATATTGTTTGACCAGCAAGATCATCAGGTTTGATGGCATGTGATTATTTTCTTTAAGGTTATCTAAAGAGCAAAGTGTATATTGATAATGCACACACTATCCTTGAACTTAAAAATCCAAGAAACAATTGAATCGATTCCACCAAACATTAAGACGCATTATGGAAAATTTCCAAATATGATTATAGGAATACGTACGCCGAAATAGTGCTCATCTATCAAGCATTATTTTTTAAAAATAGAATGACCTGATATACGAAACAAGAATATGTAAACAAAATTATGTAAAAATGAAAATACATTTAATTATTGCGTTTTGAAATTTTCCCGTTCCTCAGGCGCACCTTGTGTTAAATATTCATTACAAAAAAACAATTACAAAAAATTATATTTAATATATATATATATATATATATATATATATATGCAATTTATTGTTTAAAAATGCAAGAATAAATTTTGAATGTGGTTAAATGAGTATGTACAACTTTCAGCAAGAATGTCGTTTTAAATGTACAGATAAATTTTGAATGGAATTCGAAACATTTTTGTATACATAAAAAATATATTTGTAAATACATGTGTGCGTGTGTGTATATATGTGTATATATATATATAGCTCCAAAACAACTGTCATTATTAATTTTAGTTATACGAAATGCTTCATCCAAGATGTCTAGTGTGTTTGCTACATACACCACGTGAATATTTAAAATGTGATTTATATGTTAGGTAGGGATATTTCAGTAGATAAAGGAGTAAGAAATTTATAGCGGTTATTGCATCCGTACCTCATTACATTCTTAATTTCAGCGTTTGTAATGAACATTATTTCTTTTTTGTTTAATTGTATATAGTAGTAGTGTATTAGCGAGTACGTTTTATTTAAAAATAAAAATAAAATTAAGTTAATATGTCTTAAATTAAATTACTAAAATACTTTTTTTAATTTAATATTTGTTCAGTAAATTTTCAGACTGGTTTATTTCACTAACAGTATTTTTTATAGTTGTTAAAAATAGAAATCAAACCTGAGCAATTATCAGTAAACTTTTAAACAATAATTATTTTACACAAAATTAGTAAGTGTAAATTAACAATTGTCTTTTAATTTGAGACAATGCAAAAAATGTTACGAATATATGTAATTACAACATTTTCCTGAATTTATAAATAAAAAAACTATATTAAAAATTGTTTCATTTAATTTATTTTTCTTGTAAATCGTAAAATTTTAATTGATATAATTCATAACTATTTATTATTTTTTTGTAACGAAATCTAGTAATGTCATGTTGACTGTGATGAACATATTTGCTTTTTCAAGATAACTCGTTATTCATGACAGAAACAAAATCTCTATATATTGAGATTCCAGTTTAGATATCTTAATCAATTTTGAAAAATGAAACTTTCAAAACTATATTTCAGTTTTTCATCTTTCAACGACTATGTTAGTTCTCTATCAAACTTTAATCCGGATTCGGCTAGTGCTATTGGTGACGGAAGGAAGAATCGACCGGATCCGATCAGTTCGTCCAATTTCCTTGAGCTGTGCGAAATGTTGAGCATCCCATACACTACATTCTTGACTAAAATTTCATATGATGCTATTCGAGAACGATGTTGTCATGTTAAGTGAATCTCACATGTTTTCGTTTCTTTTTGCTATGGTTTGATGCCACACCCCTTTTCTTCTGGTTATTTTGAATCAATGGCGTGTGTGTTTATCTTTGTATAAAATATATATCTTGCTGAAAATCCTCTAGCTCGTTACTGTCAAGATGGGAAATTCAGATATTCGTTAATAAAGGATGTTTTTTGTTACTGTGGCGCATCACATCGTATGTCTTGCTGATGTTTTTCCTTTAATATAAAAATATATATTTACTGAATTTTGTTTATCTATTCGAGAAATTATCTTAGTATAAACATTTTTTTAATATGAATGAAATTAATGTGTTCATAATATATTAGAGACATCTCGTTAAAAAATATTTGCTATCTAACGTATTGTATTTAAACGTATATGCAGTGTATCGACGTGTTTTTATAGTTTAACAAAGTATTAAAAATTAATTAATTAGCTTATGAGATTTATTGTAATTTGATTGCTTATTAGATTAAACCCAATGTAGAATATAAACAATATCCTCAATAATGACTTGACATTATTTTACAGAATTAAATTTTAATGAATTAATAACCATCCTAGTACTTTTATTTTATTTAATTTAAGAAATTCAAACAAGTCAAACAAGTTATAGTATTGGAAATAAAATGAAAAAAATGTCGAGGATACTATTCATAATTATTACTTACACATTTATTGTTTCAAAAATTCGTTTCCATTATCTCTAATTCATGATAAATTTAAAAATCCAGTTTTGTTATTAATTTGTCGGTTTGTAATCATGTGATTTACATTTTACTTCCTTAATTTAGTAAAGCTCTATAGCAGTAAGTGTCATATATATATATATATATATATATATTTGAAATTATGTCAGTTAAATTCAATAAAAACTGATTTTAAAGTATATCTTTTATATATCTTGTATATTATTTTGATTACATGTTATGATTAAAATAATTATTTTTTTTGGATATTTATTATAGAAAACTTAGCTAAATAAAATATTTGATAATCATTTAATTTCATTTACAATGTTTCTTCTTTTAAATAAATTAGTAGAATTATATTTTTAAGAACAGATATTTATAATTAAAATTTACTAATTTTAATTTTATAGACATATATATATATATATATATATATATATATATATGTATGGATGTATATATATACACACACGCGTATATATATATATATATATATATATATATATATATATATAGAGAGAGAGAGAGAGAATATAATAAAGTAATAAATATTAAATGTAATTTAATGCAGTATGTTTACTCACATATTAACCCATATGTGTAATATAATCTATTTGGAGAAAACGGTGTAATAATTGTAAATTAGAATCTTGTGTTGAAAGAAGTTTTTAGAATATAACATTTACGTGTTGGGTGAGTGCAAAATATTTGATTGATTTCTAAATGTATTTCTTAATGTAGTTTTATATGGAAACTAACAATTATGCTGATGTAATATATACTGGTGGAAAGATCATATTCTCAGCTGTCATTTTAAGCAAGAACTTGATTTTGGTTAATGTACTTGTTTTGAAGTGAAATTGAAAATAAATATTGATAAAGTTCATTTGTGTGTAATTATGATGTACGAGCTTCGGAGGGGAACAGGCATTTCCAAATACGGTGACAAACATTTACGATGTGTTTGGTGAGAACGATGTGTTGATTTCAACATGTGAGAGATGGTTCGGAAAATTTAAATGGGGTGATTTGAACTTCGAAGACCAGCCGCGCTCAGGTTGGTCTTCTGGTATTGATGACGACATTGTAAGCAATTTAGTGGATTCTAATCCACGAATTTCAGCACAAGAGCTTGCTAAAATGTTAAACGTTAATACATTGACCGCATTGGGGCATTTAAAAACACTTGGATACAATTTAAAGCTTGATGTTTGGGTGCCACATGATCTGATCGAAAAGAAAAAATTGATCGAGCCTTTATGACCAGTTCCTTGTTTGGATGACTAAAACCAATCCGTTTGTGGATTGATTAGGGACAGGAGATGAAAAAAATATATTCAATACAACAATGTAGAACGAAAATGGACTTGGAAGCAAAAAAATGAACGCGGTCGGCCTACTCGAATACCGAAGGTCGGTTTGCATCTTCGGAAAGTTATACTGTCTGTCCGGTGGAATTGTAAAGGTGTAGTCTTTTATGAGCTGTTCTCTATTGGCGAAACGATCAATTTCGATAAGTATTGTCAACAATTGGCCAATTTGAAGGCAGCAATTGAGGAAAAGCGTCTATTTTGGCCAATGAAAAGAGACTTCTTCCATAACAATACATACTTCAATGCAAACGCAGCTCTGGGAGTTAAACTAGAATCTCCTATTGCACCCACCGTATTCTCCTGCCATTGCTATATCAAATTGTTACTTGTTTCTTTCGTTACAAAGAGTTTGAACGTTAGAAAATTCGCGTCTTTTCGCGACCGAAAAAACTATGTTTTTTCGTTCTTCGATGAGAAACATGCCACCTTTCATGATAGAGGCATACGAATGCTGCTAGAACTTTGGCGAAATATTTTAGAAAACAATGAAAATTACTTAGTAGAATGAATAAATTTATTTTAATAAAATTACTTAGTCCATTTTTCTATCATGAAATCCATTAAAACTTTTACACTTTGCGAACATATTCATACACAAGTGGGTTATATTCATTTGTTTGTGAACATAGTATTCTTTTTATTCCTGTCTTAATATTTATTTTTTAAGTATTTTATCGGACTTTGTAAATAAAAGTAATAAATCAAACATAATCTCTGTATTAAAGTTAATAAGCAAAAATAAGTATAAAATATTTTTTTTATATTTAGGTATCCTGATGTTTCATTAAGCTCATTCATACGTCATATGCTAAAAGAAAACATTTCTAAAGACTCTTTTAGATCACCATTTATTTATTTTATGAATAATCGTTAATCCTATTATGAGTTTGTATCAAGTTAATTGAAAGTTAATAACGAGCATATTTATTATAGCAAAAGTTTACAAAGTTATGAATTGGTGTCAACAATTTTGATTAATGAACATTTCTTTTTATAAGTAACGCACAAAGCTTAAATTCGAACTGTAAACAAGTATAACTGTTGAGCATACTAATAATTTGTTTTTTCCGTTGTTATATTTGGCATATGGATTATTACTGAATTTTAATTTCAATGGTTTTGTAATTACTATTATCCTGAAAAACATTTTTTATTCTATTATTTAATGATATATATATATATATATATATATATATATATATATATATATATATATATATATATATATAAGTATCTAGTTAAATTATAATTCGCACTTTGTTGAATTAATAAAGTAATAATTACTATTAATTTTGAGTTAAAAAACTATACTTGAAAAGTATAATATATATTTGTTTCATTCTAGATATTTTTCTTTGTAAAACCAACAATTTAGGTTGTAATAATGAACTTATTTAATGAAGAAAGGGGCTAAAAGGTTCACAATAATATATAGTATAAGTGCACTTATAGAATAAACTAGAAATTGAGTTGGATACAACTACGAGTATATTAATTAATGAAATAATTAATTACGTTTGTAACTATTGACGTTTTACATTGTATATACATTCATATACACAGAGTTCTGCGGTTTGACGGTTCAATATTCCATTTAAGAACTTTTCCGCCCTGCATTAAAATCTCAGTTCGTGTTTCTATTGCTAAAGGGCATTTATTCTGCTGAATTAAATTGTCGAACTGGAAAATACTTGACATAAAGTAATCCTTAATTTACTTAAACATAAGTGTAGGTTTTACCTAGCACAAAAGAAATAATAACGATTAATAAGTGAAGGGTTTATTGGTTAGTGTACCTGTTAGTATAATTAGTTTGATCACTGTATAGAAGAGTATGTTTCAATATTGTTGAAATTTATTTTACATTATTATTTTTGTTTTTGTTTTTATTTGGTGTGTATTATTTCGCAGAATTTAATAATATTGTAATTATGACATTAATTTTTTTATGTATAATTTAAGCAGTATGCAGTGATTTATATTTTTTATGTAGTTATTAAAAATTCAGTCTCTATGTGAAAATGTACAATAAATGAATTTACTGAGAAAAGTTTATTTCAAAGGATATTTCCAATGTACGAAAAAGTTTTTGTATGTTTTATTTGACCTCGTTTATTGAATGTACTTTCTTATCTGAATTGAGTTTTATAAGATGCTATTTTAAACAATGCTATTTTCCCACTTTTCTGACTGACGTTGAATTTCGCGACGAAAGAATGGTGTCTTTTGAGTCAATTCATTCAGTAACCCAATTTTTGACTTCTCCATAGTTATGGAAATGTGTATCTTTCAAAATGTGTTGTATCGATCGAAACAGATGGTAATTTCTTGGAGCTAGGTCCGGAGAATACTCTGGCTGTAGGAGAACCTCTCATTCCAGTTCCACAAATGTTTGTTTCACTGTTATAGCAACATGGGGTCGAGCATTATCAGGAAGAAGAATCACTTTTCGGTGATTTGATGCAATTGATGGTCGTTTCTGCATCAAATTATCATTTAAACGCTCCAATTGTTGTCGATAACGTTCGGTTGCGGTGATTGTTTCCTTCGGTTTCAGTAGCTTATAATACATGATACCCTCCATATCCCACCAAATAGGTGCATTGCTTTGTGACCGTGGATGTTTCGCTTTGGTGTCGATGTTAATTGTTGGCCCGGATCAACCCATGATATCCTGCATTTCGGGTTTCTGAAATAGATCCATTTCTCGTCTCGTCACGATACGGCACAAGAAACTATTCTTTTTATACCTTGTAAGTAAAGAATCGAGAATCGCCCTCTTTCTGGATTTTTCCCATGGATTGTAAACGTCGTGATATGGTTTATTTATCGACTTTAAGCTGTTGAGCCAATTCTTTGAGTGTTTGAACAGGATTTTTTCCAATAGAGCATGCAGTTGTTTATCTTCGAACTTTTTCATATGACCTGGCCGTTGTTTGTCGCGAACATCACAATCACCACTTTTGAATCGTTGAAACCAATCTCAACATACTGTTTCCGATGGAACAGATTCACCATAAGTTTTCGCAAGTAATCGATGAACTTCAGCTGCACTTTTTTAAAATTAAAGTAGTGTAGAAGTATACATCGGAAAAATAACTTATCGCGTTACATTTTAATTCGGTTGTAGAAAAGCACTTGTTTAAACAAAGGATGGTGTTTAATGACTGAATTTTTATGGGAAATGTTTACACTTCAAAATGACATAAGAGACATTTGTCACTGTCCACAGAATACACACTTAAAGCCATCTACTCGTACACGTGAATACCGGCTTTCAATGAAACCTTCTATTATATATATATATATATATATATATATATATATATATATATATATATATATATATTAGTTTTACACTTTTTCTTAAATATTTAAATATGTAACTGGAATGAATATTGAGAAAATTGTATTGTTGTATTGATATTTCATATCATGTTTTTTAAAAAAATCTGAAACGAACTAGCAAATTTCGTTATATCAAACTTGTTAACTTGTAATAATAATGTTTATCAGGAAATACTTTTTTCAATAAAGCAACTTTTTCCGTAAAAAACTTAATTTCAATGGAACTACAAACAAACTATCTAATTTAAACTATTATTATTTCACTAATATCATTTCGCTTCCGAATTTTACTTTTCTCACTATTTTTACTATTTTTTGTATAATATTTTATTTAAGTAAATGTTTATGTTCACTTTTCTGAAGTAATTTTTTTTCTGTATTATTATTGGCGTGTGTTTTTTTTATCGATATAAATCAATTTAATCTTTTAAAGTTAGTTATTATTGGTGATACTATATTATAATAATCATATTATTACATATGACATTTAATTATTGTATTCTCTTTCTGTTATTTTTATACATGAACATTTTCTCTCCTTTTTCTTATACATACACACATGTATATATATATATATATATATATATATATATATATATATATATACCGAACAAACACTTTTATAGGTATATAAAAAGTATAAAGTATACATAATATAATGTATATTTATTTTATCGCCAAGAAAATTGCGAGAATACATGTTTGTTTTCGATAACAACAATACAGCATTTTTAAGGCTTCATTACAGTAAACTGCGTTATACGCTGTTATTTACACTACATAAATCGAAATAATCCATTTTCAATTGATCTCTTCTTCTAACAAAAACCGAGCACCTTAGTGCCATTTTCTTACGAAACTGATACAGATAATGCAAAGCACGTAAAAAATGAAAATTTATCAGTATCCCGTGGATAATCAATTGACTTAACAGCCGCCGGCGTGTCATTTAGAGATTGTGAGACCGACGCACACGAAATACATGCGCCGATGGTGGCTCATGTGTAATCTCCATTTAGAGGCGTCGACGGTCACCCTCCATACCTACCACAAACATAAATCAGTCACTTAAACACTCTCTTGTTCTTTTCTCCGTATAGAGTCCTTGTTGGAAACGTTTTCGGAGTTGCCTAGCTACTTGTATGACAGTGTTTCTGTACTTGTGTGTACTTCCTAAGTGTGTTAATGCAATCCTCACATATTACACACACAAACACGGTTGGCCAATGGTGTATTTCCGTTGAAATGTTTCTCCATTTGAGACATTTCTGTACAATTTAGAATAATATTTATGATGATCGTTTCGTTTAAATTTAACTTCAGTGAACAACTTCTGTCAGTTTTGTTATCATTTTTTTCAATTAGGTACACTATTAGACTTGAATCAAGAATTTAATTTCATCAAAATTGCCAATGTTTGTTTAAATTAAAAAGTCTGTTTATGAGGAAAATTCTAGCATTAGAATGATCAGATATTCATTTATCATCAAAAGAATTTAATACTAATGTAAATGATAAAATTATATTCATTGTAATCTTCATTTTTACGATTTTATGTATTTTTTAAATATTAGATATTTAGGTATTCCGTTCGATTTATGTAAATTGAAGATGTGGACCATACAAATTGGAGATTTATCTCATATTTAACAATAAATAACAATATATTTTTTTACAAAAAACATGTATTCGAATAATTAGTTAATATAATTGTACTACGAGTTCATATTCGTGATCAAAACGTATCAATATTAATGAAAGTGTGACCAAGGAAGTACATTTCGAAACAATATCTTAATCCTGACAAGAAAATGGGCGATGTACATAAACTGTTTACAAATATGTCTACAATAAATCAAAACTTTTAAATAACAATAAAAATGTTCGCGCATAATTGGAAAAAGTATTATTTGAGATTAATATGATGTGAAAAAAAAGATTTTTTAAGAATTTTTCTTTTTACTTATTATACAAGACATTTATTCTTTTTGTACCACATTTATTACTTTATATAAGGTTATCTTATTTTATATAAGGTTACCTTATTTTTTTTCTTTTTTTAAAAAAAAACTGCGGGTATCCTGCACATGTATTCTATGCTTGACAACCTTCGGGGAGGCTTCGCCCTCCCGTCGCTTTCCTCTAACAAATAACAGAAATTAACAAATAATACGGATAAAATGTAAATCGTAATTTTTTATCATTCATGTGATTCATAGTAACCAGTCATAACACAGACCACTTCAATGATATCAATCAATCAGAGAACAAATAAGTCACGGGAACGGCATTACTGTTTCATTTTTATAATATAGAAAAATATATCGAATGATTATATTAGAGTAATAATGAATGACAATTATAGTAGAATAATAATTTTATAAATGGTTTATGTATTATATTTTTTTCTTATTCTGCTGTATTAAAATTTTATAACCTTTTAAACTCAAATTAAAAAATAAAATTTGAAACAAAAATATCTATAAAATTAGTTATTAAAAACAACAGTAATTTGTAAAATTAATGTTAATTAAATGGTATATATATATAAATATTTTTATTAAAAAGTATTTCTATAATCGCCCAACAGTATTATAAAAATTGGATCAAAAGAAGAACAAGTATTAAAATGTAACATATAAAATCCATAGTTGATTTTCTCATTTAACGTACAAACATAACATGATATACGAAGTGTTAAATGGCATTAGTTCAACAGTATTATTCATTTTCAGAGTCGCAATAAGGTAAAATTGCTTTCTATATATATATATATATATATATATATATATATATATATATATATATATATATATATATATATATATAAACACGTGTGTAATGTCTCACTTCTATGAATATATTTGAATGTTGTATTTCTAGAAAATCATATTTCACTACTAATAGAGCAAAATAGTATTTTGAATGAGTATCGTGCAAACTAAATTAATAAGATTAATTTATAGTAGAGATTTGAATATAACTTGTTATTTTTTACATATTTACTATGATATATTCTCTATTACAATAAAATATACAATAATGTATCAAAAAAAGTTCATAATAGTTTTAATCGTTGTTTTAATTTTATTCAAGTATAATTACATTATAAACTGTATTTTATGTGCACATTCTAATACACTGTACATATATTTATATATATATATATATATATATATGTATTATTGTGTGTAAAATAATTTATCTATCATTTTGTATCAAATTTCAAATAAAGATAGTTTGGGTATGTAGAAATAATCTTTGATTATATTGGGTTGGTAGAAAAACAATTGCGGTTTGTGACTTTCAAATTCATAAACATTTTTTAATTTAAGTGGTTTTATGTGCTCAAAACGGTTGGATGAATAACAACGCTTAACTTTTGTGCAAGCTTTCGTATTATTGTGCGTGGTTCTGATTCAACTAACACCTTCAGTTGGTTGTTATGACCTGAAGAAGGACGCCTGCGACCTTCTTTATTTTCAAGGGTCTCGTTCGTAGCACTAAATTTTTGGAACCACTATTGCACCGTACATTTCTTAATAAAACCCACAGCAAAAGCCTTGTTTAGTTTTCGAGCAGTTTATGCTGCTTTACCACTCGTTTTACAAAGTAATACACAATACAAAAAAATAATCTTAATAATTAAAATGTACAATAAAAAAAATCTTGATTGCTTCTGTTTCATTTTTAATTCAACGGTCCAATTTGAAGCAAAATTAATAATAAAACCAAAGTCGATGTTATCAAAATACAGACCGAAAAATGTACTTTAAAATGATATTAACATGAACACGATAAAATTACACTTTTATTAAAAAAAAATCAAGATTAAAATTCAGAAAACAAAAACAGCAGTTATTTTCCTACTAACCCGAAATTGAAATTTTTCTTTTGTCTCATTTAATTATCATCAATATATATATATATATATATATATATATATATATATATATATATATATATATATATATAGATGTGGGTGTGTGTGCCTGTGTTTAAATTTTAAAACTTACTCTTTTTTGAATTTATATATCTTGAATTTATACTCTTAAAATGTTTATCATACAATGAATAAAATGAAAATGAAATAATCATACCCGAAAATATCTAAATTATTTGTCATTATATAAATGAAATAATTAGAATTACAACGAAACATATTATATAATACCAACAAATTAAAAACTTCCGTGTTGAGATGTTATCGTACATTAATGCCACAGTTTTAATATTTTAATTTCTAAATAATTATTTAAGACAAAAGAGAATTACAGTTCGTTATGTATAATAAAATGTCTTATGGACACCGCTGTCTCTGTGTTAAATTGAATAAATTTTAATTTAATTTGTGTAAATTATTTACAGCAGGTGTTTTTAAGTCGTGTAGCATTGTTTTCTGATTATTAAGATATATACAGTTTAAATGAATAAA
>CM068315.1:35915317-35987817 GCA_034766995.1 Acanthacorydalis orientalis | reverse complement strand
AATTGAAAATGAAGGAATAATTATATTGTATTCTTACTTTGAAACTTTTTAATTTATATATTTTTTGTGTAATAGTAAAAACAATAAGTTTTATCTCTTACTACTGTCAGTTAAAATATCTCCTTGTTTCTTTACAAATGGGATATTTTGATAAACGATTAAAAGAGGATGATTTTAAATAGTATTATAGAAATTGTATTGTTTTTCATGGTTGATATGAACATTTTGATAGTTTCTAGCATGATGTGTTGAACGGAAACTAAGCTCTTTTAATATTTACTACTTTTATCTTTGCCGTTCTACTATGTATGCAAACAAGTAATATGTTTCAATTCCCGATGTAATGTGGAATAGAGACACCGAAGACACAAAAATTGAATAAATAATGCGTGAATTCATCTTTATTTATGTATTAGAATATACTTATTACTACAGCGTTAATAATATATGCATATAAATTATGTAATGAAGCTTAAATATTTCTAGTTTTATATATATATATATATATATATATATATATATATATATATATATATGAGATTTTTTTTATTATTAGTATTTAATTTCGAGAACAAAAGTATTTTCTGACAATGCTGATAAATGTATATTGTAAATATGTATATTATTATAAATGTATATATTATGATAATGTATATTATATTGTATTATAAAAATAGTCATGGAACTAAAACCTGATATATAATTTATTATATTTTGTAACTTTTGTGTATTTTATTGAAACAAAGTTGTATTTTTAAACGGTTGGTTGTACTTTTCATAATACACATAATAAACTGGTTTATTTTTAAATAATTAATTAATTGTGATACTAAATGATGATAATAAATGCACCACTAAAATCTGATCAAATAAGGAGTATACTATAATAATAAATGATAATATAATCGTCGTGTGAAATAAATTAAGAAGAAAAATAGAGCTCTTAAAGTTTTTATCAGAAACAAACGTCTTGTTTCTAACTTCCATCATTTATTTAGTTCATTGTTACAGTCTTATTTCCACAAACTACTCTTATACCGTTCAATAGGGATCAATCGTTTTTGGGGTTCAATTGTACGACGATTTCTTTCAGCATGAGATGAATTCAAAATAAGTTAGTACTCTGTGAAAGCTTTACTGAAGTCGTTATATTTCTAGAGTGAAGTTGTTCTTTTGTTTTTTTTTATATATTTTCAAGTTTAGTTTTCCTCGAGTAAATTCAACAGAAGTATATTTTCTGTACAATTTCATAAAAAAATAGTTTTATTTAGATAATAATTTATTTACTGATATATTGTTTTTTAATATTTCTTTTAAAAAGAGGTATTTTTTTTAAAAGGCTGTTAGGATATATTATGAGAAACGTTTTTAAAACATCGTTAAAATGAAAGTAATGTTTTTTTTGATTGAATATTTTTCTGTGGTATAAAAATACTATTAATATATTTTAAATTGTTATAATATACAAATATATATAATATACAAACAATGTGATTTAATAGAGAATAATAATATTCTCAATTTTTTCTTCGGAAAGTTTGAATTATTTACTTACTGACATTACGATAATGATCCAATCTTAAATGTTTAATGTATTCTTTTATAAATATTGAATATCAAAAATTGAATTTTTTTAAGTTCATATATATATATATATATATATAGTGTATTATTTTTAATTATGTAAGTTGTAATTTTCCCTTTCGTGTTTTCCGGATGAAAACATTTTATTTATTTAAAGGGCATTTCAGTACATACAATAATTAAAATATAGTTGTATGTTATTTAAATATGATTGGTATATTTTTAGTTCTTTTTTTGGTATATCATTTTCTTATTGGCTTTTTCTCAAATTCAGATTTTTTTATACATTCTACTTTAAAGTCGATATAATCAAATGCTAATGTTATCTCGTAGGAGAAGGGTTGACCCTTTTCACTGTCACACCCAGACACTATTATAGTATGATACAAGACATATGTGTCTAATCTATAGTCGTTTCGTCAATATCACTGGAAATGTTACTATTGTTGTCAAGTGATCTTCACATTAAATCTTATTAGCAGTCAGCAATTTTATTGTTCTTCGAAACGATATCTGTACATATTATCATAATTATAGTATTTATGTTATCAAAAATATTTTTATGGGATATTTTTTTATAAAATTGTATAGAATAATTTATTTAAGAATATCATTCAATCAGTCTCTTTTTTTAATTAATATACGAGACTTAAGACTCATAAGACTTAGTTTATGTATAAATTCTAATTTTATCCATTTGGTACTTGTAAGCATAAGAAATTAATAGTTTACAATGTTTTTAAATAAGTATTTGCATTTTCGATTTGTTATCTTCTGATGTTACGTTTTTATATAAAGTAAAAGTATAAAGTAAAGTCTATTTATTTTTTTCATTATTTTTTATAAAGTTACTTAATTTTATCATATTTACACACACACACACACATGTGTGTATATATATATATATATATATATATATATATATATAATAAAGTTGAAATATAAATTAGAAAATATTTCCACCTAATCAAAACTATACAACAGGGAATATTCTAATTTTACAACAAAATAGGTACGAGTAGGTTATAAATTACAGCTGTATACAAATACATGATGAAATTCATTCTGGATCGATTAATTCATTTTTATTTATTACAATGAATTTTTAATAAAGTGTGTATTTTTGAAATTTTCTAATTAATTTTATGAACTGATCATTTTTAACTTTACATATATTGTATTCTTTTTCATTAAGTATTTTTTCACAAAAGAATTTGAATTGAATTTAAAGTTATGTGACAATTATTTTTTTAATATTTCTTATTTTTGTGAAATTATATTTATTAATTTTGAAAGTTCGGATTCGTATATAAATACATTTGCTGCATTTTAAAGTTTGTAGATTGATTTTTAAACAAAACATTGATTAAATATTTAAAATAAATATAGTAGTTTATATTAACGTGAAATGACTCTCATAAATGTTTTTTTTGAAAAAGAAAGAAAAGTATATAATATGTTTTGTATGAATTTTTGTCACGTATAATGTATAAATAAAAGAATTTAATAATAAAATGTAATAACATATTTTAGTGTTACTGCCAGAACGTAATACTACAATGTCTTTACATATTATAACTATACTCATTCATGTATGAAAAAATAAGTGTAATATTTTAAAGAAGAAAGTCCTAATATTAAAAAAATGATAAATGTATGGGAGTTATATTTTTTGTAGAATTAATAATGGCCTCGTAAGCTTCCATACGAAACGGGAAGAAAAAATTAAATACTTGCCATTTATACTCGTAAGCATACTACATTTTTGTTAGTATGTATTTTATTTCTAACTTTGAATATATTTTCACGCTTTCTACCTTAATCATTTTCACAGTTGTCTCCTTGAGCGTAATGGAAAAGTTTGGAAGTTTTCAACTTGTAACTGTTATTCTTTCACGTCAATATTTCATCTATTAATGGTGAAAATAGTCTGAAAACATTAATGTTCGTGTTGAAATTGATTTTAAATCTTATTTACTTTCGTTGTTGTACAAGAAAATCAATTTTGATAATATTTGTCAGCTTTATGTCAGCATTGTTAAGTTTTAAATTTGTCTGTGTTTTTGAAGATGGCTTTTTTGAAAGAAAAAATGAATACTTTGTTTGACAAAATACTAGAACCAGTAAGTAAATGGAATTGTAATGACTAATTATCTTTATCAAAGTGATCTTTTTCCAGTTTAACAATAATTATATTTTTTTTTTAATTATGGATGGTTACAAATTTATAGTCGGATATATTTGTGCTTAGTGATGTTTCATATTTATGAAAGCTCTTCTTTTATTTACATGATAATTATTCAAGTTTGAGTTTTTTTAATATACATAATTATAAAAAAAAATATTCGTTTCTATTGCATTTTTGTGTTATTATTTACATACTTTCTTTGACAAAGCATTTTCTCATTCGTATATATATATATATATATATATGTGTGTGTGTGTGTGTGTGTGTATATACATATATATATATATATATATATATATACACATACTCGTATATATACATATATATATATATGCATATATATATATACATATATATATATATATATATATATATATATATATATATATACAAATATATATATATATATATTTTTATATATACACATATGTATATATATATATATATATATATATATACATATACATACACATACACATACACATACATTGTATATATGTCATGTATACTAGATTTATTATCAAGCACGGTGAGTTTATGTTGTGACAATATAAAATGATTGACGGCCATTAAATGTTTTATGAACAATAAATTGAAAATTTTGCCAATAAATTGATCGCAGACTAATAATGTTTGTAAAGCTAACAATAATATACATTGATAAAAAATCGATTTTTGCTGTTATGAATTAGCTATATTTTCACTTTCGCCTTTTGAGAAAAATGAATGACAATATTTATGTATAAGGTGGAGCGATATCCAATAATACAATACAAACTTCGAGTTTACAAAATGACACAAGAATGTGTACACCCATTGAATTCAGTCGAGCAAAACAGTTCCGCTTTCAGAAATCATAACGTAATTCGATATATCATGTTTGAGTTATTGGCACACTGTAATCATTTAAAAGCAGGCGTTTTGCCAGAAAATCATTTAATTTTAATATATTTTTTTATTTGGATAAGAATTTGAAAGAGAATTTATTAATAGATAGAATATATGTTTTTCAGATAAAATACCATACTTGTATCGGATTTATTTATACAGTATGTGTGTATATATATATATATATATATATATATATATATATATGTGTGTGTGTGTGTATGTACATATATATATATATATATATAAAAGTATATATATATATATATATATATATATATATATATATATATATATATATAAAAGTAAACTTTTGTCAATAAACAGTTGATCAATTTGATCGAATTTTAGAATTATTGTGCTTTTATGACATACTTTTATTTATATTACTTTGTTTTAAAGGACTGTTTCATAAATGATTGGAAAGCTAATTTGTTTCATAATTAAAGTACTGTACAATGAAAGATAAAATATTACTAATTGAATTATTGATTAAATCGGATATAGAAAGAAATGGACAAAAGCCATGACACATTTCTCTATAACGAACCGAAAAATAATTCATTTCTTTCATTGTAACCTTTCAACAACATTTTTCCATTATGTTTATTTTTTATGAACAACATGAAGGAAAGGAGAACACAAAAAACTAAAAAGATATCATTTCAACACGCCAAGTACATTGTATGTTTCTGGAAAAGAGTGTAACGGTCGCTCGACTATATAACCACTGTTGTTGCATTCTACAGAAGTGGAAGCAGCAGTCCTTTACCACCACATGCTGTCGTGAACATATGGTACCGCGTTGTAATGAAGCGCGTTCCCTGTTCAGCACTAGATGGGGTAGATGGGGATGGAACTGTGTTTTGGTACTCTGTAGAAAATAATACAGTATATCAACTCGATATTTCCGTAGTGCAATTGTATTATTAAGTTTTTGGTGATACCCAGGAAATTTTTACATGTTTTTTAAGCGGTTTATATTTACTTATAAAGAATGTAATAAAATAATTACAGGAATGTAATTATTCAACTTTAATATTGTTTTATATCATTTTAAATTTCGAAAAAGCATCTAAAAGTGTTTATTAGCAATAAAAAAACTCATTCATTTTGAAATTTACTTTAGTTATCGCAAATTATTTACCATTTTCGTTTTAGTCTTTACATTGATTGATGTTTACATTTCTAGAGGGTTTAAGCACATTGTAACTTCTCACTCTCTCTCTCTCTCTCTATATATATATATATATATATATATATATATTTATATATACATAAAAGTATAAAATAGTAATGCAAATTGTATTGTTAATTAGAATCAATAATGTTAGTAAATAATAATAAGGAGAAACATCATGTAAAATAGAAATTTTAATGTTATTTCTAAGAGCCACCTCTATGTTCTAAATAAAAATATAATTGTGATTCAGTTCTTTAACGATACGATTACAATTTAAAACTAATTATAACATTTAAATTCAAATGTGATATTAAAAGTATACTTTATATATATTTTACAAAAAATCAAATGAGTTTGCTATTTCATTTTTATACAAAAATAAATATAACATTTTTGAATTTTATTAAATTCTCATAGTTCACTAAAGGTCGACTTTTTTAATTTTTTATTTTATTTTGTAATGTACATTGGAAATGATTTTAAATCACATCGATCGTTTATGATTTTATTTTTTGCTTATTTAAGATTGGAATAAGTTGATTTATAATTTTGTAACTATTGAAAAAATTATATTTTCATTCATAAAATCATTGGATAATTCCACATGTGATAAAATATGAAAATTACATGCTCTTTACAATGCTTTTGAATCGAAAAACATATTTATAAAGCTGGTGTTAAACTAAGAATTTAAATTCGTGTCATCATCTACTAAAATGTCAAAGGATTTACATATGATGAACCTTAAGTTGTTGAAAATATTTTATCTCTGGTTGTTTTTAACTGTGTGTGTATATATATATATATATATATATATATATATATATATATATATATATATATATATATATATATATATATATAATACGTATGCCCTTAAGTATTACTATTATAATAATTCAATTAAACAAATAAATTCCTTTTCTTACTATCTTTTGTATGTTTGTATGCGTTGCATATCCTCAACATTATAACAAAAGAGCGATAAAACTTCCGCAAAGCCTCTAAGTAATTGTATACAGTTTTTAGCAGTACCTTTGTTTATTTAAGGTTTTATCACTTCTCTTATCCACTTCTTATTTAAATTGTAAGAATTTCAAGTGTACTGTAACACAATAGATTTTATTTGTGATGGTTCTATTTTTGAAATTGATGGATTATTAAATATAAAAAAATTATCAATCATTATTTTCAGTAATCTTACTTCATATTTTTAGAACAGTTTATCGTATGTCATTTTTTCAATTCATTATCGACAATTATAATATACTTATTTGTTTTGCTTGTTATTTATTTTCATTCTTTTAGTTATTTAGAAAGTTTTAGTTTTTTGGAACTAATGGAAAATTTTCAGTAAATAAACCGGTATAATAATCGGTATTTAAGCATATTTCTTAACATTGGATTTTCATATAATAATACACTTTTTAAAATTAATAATTTGTTTCCACAATATTAAATAGCAGATACCTTATTTTACACTTGGTTGTCAAACTTTTGTTTATTTTGAGCGAAATATATTGCTTGACAATAAAGTTGATTATAAATTATTATTTAATCAAATACTTTTTGTGTCGGTATTCGATTTTTAGTATTATTTTTTCTATTTATATCGAAGTATTGAAAGCAAATATTAATGAAATACTTTCTTATAAAAGATTAACTTATAATAAAAGTAAGTATATAAGAATAACATTATTTTATTGTGAAACCTGTAAAATATATGATTATCTCTTGTCCTCTTCAACTGAGTTCCATTAGGTCATTGTTCATGTATTGTATTGTGCTACGATTATGTACGGCTTTTGAGGCTTCTTATGGTAGAATCAAAACTAATCGTATCAGAATACATCAGTAATGATCTAATGATATTTAACCGAAAAGAGAAGTATTATAACGCGATCCCAGTTATGAAAACAATTATACTTTTAATTTCATTATTTGTTAAAAGTATGTTAAAATAATAAATAAAAACAATAAAAAATAATAAATAATGTACAAATTATATAATTATTTTTTCTATTCCAAATAAAAACTAAAGAATGTATTTTATGTTGCTCAGTCCTACTTTTGATTTATAACAAGCAGTTAACAAATCTGAAAAGTAAACAAACGCGTTAACAGTTATTATTTATCATGATATAGTCTTTTACTAAAAATTGCATAAAAATGTTAACAGATAGGTAAGTCGAAATATTTATCATCTTTATTCAATACGAACGATTCTTTTATTTCCTTCAATAATGGTTGATTTATGATGAGCAATTCACAATTCGTATACAGGGAACGTACACGTTTGAACTACTGAAACGTTTATATTCAAGATATATTTTTCATTTATGTATTGGATTAAAATGCCTTTTTAGTATGTAAGTAAAACATTATCGTAATCCAGAGAAAAGTGTGGAAAAATTGTTATTTTACTGTTTGTATATATATATATATATATATATATATATATATATATATATATATATATATATATATATATATATGTATGTGTATATGTACGTATGTATATATATATGTTTGAATGTATGTATATATAATGTTGTGTTGGAGTGAAACGCTTTCTCGCTCATATTGTGGGGTCGTCGGCGTCGGGGCTGTTTCGGCCCCAGCTTGGTGGCGCCCGCCATCACCTCTCGTCTCCCGCAACCACCTTCCGACAGTCTATTCGACGTTGTCCCGGGCGCCGTGACGTTCTACTGCAGTACACTTAGTGCGTCGTCGCTAGCTGACCGTCCTGGGTCAACCAAACATGCTTTAACTAACGTTTATTTGTATATAATATTTGAAGTTCGTTATTTTCACTTATATTTTTTTTCCTTTCTCACCATGCGTGTTTGTTGTTGACATTGACGATACCTATTCGTTTTGTGTTCGCTTATGTTTGTTGCAGTGATTGTACATATGTAACATGTGATAGTAATTTTATTTCTTTCATGTTGGCCGAACGCTCGTTTTGACAGTTCGTCTCGTGTTTAAGGCGAGATAGAATAAACATGTGGATCGTGCTCACTCTAATGTGAAAATTTCAATCGATGTGCAGATTTGTGGTCTTACATTTTCAAGATAAATTGAAATTCGTTGAACTGTCATGTGTTATGTTACTGACGTAACTGAAAAGAATTCTCTATGATTAATTTGTCTATATATGTACTCTTAAACAAGATCGATCATAATATATATATTTTAAAAAAGAACTCTTTTAAACTGAAACTTTGTAAATATATAATATATTGAATGGATTTATTTTAATATTCAAAATATACCATATGGTTACAAAAATGTCATACTCTTGCATTGATAGAATAAAGAGTATCACACAACATTCACACCCATTTATTTACATACAATGTATATATATATATATATATATATATATATATATATATATATATATATATATATATATATATATATTTACGTATATAAATGCAAATCAAAGAAAACAAATAACACTTTATTATAAAAAAATGAATTTTATTCACTTTTCCTTGTTTTTTTTTCGAATTTTATCGCTATTTATTTATTTATTATACTCCCTTGTTTATTATAAACTACTTATGTTTGTAGATATGTGTATTATATATATATATATATATATATATATATATATATATATATATATATATATATGTATGACCACAAATACATATATCTGTATGACCACAAATACATATATCTGTATGTACATAAATACATAAGTACGTATTATACACATGTATACCTAGATATAAAAACTGAAAGGTGAATTATAAACTTAATTTAGTTTTTTAGTTTGTCGAATATTATTAATCCTTTTTTCGTTCTCATACTTTCATTCTATTAATTGGTATCTAGTATTATAATTCCATCTTTATACACACACACGGGCGCGCACACACACACACATGTATATATATATATACATATGTGTGTGTGTTTGTATGCAATATGTGAGTGAAGTAATACATTTAGTATGTGCAAAACTCATATTTGTGTGTTGTTTTGTATCTGTATGAATTAATATAATTTTTGAAATTTATTAATAGCAAATATTGGGATTAATTATTTCTTAATTTTGTATTATTTACTTTCTTATATATATATATATATATATATATATATATATATATATATATATATATATATATATATATATATGTATAATGTGTGTATGCGTGCATGGGTGTATGCGTGTGTGCATGTATGTTTATTCATTAATATATATATATATATATATATATATATATATATATATATATATATATATATATATATATATATATATATATATAGTAAATATTATTTTTGACTTATATTGAAATTTATTGTAGGCCTAAAATTGGATATAATATTTGAGTTTTGGCGTTTGATTATATATTTGTAAGTATTCTCTATATATTTTGATTTAAAAATATTATCTTAAATGATATTATCTTAATTATTTATACTAAGATCTCCTTTTATCTGTTTTACAAAAAACTAAATTGTTTGTACATTTTGAATTATATCAAGTATTTTTCTAATCTCTTCTAATAAAAATGAGTTTTTCTGGCAAAATATGAAAAAATAATAGAAATATTGTTTTAATTCTTTTTAAAGTTTTGCGTATACTAATTTTATAAATTGTTTTTTTTATAATTTTATTTTATTTATAAACATATGTTTCATATTTTCAGAATATGTGTATTTGTTAAATTTATTTTATTAATTATTCTTTTGGAATTTAAATTTATATCTTTATAAATTTTACAAATTAAAAATCTTCTTTTCGTCTGTCAAAATCAAAGTTTTTGTATTGTGTTTCATATAAATAATTTCAATAATAATTATATATATATATATATATATACACACATATACACACACATACAGACACACATGCATACATACACACATGCAAACGTACACACACACATACATATACAAAGAAGCAAGCATGTGTAAAATTTTAATATCAGAAAAACGTATCATCATATTCCTCGTAACCGTGACCTTTCATTCATGCTTTTCATATCTTCAACGAGTTGTAAAACGATAATTGCTGAAAGAGTTCAGTATAACTACAATGGGCAGACGCATGTTTGAATTTATTTGATAATATGCTTTAACTGACTGTTCATTGATGTTCCAGAGAACTAATTATATTTTCTTTTGAATAGCATCAAGTCCATTCTACGTTTATTTGAAGACAGCTACATTCATTACTTTAAGTAGATAATAAGATATTTGATGAATGTTTTTCTGATTTTGAACATTTTGTTTGATTTCTTTCTCTTTGTCTATTTCTATATAGATATATAAATATTTTTTTTTATTAATGTACTTAGATAATAATTATTTTATTAAAAATATATGTATATATATATATATATATATATATATATATGTATGTATATATATATATATATATATATATATATATATATATGTGTATATGTATATATACATATGTAGCCATAAAAAAGAAAAGTAAACGTAATTTATTTTATTAAAAGTAACGTGAATTTCAATGTTTTATTTTTTATCAAAATGTATAAAAATCTTTTATGCGATAAAAAATGTTGATATACATTTTTTATTATATCAGCTTTTTTCTATTACATTATATATATATATATATATATATATATATATATATATATATATATATATATATATATATATATATTATGTATGTATGTTTGTATGTATTATGTATGTGTTATTCAAAAAGTTTGTCACTTAAAAAGGAAAAATAAATCGGAAAGAAATTTAGTAATGAATATATTGATTTTCGATATCATTCATTTTCTTTTTTGCAATGCAAATAGAATATTCTTTTTGTAATTTGCATATCAATAGCAAAAAATTGTTCTGTTGACACATAAATCAGTGTATATAAAACTTTTATTTTGCGCATGCGTCCATCTACGTTAGCTGTTTTATAGAGATGTGGTCACACGATTGATTTCAATTGTGTTGGATACATCTGTCTTCTGTTTTCTCGTGTCCTGTGACAAATGATCGCTCATGCTCAATTTAATTATTGCTACTTCTTTAATTTAATTATATTACAGCGTTACGTCGCCTTAAATATAATTGAATTTTATTGAAATATAAGCGTTGTACAATTTATGAAATACCTTTCAATTTATTCCGAAATCAATATTTTTTAAAGTATATTTTGATGTGTATCGATTACAATTTTGAAATGAATAATGGGTGCTTCTTTTGTAAATAAATAATAGTAACGAATTATTTTAATTTAAATTATTCAATATTTATTTAAAAAAGGTTATTGTTTTCTGTTAATTTCTTTGTGTTACATCCAACGTTTTATGAAAAGTATTGAAATTTTTGAAATATGTTCTGGAGTGCAGAAATAAAACATGTTAGATCATGTGATTCAAATCAGATAGTAAATAATTATAGAATCTAATCTTATTATTAATTTTAATTATATGAATTGAATACAGTAGCACATATCATTCTTATAATTTATTCTTATATTCACATATTATTCTTATTATTCTTATATATGGTTTTTTTTATAATTTTCACAAATAAAAATAACTAATGAAAATTCAATTTTAGCACAAGGCGGAAAAAGCTGTTAATTGCAATTAATTCACTATTATAATAAAAATTGTATAATATATATATATATATATATATATATATATATATATATATGTATAATTTCAAATTAACTGAAATAATAATATTATTAAGTTATTTATCCAAACTAAAATGGTCTTATAAATGAGTAGATTAATTTTATGTATTCCATGATAGCCTTGAATTTTTAATTATTTTGTCAGAATATTTTTCTGAGAATAATAGTTTATTTGATATTAATGGTAAAAGTATCACCCTTATAGCATTACATTGTATCATAATAAGTCAAAGTAAAACCGAAGTAATAAAATGTAAAATGTAGAGGTTTTTCTTTTTATTTTTAACTCGATTGATTGTTAGATACGTTGTTAAAAATAATATGTTACAAACATAATGTTCCTGAAAATAACACTATACCTATATACGTATATATATATATATATATATATATATATATATATATATATATATCAGAATAATGAACTGAAAATGATTGCTATCATCTAATAGAGAAAAATAGAAAGTATATAAAACTACTTAGAATAATTTTATACCCAAGTGTCCTGTATTTTAGATTAATTATATCTTAATGCGACATTTGCAGTTGAAAAGGTAAAATATTTATAGTAAGTAATATATGTATTTAACGAATAAAAACATTATATACATATATATATATATATATATATATATATATATATATATATACACACACACACACATATACACACAAATGTATTTACCCTTATATAGCGTATATTTTATCAGAAGCGTTTTATTTCACTGAAAGTTGATATTTAGCCATCTGTGAATAAAGTTCAAGGTTTTGATCTGCTGTATCATTTGCTGACCCACATACCTTTGGCTTTTTATTCTACTGGTAACTTTACTGTATACATATATATATATATATATATATATATATATATATATATATATATATATATATTGATTTTATTCATTATTATTATTATAATTTACTATTCATATATTTATAGGTTTTGTTGTGTTAAGTTGTGTAATATACAAATAATACTCATATGCAAGGAAAGATTTTAAAGATTAATTTTTTTAAATGTTTGTAAAAATAGGTGTATTTTAATTAATGGATTCCATTTTAAATTATTTTATCATTCCGTAGTGTTTCTATCTATTGAGTATTTATGATATGTAACTAGTACTTATTTTAATCAAAAATTTATTTTCTGTTATTTTCGATGAGTTTTTTATTTAGATTATATAATTTTATTTTGTACGTATATTTAAAAAAAATGTCAGTTTCTTTTAAATACATACATATATACATATATACATATATACATATATACATATATACATATATACATATATACATATATACATATATACATATATACATATATACATATATACATATATACATATATACATATATACATATATATATATATATATATATATATATATATATATATATATTAGGGGTTTAAGGGCTCTTCGACAATTAAGCTCATTAGCACCGTAATTCAGTTAGTATATAAAAATATATATTAGGTTATTAGTTTATATATTATTTTGTTTATATTTGTTTTAAAATATATATATCGTCTTTGTATATATACATACATATAATATATATATATATATATATATATATATATATATATATATATATATATATATATATATATATTTCTTTATCGGACGAACATATTTTGTATAATGATGCTGTTAATTATAATTTTTAAATGATTTAGTTAAGATTAAGTGAAAGTATTTTTATATTTCCATTTAAAAGATAAATATTCTATTAGATTCTTCTGTTAGAACTTTTGCTGATTTGATATTATTTTGTTCACTAAATTTCATTCTTATTTAGACTTTGTTCATTTATATTGAATTATATGTTATGTATTTTGAGTTTATATAAATAGGTTCTTTATTATTTAGATGGATTTAGTATAAAATAATAAATAGTCTGTTCTTTTATTTACTGGCTCTCCAATTGATTTTTACTTGGAGTATCACTCTACCATCCAAATATATTACGTTTCTTTCTCGGTGCCATTTCCACGAAACGGGGACGTTGTGTTGGATATCGTTATCCTTAGAATAGTGCGGGCTGTCGTCAAATAAATTTATTCGAAATCGGTTTTTGTTCAGGCTCATAAATAAAATGTTCGAGTACATTTTTGTATGCTATCCGAGGTAAAAGTCTAATCTCTGAACGTATTAATTTGATATATTGATTTATGTATATGCTTATATAATGTAAAAGCAAAGGTCTATAACGTAATCGTTATAATAGCTGTTTGTTGTTGAAAATATTACAGGAAAACTTTCTAAAGAGTTTTCTGTCTCCTGAGACATATTATTATTATAATGTAGCGATTGATTATTTATTTTACGTTCTTTTTTATGTATATTTTGTAAATAATTATATTTAATCATCTTCATTGTGCTACTTTAGTTTAGTACGTACAAACACGTGTATCAGCATATTACTCTCTCGCTCTGATATTGATATTTCTTTGTCATATTTTGTTAATTATAATTTATATACATTCTAAATATTATAATGCCGGGAGATTATCTGATTATTTATAGCTGATGAATTTTTTGTTTTTTTTTTTTCTTTTTTTTTATAAAATGACATTTATCCGAAACTATTTTTTTTTAATATTACCAGCGGATTTTGCCCCCTATTCGCTTTGCTCGCCGCCCCCTGGAGAGGCTTTTCCACCGCTCCCTGACGTTTTCTCTTCCTTAACAAATAACAGAAATTAACAAATTATACGAATAAATAAGTTGCGTAAAATGTAAGTCGTAAAATTTTTATTGGAAAAATGTATAAAAATTAACAACAGAATACAATGTTAAAATATGTAACAATTTCTTTACTCGAAAGCTTCTGTGAATACAAAACTTGGAATAAATGCCATCAGTTTTGCATTAAAATCGTTATACATCTCTTTTGTTGTACACCGTGAGAGAGGGTTGCATACATGTGACTGATATCAACCATTCAGAACAGAAACCACATGATATCCATCAACCAATCATTGGTGATCGGAAATGGGTAACGTGCTATTTGTAGAGTGTACCGAGGGGAGCGGCGATGCTAGAACGTGGTTTACACGAGAAATAAAAAAAAAATGTTTTATGGAAATTTTATGATGGATTTATTTTTTATATATAGAACATAATAACTGAACTACATATGTTTATGAAATGAATTAGTGTGTGATTTGAAAATTATAAATACTTATAATAAATGTATATTCAAACATTTTATCTTTTATAGATAAATGTTATAGTAATAGTAATTTTTATTAATATATTTTCTTTAGAACTATCGAACTCAGAGTATAAATCAGAATATAATAAGTCGAAAAAGTATAAATACTACAAAATTACGATTATTGCAGTAAAAGCTACGAATTTAAATATTGTATGTGTATATATATATATATATATATATATATATATATATATATATATTAAGGTATAAATACATGTGTATGTGATATGTCATTTTAATTCGTGCCTTATGTAAATTTAATCAGACCATGAAGCAATTTTCTTTTATCCAGTATTTTATTATAAATTCCACTGTGGATTCATCATTTGGATCACATAAGCTCTACATTTCCATATTATATCTTTTGTATAGCTACATAAAATACAAATTCAATTTTTTTCGAGATGCTGAATGAGAGGATAAATTTAAGACGGTAATTTTTTGTACTAAAAATAAATTGTGTTCTCAAAATACAATGAGTGCTTCATTGCTAAATTCAAAGAAAAAGAATGATATTTCTTTAAAAAAAATCACAGGAGTCAGTTGAATGATGATAAAAAGGAAGGAATAGTTTATATATATATATATATATATATATATATATATATATATATATAATTTTAAGTTTATTTTTCATAGGTTTGTATAGAAATATAAATTACTAAACAAAGAAAATCATTGTTATATTTAGTAGATAATTAAAGAACAATTACTAATTTTTGTCCTATGTAATCTAATACTTGTAGTTTAAGCAGTAAGTTTTGTTAAAAGATTATTGTAGATTTTAAACTGTTATTATAGAAAATTATAATATTACACACGCTTTGTTAAAAATGCTTATATTGAGTTATTCGCTGCAAATCTATATGAAAAAGTAAACAGTTAATTGAAAATGAATTAAAATCCTGTTTTTTTTAATGTAATTGTTGACATATTATAATTTATTTGTATGTATTTTTATAAAAAGAACATATCCTTATACTAAAATTATATTAACATTATTTATATGGTTGAGTATGTTGAATGTCTTTATAACGGTTTTAAAATCGAATGAATCGTACAAAAATTATGAAACAGAAAAAGATGCTTATAAAAATATTTAGCTGTAGATGTAGGCTTGTCTTTGTCAAGTTTTAAATTCAGATTATCGAAAATCGATATTTCGCGACTAGCTTAAATTTGGTTTCTTCTACGTGAAATGTTTTTAAAAGCATTTTATTTTCCTACCGACAGCTTTGGTACTTATGCCATCCAAATACATGACGTGTTTAAAATTTTTATATTCCTGATGGCTTACAAATTCATCAGTGGAATTCAAGGTACGATGTTATAAAGGCACATTGTTTACAATTTGTTGATAAAATATATTTCTATATATTGAAAAAGTGTGCATCATCTTTATCTGATTACAGATTTATATATATATATATATATATATATATATATATATATGTATATATGTATGTATATATATATATATATATATACATACATATATACATATATATCATTATATATCAAAAATAGTATTTTTTACAATTAGTATCTATTAATTTCAAATCCAAAATCACAGTAGAGAATAAAAATTACAAAAATAGAAGCGTTTTTAATTTTATTGTCTGTACAAATTAATAGTTACTATACATATTTTCGTTGTAGTTTAATAAATAAAATCTTTTTTATATAACAGGATTATAAGTCAAGAAGTAAAAATCATTAAATTAAATTATTTGAGATGAAGTATATTTTCGTCCTTTTTTTCAATAAATTTGATATTAATCAAAGTGAGAATGTAAAGAAAATTTTTATTGAAAATCGCGTTATGGTTTGTAAATGGTGTCTTAATAAAAAATTTAATATTCTTCACCCCACACACGATGTAGATGTTATCCACATGACATAATAAAAATTGTCTGTCGTCGAGAATTTCTTTTGTCTAAGATATATTTTTTGCCACGTCTTTTGTATTTTATTCTTTTCTTTTTTTTACATCGAATGTATGAAGGTTGCTTCAGGCAAAAAACACTGATAGTGCTTTGTACGTTGACTATAACTTCACTGTGTTCTGAAACTTGTAAATTGTGATGATATTCTGTAGGGAATGTAAACCCTTATGGTTGAAGCACATGTTGCACTCAATATTATTATTCATTATACTGTTTAACGTGCAGATAGAACTTATGTATAATGTAAGTAAATGATCCCGTATGTCTTCAAATTAGTATTATTGTGTCCAGTTTCAATTAATATAGAACTGTAGTTATATAATACAAACTAACGTACGAATATACAGTTACATTTCTCCAGTTCAATTAATTTTCATACAATAGTTTAATTTCAACAGATTTGATAGTGAGCTTGTCATGTAATAGCAGTGGTTCGAAAATTTAATTTCTCTTCGGATTGTATTTACTATAAAAAAGTATCACGCAATTCTGTACATTAATCATCTCGACGCCAAACTAAACCATTAACGAAATCTCGTTTTGAATGAGGTTTTTACTGTACGCTTTACTTAAGTAAACTAATGAAGTATAATTAATTTTATGTGTAGTTATTTGGAAATATGAAAAATATGTAGATGTATATTATTTCATTTTATGAAAAAACTTGCAATTTTCACTGAATTAGTAAAATAGCCTATAAAGAGCATTTATATGAAATATTTTAATTACTGTAAAACACTTATAATGATTTTAAATATTTATTTAAAAATGTTATTTTAAAAGTACTTTGAAATAACCTTTTAATTTACTTTATATATATATATATACATATAATTAAATCTTTTACAACGATATGGCATATAATTTTTGTATAAGTTATTATTTTTCGCTTATACGTTATTATTATTTTTAAATAACCATATTGTTGTGAAATATATGTTATAAATATGGTTCGAATTCTTAATATATTGGTTACCAGTCACAATTTGTCACTGTTTGAAATGATATCATTTCCTTAATATAATTTATAAATACGAAACATTGTTTTTTTGTT
Source organism: Acanthacorydalis orientalis (assembly GCA_034766995.1). Taxonomy (NCBI): domain Eukaryota; kingdom Metazoa; phylum Arthropoda; class Insecta; order Megaloptera; family Corydalidae; genus Acanthacorydalis; species Acanthacorydalis orientalis. The sequence continues at coordinate 35,969,106 of CM068315.1, read as the reverse complement.
TTGATAATTAATTATAAATTTGAACTAAGTTTTGTGCTTTTTTATTTATATTTGAGTAAAAATTACTTATGCGTATATGTATAAATACACACGAACACAAACACACATACATATATATATATATATATATATATATATATATATATATATATATATATATATATATATATTGTATTACTAAAATATAATAAAATGAAACCAATATTATCATCAATAAATTAAGGGAATTACAAAGCATATTGTCGTTAGTCTTAAGATCTCGAGAGAGCAATCAATAATCAGAAGCGAAATGACATAAAGTCAATTAATCAATGTTGTCTGACACAAGCAGGTAAATTCTTTCAGTGTACTCTTAACTTCTAGTAAGTGAGTTGTTTTAGTGTTAGAGACAGAGATAGAGAGATAAAAAGAGAGATAAAGAAAAACACATACATACTTCTATTTTCCATTTGTTAATAATGTTAAAATATGAACAAAAATATTTGAATTAATTTGAAACATAATATACGTATATTAAAGCATTAATGAATATTACGAACTAATTTCCTAAATAAAGTTAATTAAATTTTGAATATATTTATAAATTGGATTATATTTTACATTGGTATGTATATAAACTGTCATGAGTAAACACATTTCATGAGTAAATATATTTCATGAACGAAAATGTTTCCATGTTGCATTTCTATTTGTATTTCTTACCTGTTTATATATTCGTATGCTCTCATCTTAGCAAAGTCGGATTTTTAAAATATTTTTTTGTTTAATTATGCATTAGGTAGTACATATAATGAAATGTTATTTGTATTTATTGAAGAAAATCAGCAATACACATCGAAACTGGCATATATATATATATATATATATATATATATATATATATATATATATATATATATATATATGTTTATATCCAAAATTAGATGATAATAAAAATGCGAGAAACGTCAAAATTGCGTCACAATAAAAATTATATATCGTATAATAGTATTTTTAACTGTTTGATTGAACTGTGACCTAATTTATTTTTGTTTGTTATTGCCATAAAGGTATGAAAGTGCCATTTATTTTCTTTCTCGTATTTTTTCGCAATTACTGTTCACAGTTTTTTGTTGTCATCATATTTCAATTGTAACAAAAATAGGCTTTTTATGAAATGCGCCATTCTATACAGCCACATGTGATAAAAATGGTTAACTTGATTAAATTTGCCAAGATGGCGCGTCAATAATTTAGATGTGTCTCGGCTGAACGTTTATTGCAGAGCCACTAGGTGGAAATACAGTACTACCTTTTACACAGCGCTAATGAATGAGAACAGTCAAAGTATGTATTATTCAGATTGCCAAATAAATATTCCTTCTTTTTTTATAGATCCAAAGGCTTTTTCTATTCAAGCATAAATATTAAATCAGCGATATATATATATATATATATATATACACACACACACACACACACATACATACATACGCACATACATACGCACATACATCATACACACATACATCATACACACATACATCATACACACATACATCATACACACATACATCATACACACATACATCATACACACATACATCATACATACATACATTATGCACACATACAGTATACATACATCCATTAACACACATACATCATGCACACATACACACACACATATTTGTTACACACACATACACACACACACATATTTGTTACACACACATACACACACACATATTTGTTACACACACATGTTTGTTACACACACATATACACACATATATTTGTTACACACACACATATTTGTTACACACACACACATATTTGTTACACACACACACATATTTGTTACACACACACACATATTTGTTACACACACATATACACACATTGTTTGAATGTGATCTATTAATTCGCATTTCAATTCATCTTTTCTTTTCTCAGATTTCACTGCAATGAAGTGTATAGTAGCAATTTTAACATCATTATTTTCCTTGAAGATATTTTATTTCAAAAACATTTACTTGAGAGGAAATAACAAATTATTGTCTATTGATGTAACCTATTATGAACAAAGAGCGAACGTCGTAAATTTCCCCTCTATTTACTAATTTTTTTATGTAGTAATTCTTGCATTTTGTAATCTTGCCTTTCATAATCTTGCCTTTCATTTTGCACCAAACAGTGTTCGATTAACGTATATCGAATGTTTTTGATAAAGGTGGAAAGTACTTACTAAAATTCTTATCAGGTTTTACAACTTAATACAATGGCAGAATATTTAATTTTAAAATAATATTTATTGCTACTTTACTTGGTACATAAATAGTTCAAGTTAGTTAAAGTTTAAATATTCACTTTTATAAAATTTGTTTTCGGTCTAATTATTTTATTCGTTTTGTTTGTGTTCTGTGACGTGAAACTGTTTACATTGTAAACTATTTTAATAAATGTCAACAAAAACGTTACATTTTGAAAACATTTACATTTGTTTTAGTATTTTTTTAATTAGTATATATGTACTTATATATACATATATACATATATACATATATACATATATACATATATATATAAATATATATATATATATATATATATATATATATATATATAGTAGTTAAAAAAGGCAAAAAATTTGTATTCACAAATTAGTTCCACAATATATTATCTTAAAATAATATAATGAATCGATAATAAATTTACTGGTGGGTCTTTTAATGGAGTTAATTTCAGATTTAATCAATAAATTTTATAGCTATTGAAAAAAAAGTATTGGATTACAGTTGCGGCTGCATTGGATATTAAATTTGTTAAAAAAATCAAAGCGAAATATTGCTATAGAAGTAGATACAAAATTTGAAATATTTTTCTCAACTGTAAAACGAGTTATTTGAGAAAGTAAGAATAAAAAATTACATCGAGAAAAGTTTGTTGCAGGGATAGGTTTACGTCACAGTGTAGTATTTATTAGTACTGTAGATTCAGGATTTATAAACAAAGAAATGTCTAATAATCATGATTTTAATTTTTCTTCTGTCCTTATATAGTATATATATATATATATATATATATATATATATATATATATTATATATATATATATATATATATATATATATACAATAATTTTGATAATATTTGGCAATTGTGTTCTTATTTCTAATGAATTTGCATACAAAAATCTGTGAATACTTGTGAGAGTATAGCAGTTACTGATTTCCACTTTAGTTGATTGAAAGGTTGCCATAAGAGAATGAACATCATTTCATTCATATTGGACGGAAATCTTGTTTTCCCTTTTTTTGAAATATCGTGTGAAACAAACATTCGTTTCCAATATCCGTTATTGAAGTTTATTCAATAGATAAAATGTAGTTGTTTCACGATGTGTTGGACATTAATTATTGGCGAGCTTTTATTAATTTTGTTTATAAATTAAGGTTAGTTGACTGTTCGAAAATAAACATTTATTTATTATCATTGTACAAATGTAAATGTCATATTTGTGTATATATATATATATATATATAAATATATAAATTATACAAACACACATATAGACTTAGAATATAAACGTTCAATGTGCTGGTATGCAGAAGCTTTATTGTAGATTTGTATTCAATTATTTTATTATGAATTTATGTAGTATTTACTTATCACTACAATTTATTTTTAAAATAAATATTAACTATTTGGAGTTAAAAAATAGGTGGATTAATTGAATCATCGGCTAGGCAGTATCAATAATTAATTTAGTGTATATATATATATATATATATATATATATAAATAAATAAATATTCTTACATTTTTGTTATACAATGTTGTATAAATACAATGTTAAATAAAAATACTACTTTATAATAGTCAAGGTTCATTTAATATTGGTATTAAATTTTTAAAATATATATTGGTTGACTATTTTCTAGTGATATGAATGTCTTAAAACGTTTGACTACGACAGTATAAAGCCTCCCAAATGATAGTTTTCGTAATGTAATGTGATATAGGTCAAACCGTATTTGATCCTTTGATCACTAGACCAGCACATAAACAACTGTACTATCCATTTAGGATATTCTCTTGTGATTAAAATGTTATTCCATTCAAGCATGTTTGAATGTATCGTAATAATTAATTTAATGTAAAAGATTACAATACTTCTTTGTTACTGATCGCCATTATTCTTTTCGATTTTGATCAGTGTATAGAAAATATTTTTCCAGATATTTGGTAAAATTTATTTGTTCTAAAACAAATTATTCAAGAGCATGTGATAATATTACATACATTTCTCCTAATTTCTTTTCCTTTTTGAAACAACTGATATAAAATATTTTTTCTTAGTTACATACACATATCTGTGTTCATATACACTCATTTATATATATATATATATATATATATATATATATATATATATGTATGTTTGCGCGTGTGTGTGTACGGGCCTATAACTATATATATATATATATATGTTAATGAAAACCCCGTTAAAATAACAGTAAAAACATTAATTTGACTAAAGTAATTACATGATGTGAAAGAGAAGGATTAACATGATTAAAAACGTGAATGTGAACATTTTTTAATGGTCGTTATCTTTTCAACATTTTCTTGTGATGTATCTTTGGGCATGCTGGAAGTAAGAGAAAAGCTTTTTTCTAAACGTTCAAATGAAATCCATTTTCAACGATTTTAACAGGATAAGATTGAATACGCGATTTATCTTATTGAACGTAACTCGTTAGCTAAACTTCTGTAAATTTCCAATCGATTTTCGCAGTTTAAAAATCTATTTTTCTGATGCCATTTATCTTACTTCATACAATATATTTTTTCAGAAATATCAAAAGATCGTTTATTTCAATTTTCACGATTAGAATGTTTGATGTTAAATGGTAATTTGTCAGCTTATAGAAAGGACAAATATTTTTATTCGAATAAATTAGAAATTTGAGTGTCTTGATGGGATTGTGTAATCAAATAAAAATTTTACATTTATGTTCATTTATTAATTCAGTATAATATATTTATTTATTTTTTTAAAAAAATGTTATATTAGAATGAAATTATTGTTAATCTAATAAATTAAATGTACGTTATTTTGAACAGCCATAAATAGCATATTGTCTGTAATCTAGAATAAAATATCCAATGATAGGTTTAGATAGTTAACTATGGTAAATATATTGAATAGTATTAACTCTATTTGTATTTTTGAACAAAAATTCTATTAACTCTTCAAAAAATTAGGGTAAATACCAGAACACATACACATTTCCTAAAATATAAAAAAAATGATTTCCCACAATATTTTAAAAAAATACCTGGATAAAAAATTGTTTTCTTTTATAGATTATTAAAGATTTAAGTACAAGTAATTATTAAACGCGAGTAATATTTGGCTATTTTTAGTAACAAAAACTAACGAAACATACATAAGGAAATATAGTATTATTTCATATTCGGATGTAAAAAAGTTTCTTGTATTTTTACACATATTTATAAAAACTATTTTTAGTATTTTAAAGCTCTTCACCTCATTGAAATGAAATATTTGAAAGAATAATTATGTATATTATTATATTGTGAAATAAAAAGGGGATAAAAATACAAACAAACAAACTGTATAAAATTCACAAATGGCGTACGAAAATAAAAGACCCGTTAAAAGTAATTGAATCGTATTTTATATTTTTTGTATAAAAAAGTTAATACAAATAAAAAGCATAATCCCATAAAAATGTTCGTTGCTTAAAAGGTAGCTTATATAAGCACGGAAGCATAATAAATTTAATTGGAAATAAATTTAAAAATCTCTATCCTTGTACTTGGAGGAAATGAAAATTTAATACATGTATGGGAAAATTCATAAGTAATATGTGAGCGAGGAAGTATTATTTAAATTTATATTGAACGATATACATATATATATATATATATATATATATATATATATATATATATAGAGAGAGAGAGAGAGAGAGAAAGACAGAGAGATAGAGAGAAAGAGATTGGAGTGAGATCACAATATTAACAATTTTATATCGATAAAATGGATTAAAATATTACCAAGTACCATTAAATGTTTTAATTTAATGTTTTTATAATTAAATAATTGTTTCCAGTACATTTTAGTATTCATTCAAATTTAATATTGGTCATTCATGTACACTCTGTTGGTTGCTGTATATACTTTTCATTAATTATATATATATATATATAATGCGTTTTATATATATATATATATATGTGTGTGTGTGTGTGTACAGTTTCTTTTTATTTATTGTTTATTAATTCCTACATTATTGCATAATTTTTTATAGACATAATTGAACTTTTTTTCAATAATTAAAAAAGAAAAAAAACGAAAAAAAATATTTTTTTAATAGACTGTCGATAAATGTATGGCTTGTTTCTAGATTTATTAATAGTAATTAATAATAGTAATAATATATATATATATATATATATATAATAGGAAATTGAACCAATTAACTATCAAGTGTCAGTAATTTATTTCAGGATTATTTTTGTTTACTGTGATTTTTGTTCATATTTTAAAACTCTTGTAATAATGTACTGTATACATTTTATTGTTTGTTAAAGCCATTGATCATTACTAGTACGGGTTTATTATTTGTATTGATACCTTTTATTCTCATTTTGTATAATTTTTTATGAAATACTGATTGTTTGTACATGAATTGCAACGAGTTTTCAAATTGTAAAGAATGATAAAGTATATATACGCCCATGTATTGGTACATATATATATATATATATATATATATATATATATATATATATGTATGTATGTATACATATACACATATATAAACATATGTAAAAAAATATTTATCACCATAATATAAGGTGAATAAGTTTTAATATTTTCAGTTAAATATAGGAAAAGTGTGGTCCATAAACATATTAATTAAATTGTTTTTTTATTTTCACTTATAATATTTAATAAATACTTAGTATGTATTTTTTATACAAGTAAAATAAAATATGGTTGAATTCAATGTTATGATCCGTATTAATTTTTTTACATGTTTATATTTATATTAATAGATACGTCATATTGTTCAAAAAGTTGCTCCAAACGCATCTTCTATTAAAAGTCCAAATCTATGTTTCAGTTGTCCAGATTTATGTTTCCCCGAATATTATCAACGATTTTCCATGATATCAGATAAATATGAAATTTCTAATGACTAATATGAATGTACACATTTTTTGTTGCAATCGACAAATTTACAATTTTTATTTTGTTTACAATAGAAGAATTTCCAATTAATCGAAAAATATTATCTAAAAAAATTTAGAACCCTTTCCTTTTCACCGGCTCCAAAAAGTTAAGTACTTATGTTCGATCGTGTAAGCCTTATTATTATTTCTATTTCTTTATATAACACATTTTCTTTTGGGAATTTGTTCCATCTTTATACGTTAATGAAACATTCTCGTTTACTTTTCTGTAACTACTTAACAAAATGTATATGTTTTTCAGAAAAAAGACGTAAATTTGAACGAAGGAAAAATACTTCACTATTATTTTCTTTAATTTTATTAAATGCTATTCGATTACAGTACCTATTTTATTAAAAGGATTGTGTAAAATATTCTGATTGTGTAAATGTATTCCAGAACTCCAAATAAAAACCCTAAGTGCCAAAAGTAATAATATTTATTATTATCAACAAAAGATACACTTGGTAATGCAATTAAGCAACGTCTCATTACCATGACCCTTCAACGGCGCCTACACATATACAATTTGGCAATGCAAGTATTTAATTTCGATTTTCGAAAAACAAATTTTTTTAAGTACTTTCACTATAATAATGTTATTCGTTTTTAATATATGATAATGGTCTTATTTATCGACGCGCCTTAAGCCCCAAGTAACCAATGAACTTTTCTATATTTCTATTGTCTATTTCGATTTTTTTTTAATATACTGTGGTTTCCGAATATGTTTTTATCATATTAAAATTTGTTTGTCTTGTTACAATTGAAATACAATTTCAAACATTTGTAATTGAATTATTATTCATATTTAAAAATTAATTAGTGCTAATTTGTAAATGCAGTTTGCAAGTGGTTACTTTTAAAAACACATTAATGAAATATTTTTTAATTTTTACATGTTTAAAAATGTTTTTAAAAGTAGCATTTAAATAATGCTTTCTTTATTTATTCCAAATAATAAAAATATTTTTAAAAAGTAAACGTTTTTTATTAACAGTCAATTAACAAATTTCATATGTATGTGCATATATATATATATATATATATGTGTGTGTGTGTGTGTGTATATGTATATATGTGTATATATGTGTATATATGTATATATATATATATATATATATTTGTATTTATATATATATATATATATATATATACATATACATATATATATATATATACAAATATATGTATATATATATATATATATATATATATATATATATATATATATATATATATATATATATATATAATACGTAATGATGTATAATGTCAATAAAGAAAAATATAAATGTGTATAGATATACATAATAAATTATTAAAAATATATACATTTCATAACAAATATTATATATTTTAGTCATAATTTGGAAACTGCGTAAATGAGCTTTGCATTTTAAATAAGTTTAATTAGCAAATTACGTCACTGGTAATTGCATACACAAGCTTTATGGTACCGTTCTAGCATTCTTAATTAACTGTTTTCCCGTTATTACCCAGAATGTGTCGTGGAATGTTTCTAGAAGAAAAATTGCTTGTTAAAATGAAGAAACATGTCTTAAATATATAAACGGATCGTTTAATGTATGTAAATGTCTGTATGTAAGATATTCGATCGTATATTTGTCTTATTATTTCATTTTTAGTTTAAATACATTCGTATTGAGTATGTATTATAACTTTCGTGACTTACGGTGGCTAATTGGCAATTTGTGAAGACGTATAACATTTATGAATATTCAAATATTAGCAATTTAAAATATTGTAAGTAAATACATAATAGAAAACATAATGACAAATGAATTTTGTTTCTAATGAAATGAATGTGAAATTTTTCATTTTTTTATGTTTTTTCGTTATATGTAGTTCCAAATTTGTGCAAGCATTTTGACACTATGAAACATTTTAAGTAATATATTTTCATTAGATACATTTTCAATATTTTATATCAGTATACTTATTAATATATTTGATATTTGAATTCGTAAATTTTTAATAAATATTAAAAAGTTTTATATGTAATAAGGATGTAAAAAGTTCAGTAATATTTATTAAATCCTTTTAAATATATTCTTCGTAATATTTTTTATATATTATAACATGAGTACACATTTAAATGAATATACATTTTAATGTTATATTCATTTAACACTTCTTTAAAATAAATAATTCGATGTGTGTTGATTAGAACAATTTATATCAAGTGTAGTTATTAATGTTAATGTTTGGTTTTTAGAGTATAGTAAAATAGAGTATGTTTCATGTTTATGGTCGTTAATATCAAAGATACAAAGTTTTAGATTTATTTTACATGAAAGATGAATACTTTAGATAGTTTATAAATTAAATACTTTAGTATAAATTTAGTTGAATCTCTACTTCAGAAAATTTACAATGAAATCCTAAATATTTAACTAATTTACAATATTTATTAAATCTTTAGAAAGAATTCATTTCTGGATATAATTTTTAATTAGTCAACTGGTTTCTCGACATCGATAATCATGAGTGTTTGTATTTATAGAATATTTAATAATGATTTCTAGTTAGCACACTCAGGTATCAATTACTAAGAGGTATCAAGTTATTCTAAATTATGTTTTAATAAAATAAATTTATAATACATGTGTGCATAGATATGTATTTGTAATGTTATTAATACAATGATTATCAAACAATATATAAATTAAAATTTAAGTTAACCAATAATTAAAATGTTATCCATGTTTCATTTTTTCTTACCAATGAATACCACAAACATCACCAATTTTGTACAAAAGTAGCAAATAATTGATCGTCTATTTTTATACTTTTATGTACTAATAACATGCATGAAAGGTGTACAAAATGTGATATTTTTGTATTTTAATACGAACATGAGGTTTTATCTCATATGTAAATGTAATGTTAGACGCATCGTCGAATTCCCCTAGAAATATTATTTTCAATTTGAAGAAATGAAGAGGATATTTTGCATTCTTAAATATTTGTTTCATGATTTATATATAATTTTATTGACGTGAACATTTTTAAGGTATAATAAACATGAATATTTTAAACATGTATCAATTCCGTCACTATTGAATTTATTTAGTACACGCTAGATCATTTATATAACTACATATAGAATCACGAGAGCGAATTCTAATGAGGAATGAATTGTAATTAATTTATTTTTCGTTCTGAAATTATTTCTTTATTCTGTCTGTACCTTCACTAAGGCACTAAAACCAGTAATAAATGAGAGATGATTGTTTTGTTCCCAAATTAATCTCTTCCATAAGACAGATTGACCCTAAGTAGGCGTGTTGTTGTTATACTTTAATATTTTGAATACAAAATAAATATTTGAAAATATCAATTTATTGATATTTGGTGGTTATTTCTATAATTGGTTGAACAGACACGATTTAGTATTTTTTTCCGTTAATTTTTTTATATGTTACTCTTTCTTATCTTGATAACGAATGAATATATATATATATACATACATACATACATACATACATATATATATATATATATATATATATATATATATATATATATATCTCGTTGCTGTACAAATATTAAATATGTATATGAGATATTATCTTTGTGGATTTGAGATCGAATGCCTGTAGTAGAGCAACGTTTTGACTGTATTATAATATTAAAACTAGATGTAAATAAATTAACATTCATATTTAACAAAATCAGACGAAATTTCGTATTCAACATAAATTTGAGACGCGAATTACATACATTTCAAACATTTTTATTAACATAGTCAAGTACCCAATTCATACTGCTTCCAAATTAAACTCGACCTCATTCATTTACTGTTCCGTCAACGTTACGTTATTCGCAGTGTCCTTGAAATTTATGAGTTTCGTCAGCTTTTGTTCAGGGAAGCTGTGTCACAAACAGAACGCGTACATACACGTGGCTCAAAAAAGTACGTTTTCGAAATATGTATGTAATTACGGCTCGCCATGTTTAAAATTGATAATTAATTTACATTTTTCAAACAAATAAATATCAAAATTAATTTTTTTCTAGTACTAATTAAATATTTAGTGAATATACTAGTTTCAAAATGTACATTTATGTATATGTGTGTATATATATATATATATATATACACACATATACATTTGTGGGTGACTTAGATATCTAATTTTTATATTTTTTTTTCATAGAAAAGTAATGTTATAATATCAATAATTATTACAGTGGGAAACTGAATATAAAATAGTTCTTTGTAGTAGTACTTCTGTTAAAAAGTACAATTATTACAAACTTTTTACAAAAAGTAGAATTATTACAAAAGGGTTTCTATTTATAAACAATAACCTTTCGAAGATTAATTACATTTTTTTATTTTACTTGTTTTAAAAAATAAATATGTTTATGTAGCTATAATTATTTTAATACTTAAAAATTTAATTAACTCCAAAAAAAATATACCGGTAGTGTGGTACAATTGTGGATCGAAAAAAATCATTTATATCGGTATAACTGTTGAGATTCTACACGTAAATACAATTATTGTCGATTACTTCACCTCACGTACTAACAGATATTGCAAACAATTCAATAACTTCGTGCTGTAGATACACAGATAATATAGTAATTTGAAACAATCGTTTCATCTTTCATTATAAAAGCGACTGTTGAGTGCTATCGAGATAGCACCCAATGTTAAAACTGTAAATTTAAGGGATAGTTTGCAAACAACTATTCTATACTTAATAAAGCGTCAGAACGTTAGTAAAACTAATAAAAAGAATAGTTATGTCACATAATATTTTTGGATATTGTCGATAGTATATAGTTATTAAGATAAAAATCAATTCATAATTAACATTTATCTGAAATTTGTTTGTAAATAATCTAAATTCGTTTTCTAGTACTATTTTTGTCTTTGTATTATTTTATTAATAATAATTTGTACGTTTGAAATAATATATGAAAGTAAGGCTAATTGTAATTATACCGACATTTGAATATAATGATACGTACTTTAAAATTTGAATCAGAGGTTTTTTTGGTAATAAATACCAATTGTATACATTTTTGAGGTTTAAGGTGAGAATTTTTTACTTGACGTTCGATTTTTATATGTATGTGTATATATATATATATATATATATATATATATATATATATATATATATATATATATATATATACTTCTTTATCTTTGTTAATTCTACTGAACGAATATTTTTTTGTTAATTTATATTGTTTATAAATATACTGGGTACATTTTCTGACATTTTTACTTCATTACTTCATCTGTTTAAAATATTCTAGATTTATTAATAATTCTTACTTTCCATTCAGTGCTATTGTACAGGTGATGTCTTCTATTTTTACATTGTTTTATATCTCTTCTTATTACTGCTAACAAAAAAAAACATATTTCTGTATAACAGAGGAATCGTTTTGTTATTTAGAAGTCATGTTTCACTTTTGCAAATAAAGGCGCGTAGAATAAATGAATTGCATGTTTTTAATACTTATAAGTGATCTCTTAAATTTACGTGCGAAATGTTGACTCATTTATTACAAAAGAACACCATACAATTTTTATTCTCTTAGTAACTTCCACAGTAATAAACTCAGTATCAGCTTATCAAATCCAATATTATTGCCAAATTCAACCTTTTGCAATATTTGATTCAAATAATACATATTCTGTAATGCCCTGAATTTATTTTTCTATTAATCTTTTATATTCATTATATTCGGATAAATAAAGTAATTAAACAGTTTTCTTTTTTGTTGTGATTCATATTAAAAGTATTTTTTGTTTGGATGGATACACACACACACACACACACACACACACAACACACACGAATACACATTCGCAACAGTAATTGAAGAATTTATATTAATATTCATTAGTTTCCTGTATTTTGTTTTTCTTCAAGTTTATTTTTTATTTCTTTTATGTTTGCACTAGACCTTCAATATTTGATATTTTCTTACTTTTATATTTAGTAACTCTGTTAAAAATGTTTTACTAAAATTATTAACATCATTAAAATTATTCATTTATATTAGATTCAGTTTTCTTTATATATATATATATATATATATATATATATATATATATATATATATATATATATATATATTACAATGTTTAATACTTTTAACGGTTTCAAAGTAATTGTATTTAGTAATTTGTTAATTAAAAAATTAAAGTTATATTAATATTTAAGTAATTTTATAATATACAGTAACCAATATGAAGCGTAACTAATTATTTTAGTACCTATTTTCAATATTTTTTAATTGTAAATATTATAGCTGATATACTTATTTCCCTTTCATTAATTAGCTCCGCTTATTTTGTTTTGTAATTATAAAATAAATACAATATAAGAAAAGTGCTGATGAAAATACACCAAGAAAATCTTTACCACAGAATTCATTAATCAAATGTATTTTTAATATTCGCGCTTTAAAAAATATTATATTTTAATGTATACGTGCAGAGAAAAAAGTAATAAGAAAAACTTTTCTAGTAGTATTAAATCGCAATAAATATATTTTTAACAGCGAATAACATCTTTTCGTACTTCTCATTTCAGACCATAAATTTGTTTTTTTATGTAGTTTAATGGTATTCTGTTTTCTTTTGATTTTTTTAAACATTGCTATTTCACTTTTTTAATGAATAACTTGTTTTTTAATATTAATTATGGCCCGATATTTTCAATATATATATATATATATATATATATATATATATATATATATATATATATATATATATATATATATATATATATATATGTATGTATTTATACTAAATATTTGTTTATGATAGAATTATTTATTAATTTTTTTATATATATATATATCTTATTTAAAATGAATGGTTTAGAATGTTTACTTATTTGAAGTTAGTATTAATTAAGGAGAATATTAAAAAAACTGAAAATGTTTAAAATTAGTGACAAACATTATGAAAGAGAATTGGTACTATATGAAAACTAAAATTTAAAAAAAATAAAAATATCAACGTTTTAAAGTGTCAACATACTTTGTAATTGTTAATATTACGGAAATGTATTTTAATTAGAAAATTGTAGTTTAAAAAAAATTAATTAATAAAATAGTAAATATCACTTGCAATAAATGTAAGTAATACTATTTAAATCAATAAATATATTGTATACACACTTATTTAAAAAACATATTATATCTGTGTTCGGAATTTATCTATGTTTATATTATATTGAAGTATTTAATTAGAATATATCTAAAAAATAGAATACAAACGAAAGTAAAAAATATACCATAACATTAAAATTTGTATATAAGTATAAACTTTTCAAATGTTAATATAGAGTAATATAAAATAGTTTAGAAATATATAAATAAACATTAAATTAGTGCCGTATACAAGAAGGAAGGACAAGAATTAATATATAATTAATATTCAATGTCTTACAATAATTATTTATTTTAATATTTAAGATCTGTTATAAATCATTAACAAACATTAAAAATATACACGAACATATATATTAGAGTTATTATCACACTAATTTATTAAATTAAAATTGTAAATGAAGTAATTAGTTATATTCTTGATTAATTTGGAATTCTTTGAATAAGTAAACGTCCAAATATACGAAATAATTAAAAACTGTTAGTGAATACTGTTAGTGTCAATAAAAAAAGTACAGTTAATAATAATAGATTTAATTAAATCAATAAAACAAATGTTTTCTTAAATTGTTGTCTTGGTTAAATAATGACATCTCAGTCCAATGATACGTCCACTAAGTTATTATTGTGTGCAAACATTTGTGAATGCATCGGCCGATGCATACTTGTACAATATCTTCGTCACAAATTATGGTGGTGATATTTGAAAGCGGCGGCAATGAGCCGAGTGCCGCTAGTTCGTGACCTGTATCCGCCTTCTCCGGGTGCCGCAGCCGATTGCGGACCGTGGATCGGCGAAGAGACACGTAGGGCATTGCCGCCTCACGTCTACAAATACTATTTGGCCCGAACGCGAAACTATCGTCGACAAAGTTTGAAGGTAAAAACTATTCGTTCGCTTTGTATTCGAAACGAACTAAATCTTATTAAAAGCTTTCGATATGCAAGTAAAATAGAATATTATCTAAAGTGTGCCATATTGATAACTTTCTTATTGCAAATTTAAATATTTTTTTATTATATATATATATATATAACTATATACATATATATTGTTATTTTAACAATTAAAATGTAGTTCAATTAAATATCCCTTATTTTATGTGAAATACTTTTAACGAAATTCGAACAGTTAAGCTTATTTATTGATTTATTATAAAAACAATAACTGTTTTGCTGACTTGAAATATTTTTCAGTAAAAACAACATTTTTTTTTATGTTCGTTCTGATAAAATAATAATCCATACGAATAAAATTTATTATTTGTAAACTAAACTGTTGATTTTGTTTGTTGTAATATGATGAAGTCAAAATAATTGAGCCATATATTCATTGAACTTTTATTATTTTAATAATTAATTATCGTACAAAATTCAATAAGTAATTACCCAGGCTATAAAATGTATGACATTTATTTTTATTTTTTTATAAATATATGAAAGTACATACATTTATTTTATAATACTGACAAGGGGAGAATACGCCCTCGGATATTGAGTTTGGGACTGAACTTCGTGTAGTGGTAGGATACCCTAAAGGTATTATTATAGTAACTTACTAACTCTCACTATTCAGCCATTTTCGAGAAAAAAGGCTCCAAAGTTTCGGAATCGCCTTATTAGAGAAAGATTTGTATCCATTATAAACTAACTTGTTAGCTAGGCAGTAGACCGCCGGCTTCAAGTGTCTGAAGTGTCAAGTTCGATTTTCGCTCGATCCTGTTTTTTTTTTCTCCACCTAAAGAATTATTTAATGGATTTTATTTAAAAAAATATTTAAATAAAAGTGAAATAACATTTTCTTGCCCTTTTTTTCAAAAATTGGTTTTTAAGAATTGCGTATCTTTTAAATTTTGACAATTTTATTTCCGAAAATAATTTTTTTTGCACGAATTTTTTTTAATTTTTGCATTTTTTGCAAACATATTCGTATTTAAAGTATTCATCTGGTATATTCCTCGGAATATTGTGTATAGAGGAAGGTATAAAATTCTTTCATGGATATACCATGTGATCACTTTAACGGGATCATATACCACATGAATACTTTAATAGACGAATATGTTTGCAAAAAATTAAAAAAATTTTCTGGAAGAATCATTGTCTGAAATAAAATTGTCAAAATTTAAAAAAATTGCAAGAAATATTATTTCATCTTTATTAAAATATTTTTTTTATTAAGTTGCATTAGATGCATTAAATTATTATTCATGTGAAGAAAAAACTGCATGGATCGAGCCGGAATCAAACCTAACACCTCAGACATTTGAAGCCGGCGGTCCACCGTAACTATCAAGCGAATTGACAACGGATAACATTTTTTCTTTCATAAAGCCAATGCGTAAACTTGGGAGGCGTTTTCTCGAAAATGGTTGGATAGTGCAAGTTAGTTCGTTATTATATTAATATCTTTAGGGTACCCTACCACTACACGAAGTTTGGTCCTAAACTCAATTTCTGAGGGCGTATTCAGCCCTTGTGAGATTAAGATTACATTGGCGTTCAAATATGCAAAAAAATATTATTTATTTTATTATATCTATTTGTGAATTTGATCAAATCAGGTGTAAAAAGTTCTGTAGTTTATGTTTGCCAAAATTGAATGTATGTATGCATCTATCTATGTATCTATCTATCTATATATATATATATATATATATATATATACATGTGTATATATATATATATATATATATATATATATGCGTAAGTGTATGTACATTTTTGAATGTTTTTATTGATTCCATAAATACTAACCCGATTTATTCAATTCTATTAATGGTATTTTGATGTTATAATTGCTTATAAGCAAGCAGATATGTTGGCATTTGTGAATCAATAAGCAGTTTTGATGAATCGTTTTGCAATTACTATTTACGTTTTTAATCAAGGACTAATTAAAAATATGTTAATTAAGCATAAATTGCTATTCAATAGCATATATATTTACATATATAAATATATATATATATATATATATATATATATATATATATATATATATATATATATATGTATATATGATTTATACAAATTAATAACAATTTTTTATTGGATTTTTTTATAAATTTTCATCCTTTTTGTATATTTAGTGTAACTTCAATCACTGAGAATCAAATTATTTACTTTTTAGTATATTTGGTAGTACGTTTTGTATATAGTACTCAAATCTGAATACATTTAAAATCTAGTAATTCGATATTAGTAAAAGGTTTTTCATAGTTTATAAAAAAACGTACTTGAATAGTTAATGGTTGTGGTTATACTTTTTTATGCAATGTTTTTAAGAGGAAACTTAAAGTATCTTAAATATGACAGAATTTTTGTCCTAACATAGTTTTTTTTTACTTGTTTCTTAATAATAAAAATCCACACTTCTAGTCACTTTGTCCTGCGGAGAAAGTAATGAGTGATGTTTGATTTGTCAGCTCATAGGTTTCAAATTTAATTTATTACTCGTATATTTCGTTCTTAGGTATTTTTTATGTTTAAATATATTATGTTGCAAAAAGCAGTAAACATTTTTTTTTCTTTCTGTGTTCATTTCTAATTTCCCGTCTGTTTTAACGGGCTATATACTAGTATATTTATAAATGTTATATTATCGTGTATATATATATATATATATATATATATATATATATATATATTCAACACACAGATATACAACACGAGTAGTAAAACAATATAAAAGTATACACTCATATTTAAATTCAAGTACGATTGTCGATACACACTTACCATTACACATCGAATTAAATATAAATCAGTCACATTAAACTTTCAGCTAGAAGTTAGTAGAACGTTTCAGTACTGACACCTTTCTACCTCTCGAATCCTACAGTATCAACTTAAAATAGTCCAATGTAAATTATTCACTTAAATGTTAATTAATTCAAATCAAATCTAAATTAGTTAATTGGCATGGACGAATAAGGTATGAACGCACGATAAAGCTAATTAGATGCTGGAAATATTCAAATTATATTGTGTAGGTATACCTATTTAAGATAATTCACAATACTACTGGTTCTAATTAAAAATGTTCTTAGAATTGTAACAGAACCAGTAGATACAATCAAAGTACGAAGTTCAGGTTTATAGTAATATATAAAATTTTAATAATATTGATTATACTTTAGTAATTAAATTCGTAATAATGACTAAGTAAAAAAATATGTGTTTTATGTAATACTTCAAATTAGTATAGGTCTCCTTTATCGATGTAATCGCCATGGTATTGAAATTTGCTATATGAAATAAATAATACACATATACATACACACACACACACACACACATATATATATATATGTATATGTATGTATATATAAGCATATATATGAATTTGAATTATCTTAAATTCCATGTATTCAAATTATAATTTTTATTTTATTTTAAAGGCTTCGTTGAAAGACTAGATGTTTATGTCCAAATACAGTTTGTCTATTTTTTCTTTTGATATATTAGTCTTATAATGTTTTTTTCTTTTTTTTAATTAAAAAGTAAAAAAGTCATATATATTGCATACTAATATTTATATTGTATTTTTTATAAGAAAATAAACTTCATGGTTTGTTATATTAATCGATAGTTTACCTATTTAAAAGTATATTTGTAATTTTCATTTGAGAATTGTTAAAAATTGCAACAGTATTTATGAAAATTATATTATTTATTACTTTACTGATTGTATAGTATTTAATTCATTTTTTTTAATAATTTGACCACAAGAGAATAATTAGAAAAAAATCTTCTGTTTATATGAATCATCTATATTAGTTACTTGGACATTTTATAAAAATATTATTTAATAAATGTTTAGTAAGATATATGATTAAGAATTATATGAAAATGAAGCAACACAGCATGCGTAGAGTAATAATATCCATGCAAGTTTTTGTGAGAGAATTGTATTTGTCACTGCTTGTTAATCTTAGCATATAATATTTTGTGTTTTTGGCGTGAATCCTGTTAATCTAGCTGTCACAGTTTATGTATATTCTAGCTTATAGTGTGTATAACAAAGTGACTTAATGCATGACATATGAGTATAATTTAAATATATATATATATATGTATATATATATATATATATATATATATATATATATATATATATATATATTATAGCGGAGGATGAATATTTTTCTTATTTTTATAATGTTTGTATTATTGATTTTTATATAATAATAATATTTTAATAATTTTCATATCAAATGGTACGCTTATCAATATTTTTAATTTTGTTTCATTTAATTTTATGTGTCTAATTCTACATTTATAAAGGTAACTAAGATATATTTTTATATTTACTTGCTTACTATATGTTATTCTTTTGTTTCGAAAGTTACTTTTAATAAATTGATTTATTTTTTTATTGCACGAATACGAAAAATTATATATATATATATATATATATATATATATATATATATATATTACATTTGAACTTTTTATTTTTAATGCAGATAATATTTAATACGCCAAATAGTGAGTTTTATCGTAATTTCTATTCTTACTTTATTAACAAAGCGTAAATGTCCATACTCAATTGGTAAATAAAGCAATAATATTGATTTATTGTTTCTAGTTTCTATCGAAACGATCAAATACAAAAAATGACAGTATCTTACAAAAAAAAAGAAAATTATAGATCTTTTGTATGTGAAAGATTAATATGATTCTGCAACGGTACTAGCACGAAAAGTTATGTCGATTGTGGTTCTGAAACCTAGATTTATTTAGATGTTCCCTTTTTTACTGACGATATCAATTGTGCTGTGCTGTGCTGTGTGAATGAGTTTGAATTTGTATTTATTTAAACGAAAAACCTAAAATATTCTATATTGAATCATCATTTAAATTGAGTTTAATTTATATTCAGTGGAAATTAATGTGAAT
The DNA here is from genome assembly GCA_034766995.1 of Acanthacorydalis orientalis. Taxonomy (NCBI): domain Eukaryota; kingdom Metazoa; phylum Arthropoda; class Insecta; order Megaloptera; family Corydalidae; genus Acanthacorydalis; species Acanthacorydalis orientalis. Next base: position 35,948,775 of record CM068315.1, on the reverse strand, counting down.
TTCTTAAGATATTATATTATTAAAATCTTCATAATTAATTATTTATCTGTTTCATGTATTATATATATATATATATATATATATATATATATATATATATATATATATATATATATAATTGAAAAAGAACATTGAAATTTATTTTGGTATTTACATAGAATAGTTTTAATTATATCGATGTTTAAAGTATTTTTCACCCAGTGCATTATTATTGAAAAAAGAAATATTAATAAAAAATGTGCATATATTTATATGCAATTTTCTAAAAAATACAAATTATATTATAATCACTCTTTTGTACATTTTGATTACGTACGTACATACAAACATACACACACGCATATATATATATATGTTTGTAATTTAGTAAATTAATATTTGAACTAATGATGTCATGTGTATTCAATTGCAGGATTATTTTAATTGGTGTAAACGTATGTTGCCGGAAGGTTTGCGATATATTGTTATCAGGACATTGTTTGACGGTATTTTATAGTTGTGGCAATTAATCAATTTTTTAATTAAATAACTACCGATTATAAAGTACTATTGGATATAAACCATACAATATTAATAGCTTTTAGGCAAGTCAATTGAACAATGATGTATTTGTCAATTACTTAATGCTACTTACATTGATTTAATTAAAGTTGTTGCACGTTTACGTAAATAAACATACACATTCATTGTTACACATAGATGTGTATATATACATATATTTGTATATATATGTGTATATATATATATATATATATATATATATATATATATATATATATATATATATATGTATATATACACATATAAAAAAATCTTCTGTTTATATGAATCATCTATATTGGTTACTTAGACATTTTATAAAAATATTATTTAATAAATGTTTAGTAAGATAATTTTCGTCGTTAATTTTCTTATCGTTTTTAAAATAAGACGGACTATATTTTTAAAATTTAAAACAATAAATAAAATTTTTTGAAAAGTTAATTAAACATTGATTTGGAGAGATATGCAGATATAAGAAAAATCGTCTTTCTTTATTGGTTATTATAATTATGTTTTACAATGAAAAGTTAAAAAATACTATTCCATTGAGAATAATTCTCTTAACATATAAAAACATTTTAATAGGGTATATTGCATGCCGTTTACGCTTTGTTAACATACATAATCCATAAAGTGCTGCCAGTTATCGTACCAGGAATCACAACAAATGGGATACAATCGTCCCAAGGGAATCAACGGAGCACTGGATCACACGGGGCACTGTTTCCCTAAATAAAATTTACGCTTCAATAACGTCCAGAAGATGTTTGTTTTTGTGGTCACTGGCTATTTTATAGAAAGTCGTATTGACCGTGTTACGGTATAGAACGTTCTACTGAATGTTAATAGTTTGTTGTATTTTGTTGAGAGAACGTTTTTGGTTATATATAATATTTGACGTGTCCTAACATATTGTTTATGATGTTAGATATTATGCTTATATTATATATTTCATTTTATTGTTTGAAGCAATATAAAATGTTTTTGTTTTATTTTATTATAAGTTTGTATTTTAATCCAACAACACCAAACAAAATATTTTTTATAATTTATTTCTGTTGATCACTCTTGATACAAAAAGCAACTTTGAATTAAAAAAAAACTTTTTTAATGCATAAAAACTGAACGAATTTATCTGACTTTACTAGTACACACACACACACACACACACACACACACATATATATATATATATATATATATATATATATCAATAAAAAAGCTTCATCATAATCTTCTCTAACTTAATGTGTATTTCTTTAGTTATATTAATTAATTCAGCAATGCCCACTAATATGTATGGTATACTATGGTAACATATTTACAATTCAACCACATATACATAATAAATACACACATACATATATATATATATATATATATATACATACATACATACATACATACATACATACACACATATATATATATATACATTGCTATCAACAATTTTCGCTTGTGCACTCGATGTCTATTTTAAATGCATGAATCACGTATTTTATTATCGTTCCTCAACAAGATATCAGAGACAGCTGTCGTCATGAAAAATCGACAAAAAGGGTGATGATAAGTATCGGGAAATGGAAAAATGAGTTTTTCGTTAAAAGTGTCTTCGCTTCGTTTCTTTCACGTATTTTAATCTGGGTGTTAAATTACATTTCGTCAAAAATGCAGCTGTTTCTTCAAGTAGAACGTTATAAAATTTCAATTATGATATATGTTTATATATATATATATATATATATATATATATATATATATATATATATATATACATACATACATACATATTTATTTACATAAAAGGTTTAATATATTTCTGTGAAAATATTTTTCCTTTTTATAGGAAATGTAAGTGTAATAAAGCGAATGATATTTAAATTCTTTGACTGTATATATATATATATATATATACATACACACACACCAGATAGATAGATAGAGTGATTCAATTTGGCCTTCCACATGGGAGCATTAAAAGGGGGCACAGGGGTTTTTAAAAGTCAACATTATTTTTTATTTAGTATTTTAGTTCAATTCAATGTTAAATTACAATTTAATTTTGCGTTTTTTTAATACTTTCGCGTGGCAGCCTTAGTTGAATTACCTTCTTTATATCATATGTTATTTAATTTACGGTTTTTTTTTTTGGTTTGTATACTCTATCTAAGACATAAGTTTGTTTTTATTTTTTAGTGTTGTATTTTTATTCTTAGTTTTATCATTTTCTAATAGTCTCTTTATTAGAATATCACAAATGCGCTTTGTTTATATAGACGTAAATTTATTGAACCAGTTGCACTATAACTAATTGGTAAATTTGTATAATATATATGATTGTTTCTTGATATAAAGAAACTACAAGTAGGCATACACACACAGGCACACACACACAGGCATACACACACACACAGGCATACACACACACAGGCATACACACACACACAGGCATACACACACACACAGGCATACACACACACACAGGCATACACACACACAGGCATACACACACACAGGCATACACACACACAGGCATACACACACACAGGCATACACACACACAGGCATACACACACACAGGCATACACACACACAGGCATACACACACACACAGGCATACACACACACACAGGCATACACACACACACACAGGCATACACACACACACACAGGCATACACACACACACACAGGCATACACACACACACAGGCATACGCACACACAGGCATACGCACACACAGGCATACGCACACAGGCATACACACACAGTCATATACACTCAGAGAGACATACATACTCAGAGACAGACACACGTACACAGCATACACACAGGCATGCACACAATATTTAAAAAAATATATAAATATATATGTGTATATATATATATAATGTCGCTAAAAATATAGTTTGAACATTTTTTTTTTGAATGAAATTTTATTTTTATTAAATAGAATATAAATATATTGTTACATATTAAAAAATAAAAATATTTATTAAATTAATGCATTATAAAAATAATTTATGAGTATATAAAACGTGTATGTATGTATGTATATATGTATATATATATATATATATATATATATATATATATATGTTATGTGTGCGAGGATCTATATACACATTTGTGAGGTTTATAGTCTTTATAAATAATAAATAGTGGATGTGTGTGTTTATAAATTTATATGTGAGTAAGTGGATGTATGTACGATGCTTTAGAATAAGTTTTATAAACAACTACAAGGGAATAAATCCACAAAACTTATATACATGAAGTTTCAGCCTTTTCTTCCTATCAAAAAATGCAAACTAGTAAACAACAAAAGTTGGGAAGCAATTCAGTTCATTGGAAATATTTTATTATTCATTTTCGGATGTATGAAGAAGTTCAAAAGTTGTGTACACCAATGAAATGAAATATTATCTTATAAATATTAATATTATTTTTGTTGATACAAATTAGAACTATTATAATAATATTTAGGAACTGTTCTTTATCTTTTCAAATATTTTGTATACTTCTGTTTATTATTTAATTGAAGTATTAAATAAACAATTTAGGTAAATATAATTAATATATATTTGATCACAGGTGCATATACTGGAAGCGTGTATTTTGATCAAGAAAAGACACACTGAATTCATAGTTCGATTTAGCCACCTCGTATTGAACCTTTTTCCTTTCACTCGAATACACCGAGATAATCTTTTGTATATTCAAATATCATTATATTGTTCAAACATAGGTGTATCCTTTTGTAAATTTATGAATTCGAAATTTAAAATCAATATTCCACAAGAGTAATGGATATTACCTAATGCGTACCAAGTATAACATAACATTTATATTCACATCGCATATATACTATGTGGGAGTTTTCGACCTCAAAGCTTAGGAAATAGAGGCACTGGATTCATAACTTCATATTATATGTACATCTTTCTGTGGTTGCTACAAAACATTAATCGCGAAATAATATTTAAATTTGAAAGTTTCTTGTTTGGTACTTTTATTTTTCATTATGTGAACAAAGATTAAGACTGTTCTTAAATTAAAAACAATTTCATCTCACAAGTTAATATTCATGTAACAAGTGGACTATTATATATATATATATATATATATATATATATATATATATATATATATATATATATATATATAATGTCATGAAACTTCCAGTAAGTAGTAGAATTTTCTATTATTTGATTGTTTCAACGAAGGATGCTCTTCTCTGTTAAAGTCAAGTGTATATATATATATATATATATATATATATATAAGCTTCTTTCAATGAAATTATCAAACAGTAGAAAATTCGATTACTTAATGGGTTTCATCATCTTTTTCTAATATTTGTTTATATATTATTATTAACATTAAACATTTTATGAATGGATTTGTATTGTAAATTAATACATATTAATTATTTTGTATTACAAAAAGGAATATAATTGTTTTTATAAGGTGTGGTACTATAATATATTGTTTATATTACATGTTCTTCGAATTATTTGATGAAATGTAATTTCTATATACTATTATTAGTATCTTTCTTATAGGTTATCATACAGTAAAGAATAAAAAGGAGAAGATATATTTATATGTTCTGTTGGTGTAAACTTCTTGATAATTATAACTACATTAAATATACGAGCATTCTGCAAAACATAACTAAGTTGAATATATACATATATATATATATATATATATATATATATATATATATATAATAGAAAATCTTATTAGTATGACATACCCTATATTTTGAAAACATCTAAATCAAGTTGACTTATTTATTCTTCTTTTGTTTCAGGTGAGTGGCATATTAAATTTTGAAGACTTTTGAAAGGTAATCTCTTTATATATATGTTATTTAATATAATATTTATATAGTATAATAATATATTTGAAAATATATTGACGACCATATAAATTTTGTTTCCAATTAATTACTTAATTTACATTGCCTAAAATATTTATGCTATGATTATTATATTGAGTTTATAATTGTACTTTATAGTTACTCAGTGTATTAAAATTAAATGATTTTCCTTGATACATATTCTATTTCCTGGAATGTAATATTTAAATTTTGCATTTAATTCTGTGTATAAAAACCTAAAATAGGTTTTTTTCTTCAATAGCATAAAAATATTCTTGTATTATATATAAATGTAATCGCTAATATTTCTGGTATTAAGAAATCGCATTTCAAGTTTGAAATTCATGGTGGTTTCAATACCTTATATTTATAAAGAAATTAATTTTATTTTGTAGATAAATACTATATTATATTTAAATCATTATGTACGTATAAAATGTACCTATTTAGTACAAACGTTTTCAACTACAAGAAACCAGTGGAAAGTCTAAAAAATATTTTTTACATTATTAAAGAAGTTTAAAAATAATAATACATTTTATCCAGATCGAGAGGATCCTTCCCTTGCTTTTTGCTCTTTTCCACCCCCGCTTGGTGACTCTCACTCTTCTTTAACAAATAACAGAAATGAACATATTATACGCATAGATAATCTTCGTAAAATGTATGTCGTAAAATTTTTATTGGAAGAGTTTATAAAAAATAACAACAAAATACATTATTAAAATGTGTAACTATTTTTTTACTCTAAAGCTTTAATGAATATAATATTTTAAATAAATTTATTATCAGTTGTATACTAAAAGCATGTACCTTCTTTAGTTGTACACCGTGAGTGTGCATACATGTGATAGATGTTAACCAATCAGAACAGAGACCATGCGGTCTCCATCAATCATTCAGAACAAGAATAAAATTTCCAAAAAGTGTACATGAGATTGATTTTTAATTATAGACCGAAAATTTTTACTCGCATAGTACACATACGATCAAACTGTTTACAACTTTGTTTTCAAATATACCCATCTAAACTTTTTGTTGCTCGCTGACGATTTTAGTATTGAGTGAATTTCTCAGAAAGATTGAGTCATCAATAGATTTTTTTTTAGAAAAACAATATTTTTCTGGATAGCATCTTCGACCTATTGAAAAAGGTTGGTAATTGTATATGCATCCACGGGCGCAGGGTTAATCAATACCACGGTCTTACATACAGGCTTGGCAACGAATACCAATTTCAATAGCGAAAACGGTCCTCATTATAGGTCGAGTTTTTAATAACGATTTCTGCCACTATGTAGCACTGCCCGTAGACAGATACACTTCTATCAACTATACCTTACTTGTCACTATCCTCGTAATAATAGTGTCATTCTAATAATAGACTTTTCTACTAATCGAATTTTCATGGAAATTGAGTATTAAAAGATGATAAATGTCGCGCACTTGCACACATTTAACAATTTTCTTTTTTAATACAAATTTAAAATTCGCGCTATACTGTGAAAGATAAGAGAGGGAGTGTATCCCTTTACGGGTGGCGTCGCGTGTTGGCAGAGAGTTTTATTAAAAAGTTCGACCAACAAGTGATACCGTTTTCAATACCGACGTTGCCAGACCTGTATGTAAGACCGTGATGAATATTGATTAATAAAACATTTCAATGACAGTAAATAAGTAAAAATAGTCTACTATAATTTTCAAACAGAATTTCAAGAACAAACATTTTAAATGTTATTTATCTAACGTAATAAATTGTTAAATTTTAGGTGTACAATTAAAATTCGACATTAATCAGTTTTATGAAATTAAATTCAGTTTTGTTCTAATGCCTATGGACATTTCGTTACGTGATTATTATTGTTATTATTCGGTAACTTATTGTTAAATAAATCTCTTTTTGAATGTTAATTCAAATATGCATATAATGTTCAGTAGGCTTTTTAATTACTCTCGCATTTCAAACTGGTACGTGCTTCGAGCCTCGACGCTTGTATTATATTCACTTTGGTAATTATCCTTAACCCGGTTTCGTGTACTATTTTATACGTCACAAAGATTTATTCGAAGTTGCTTATTAAAAATTGCACGGTAAGCTGATCTCATGAAAAAAAGAAGTTTTTTAACGTAATGTTTACATTGTTACTTCGTTGTGAATCTATGTGAGATTACCGTAATGAAAAATTCACGTTTGTGGTCATGTAAGTTTATCGTTTTATTAATCAACAGTTTATGAAACAATAACTTACTTTAAAATATCTGAATTGCCTGTATGAAAATGTTTTGCATGTTATGCGGAAAATATTAAATATCTTTATTGTGTAGTACAGAGTGAGTACATATTTGAAATATTTTCACTCTAAATTTTACGATTAATTTTTGGTTAAATATTTTTCTTGATAAATCTGATTAAATAAAATTGGTTTAATTTTTATGATAAAATTATTGTTCAGAATATTTTATCGATTAGTGTAATTTATGATGCTGACCGTTTGTGTATTTAGCTTGTTTTTTGAATAATGAAACTTTTCTTTAGACATTTATTTTGGATCAAAAGTATTATTATATAGAATATGGATGAACTATTTTTATATATTTTACAAAACAAATATAAATGCACTGAAAAATTAATAACAAATTTTACGCAGTTAATAATGAAATAATTAATTAGAAACGTATTAATTAATTAGAAATCGTTTTCGTTTTTTTTTTGAAAGCCTTGTTTGAAGAAGAACTATGTATCCAAATTTGTTTCTGAATTGATCTGTAATTATGTAATTTAATAAATATTAAAATTTATTATTGAATTATAGATGTCTATAGTACTATTAAAGTCAGCGTGTTATCATCAGATATTTACTCAGACAATAGAAAAAAATTATGAACTTTTTTGTTGCTTCATGTGTAAAAGCGTTATCCTAAATGAAATTAAATTCATATTATTCATTTATGTGAAAAATATATAAATCATCTCGTAACATATAACTAAAAATGTAATAAAATTGATAGAGTAAATGTATCATTGAATTAAAGGATAATTATTTTTAGTTATATTGTAAGTACTACTAAGTTGTTATTTCTTAGCTGTTTTAACGTATGGAAACTTGCAGTAAATATAAACTATATATTTTAGTTTCGTTCAGTTAGTTAATTATTGGCCCCTAATTATATATATATAGATATATGTGTGTGTTCTTTTGCGTGTACAGAAATATGTACATGATTTTATGACATAAAATATATAAACAGATGTATATATGTCAAATATCAGTGTTATATGTCAGACTGTATTTTTTTATTTATTGTTACGTAATAATTTACAGGTAAAATAGGAAAATTTATTCCGCAACAGCAAATTATTCCATGATATTTATAAAGTGAATGTAATTATATTTTTTATGAATAATTAAATGTATTATTTTAAACATGTACACAGATACAAGCGCATATATATATATATATATATATATATATATATATATTTATATTATTCCAATGAATGTTTTCTATTCGTTACAAAAAACGTCTAAATGTAAAATTTTTTACAAAAGCATATTTTTATATTTTATTAATTTTATAATTTTTTAATTTTTATAATTTATAGTATTTTATAATTTTTTTTGTTAGAATGCCTTTATATGATCATTAAAACTATGGTTATTTACAACTTCTTGACATTCTATATTGAACTATTAAAGTGTTTCATTATATTGATTTTTTGACATTTTTTATTTTATCAAGCTTTTTCATTTTGTGATGAACGTGCAACGAGAATATTTTAATGTAAATAATTGATTTATTCAGATCCTTATTATATTTTAAAGTATTCGTATATACTTAATTATTTATCCTTAATATTTTTCAAGAACATTTTTCTTTATTTAAAATGTCATTTATACATATATTATAAAGTATACAGTAGGAGACTAATCTTTTTTACAGTTTAATTTTTGAATAATATATGTATTATTATTTGTTAATTTTATATTCTGTGTATTTCCGTACATTAGGCTTATTCAATATATTTTTTAAAATAAAATCAAATCAAAGGGTACAACGTTAACTGAATTGAGCATTGTATTAAGAATATTTTTGGCTTATATTTGTCTTTTTTTAAAAAAGTAAGATAAATAACTAAATAAATTCGAATTTATCATTCTTATTCATACAACTCTTCATTAATCTTTTAGATAGAAAATAGATTATTTTTTAAGTTTATATATATATATATATATATATATATATATATATATATATATATATATATATATGTATATATTCGAATAAAAGCGAATGGGAATATTTTTTTTATTAATGATATGAACATAACCGTCTTTGTTCGGTACTCAAAACCACCTCGTATAGTCTTTTATTTAGATCACTTTTAATATACAAATATTAATGAAATAAAATATTTATTTCTGATTACGAAAAATATATGAATAAAAATTGTACGCATATAGTTTAAAATTATATTAGAACTTTTTAGGAAAAGGTTTTTCTCCACTTATTGCATGATAATATTCGCAACTGTTATTTTTGTATCTGAATCCACAATCAAAACTCAATGTTCAAGTCACGTCTGTTTCCAAAAGTCTGAAAATCACGAACTAAAATTTAAATTTATGTGCTGTACGTAAATGTGTCAATGTAGTATATGTATTTTTTATGTGTTTTTGTTGTTGTTAATTAAAGTTTTATTATTTCTTTTTAACAATATATATATATATATATATATATATATATATATATATATATATATATATATATATAAATATAAATTAAGTTCATTATTATTATTTTTATATCATTAGTAATATTTTTTGTTTAAATTCTCAAAAAAGTTCACATTGATATCATTTTTAATTCTAAATACATATAGTAATATTTTTTTGGTTATTAAATACAAACAGAAATTATTTTTATAAAAATGTAATTTTTTAACAATTGAAAAATATTCAATTTTTTCAATTTATGTTACTCATCTTCAATATTAGTAAGTAAAATATTTTTCTAGTTTTTAATGTAGACTTGTTCTTTTATAAAAATATTGGTAATATTTAGTACCAATTTAGATTGATGTAGTTATAAATTGTATGTATCTGAAGTTACGTATGTGCTTGTATATATACGTAAAGATTCTTTTTTTGATCTAGTTAGAATAATTTTATATTAGATGCAAAATATTATGAAATTACTATTTGATCTGTTTAAATCTTTTTTATTTTACTTCTTGAAATATATATTTAGACAAATTATTTAACTTATTAAAATTGTATTAGTATTTTTTTATGTATTTCACTACTTACAAAAAATCTAATGATACTGGTTTTATATAATTTAAATAAATACAAGTATTTGTCAACAACAGTATTTCAAAATGTAAAGAACAAATTTAAATATTTAATTTTAATCCAGTTAACAAATAAAAGAAAGATAAAATATAAATTTGATTTTAAGCATGAAACGTGTACCTATTTAACTTCATTCACGTTATTTTTATTTGTAAAAAATATTTTTTTTGAATTTTGGTAACTGGAGGTGTATGAATTTAAAAGAAACCCGCTTTGTTTAATTCCGACATATCAGTGAAACAAATATTGTACAATTAAATTATAAGTTGCGTACAATTAAATTACGAGTAAGTTCATTAATGCTAATTGTATCTAAGTCTTGACGAATGTTTTCTCCTTGGGAAATGTAGACGATTTATATTGGAAGCAATGAAAATGAAAATTCTTTAGGATTAATGAATTTGTATTTATTGTACGTTTATGTTAGTAGCTGAATTGATTTATAAACAACTTGATACACATTTGTTAGTTTTCAGAAATTTTCATTTGAACTGACATTGTTTATTATCATTTTTAATTCGTTTAACTGAAGGTCGCTTCGTTTATAAAATAATTATTTTTAAATAATGTGTAAATTTTAAACAAAGTGCTTTTTCCTTCTATTATTTCAATAGGTACTAATTCGTAATTTTTCATTTCATTTAAATTTAAGAAATAATTATGATATTAATTTCCATAGAAAAACTTTAATAAAACAATGTCTCTATGACGAAGAAACTATTTAAACGATTCTTTCCCTTAGACTTAACTATTTAATTTATTCCTTGCTGTGAATATCACGTATGGCTCATATATATTCTTAATGCGAATGAGAATATGTATGAATTTCTGACAAAGAGGAAATGCTCACGTTATGTAGTAATGTGTATATGTGAATTTATTATATTTATACATGTATATATATATATATATATAAATATATATATATATATATGTATATATATATACATGTACATATATATATATATATATATATATATATATATATATATATATATGTTTATAGACATGGGAATAAACAGAAATATATTTATTCGATAAAAATTAGGTAGCTTTTTTGAACACTTCAATTACATTCCTAAAGTTATTGGTTTTTGTACGCTTTCATTCAATTTGTAAAATCATTTCATTAATAAATTTATCTATCTTTATATATATATATATATATATATTTAATATATGTATGTATATATATATATATATATATATATATGTAACACATAAATAATATATGTGTTAAAAATAAGAAAAATGGACTTGTTTGCTCAAATCAAGAAATATTTATGAAAACAAGAAAAGAAAATAAATGCCACAATTTACTACATACAATCTCATATTCGCTATACTTCACGGAACAAACTCGACAGATGATATGATGGACCCTAACATATTTCTAACACATTTACATATTGAATACAAGACTAGCGAACAACTGAACGTTATCTTTCGATGTCTTCTGCACAGTATGATGCTGTAAAAAGCAACTTCTTAGCTGCAATGGAGCTTGGAAAATTCTTTGTCGAGCACATAGTGCACATAGCTTTAGGTGGCAGTAACAAATGTTCATCGAAAGTGTGATTCATGTAACGTTTTCTGTATTATATATTCTATGTGTTTCTTAACTCTGTGTTATATGTCTTTTATGAGATTTATTTATACTCGTATTACGTCTTAGAATATATATATATATATATATATATATATATATATATATATATATACGTGTATATATATATATATATATATATATATATATATATATATATGTGTGTGTGTGTGTGTGTGTTTGTGTGTGTATTCAAACTATATTCACAAGTGTTAGCAATAATATAGAATTTATTTCCCTCGTGTATTATATTAAAAGAAAATGTTATTGGAATATTTATAATTTTTGTTTATTCACAAATATTTGAAAATGTAAAGGAAAACATTTCATTGAATAGATTACATTTAAATTTTGATTTTTCGTTACTTTCCTAGGATACTCTGCGCTTCCACCATTTTTCGAAATAAATATTTACGTTTTACTATTTTTCTAAATTAGGTAGTAGTGTATTTAAGTTATGAGTGCTTTGAAAAAATGTTCTTCAGGTTTTTAGTTTTATGCGAAATATATAAAATTTAGTTCATATATATATATATATATATATATATATATATATATAAGGTCTATTCGATACGTACACTGAACTACTCGGAGTAAGAAATTTTACACTTTTCTGTTTGATATGTACTCTGAACTTACTCGGAATGTTTGTTGAACAGTTTAGAGTAAGTTTAGAACAGGGGATTTGTTACTCTGAACTTACTCTAGCTTTTTGTCAGAGTAACGCATCTTTGTCTAACTCAAGAGTCTTTATCTATGATAATCGCTATCAAATAAACAAATTATATGATATATGAATAAGTATTTATATGATTTACTGTAACCTTACTCTATGTTGTTCGATAAAAACAAGTTCAGAGTAAGAAAGTCAGAGTAAAGTCATAAAACTCAAGAGTCAGTTCAGAGTAAGTTCAGTGTATATATCGAACAGACATATATATATATATATATATATATATATTATTATTATAAAAATAAATATACCCAGCATTTCTAATTTTGTTGTTCAATGAAAGGAGTAGCTGATTTCACTAAAGATTTTTTTTTAAATGAATGTGATGATAAAATTAATATGTAATGTGTGTTAGTGAGCAAAATATACAGTATACATAAATTAAAATAATGGCAATGGATATTTTTAATTTTATCTTTTTGTAAGAGTTTTATATTACGGTGTATATAAAATGCAATTAAAATATATTTAATGTTCGTTACAGAGATAAGGTGATGATGTAACTAAATTTTTTCATATATATTTTTATATATTTGGTTTGAAATGTATAACGATGAAAACAGTCTATTTTGTAGTATTTTTAGTGTAATTATTTATGTGTAATAAATTTTACTTATTCTAAAATATCATTTTTAGCAAGGTAAAATGCGTGTAATAAAAAGAAAGTTGTTTGACATTAGGAAGCTTAGTTATGAAAATAAATTCATGTACTTATAATTTTCGTTTAATATATTATGAAGAACTAGTTTACTGTTTCAGACGTAATGTAAAATTAAAAAAAATTGAAGAAAAATTATAACTGGTATTTGTAGTCAGTTTTATTATATTCAAGAAACTACCCAAAAAAATAGTATTTACTATAGTAGTATACTGTAGTCTATGACAGTAATTTTTTAGTCTTCTTGAGCACATGCTCTTGGTAAATGAAATATTAGTAGTACAGTGTATTATTTTTACTCTTTTCGTCAATTATATTATTATTGTGTTTTTGATTTCACTGTAAGATCACTTTTTAGAAATAAAGTAAATTCAATTTATAACTACATTTAAGCTGTTATAGCATGAAACTCTATGAATAAAGGATTAGATATGTAGTAGAATCTTCTGTGAAACATTTCGATAAAATATAGCATAATGTATCATGTCATTCTTAATGGACAACACGAGAGATTATTCTATATTCATGTAAATTAACTTAATATATGTATATATATATATATATATATATATATATATATATATATATATTTATATATATATATATATATATATATATGCAGATATATACATATTCATACATATAAATGCACTTATATGTGTGTGTATGTGTATACATACAAACATATAAGTGCATTTATATATATATATATATATATATATATATATATATATATAAATGTGTATATACATACAGATGTGTATATATATAATGTGTGTGTGTGTGTGTCATTATATTTATATGTATATTTTCATTCATGTATTTGTATAGTTTTTACTTAATATTTCTTTTTTATACGATAGTTTACACTTTTCATAGTGGGTAAACTTATAATCGTTTGTAGGCGGAATGATAATTTCCTAACTTTGATTCTATAGTTGTGTATAATGGATACACTAGAATCACTAATCACAGTTTTCTCTGCGAATGATACACAAATTTACTTTGAACTTCTCTCCAGAGATGTGATAATATCTTTCCGCATAATGGAGGAGAGCCGTGGGCGAATGGTTGAAGGTTCTATATCCTGAAGCGAGTAGTCGTTACGTTATAAAACCTGTCACCTTGGGCAAACTACGCGTTGCTTACCCTAAATTATTGAGGTTGAATTTTCATTTCTCATATCACAAATTTACTGCCAAGTCTTATGGTGTTTCCGTCTTTTTCATTTTGTTGACGTGTTAAATATATTTAACTATTTGCATTATTACTATATATATATATATATATATATATTATATGTTTATGGGTGTTGTGGTTACTTTTATTACAGTTTACAAAACATTATAACTTTGTCTTTTGTAAATATTTGTTTGTTTAATAATTGATTTCAAACAAAACTCATTTTCTATCTGTTTTTTATGTACATACATATGCGTAGAGGTATCCGTGTAAGCATGCAAATGAATACTGTCGCTTCATATTTGTGTATAAACTCTTTTCGTATATTAATATATACAGGTACATGAAGTAGTATAAATTTGCTGTTAATTTTTATGAATACATATTCCCAATTTATTTTTACCTTTGTTTTATATGTGCATTAATGTGTATTCATTTTATATATATATATATATATATATATATATGTATATATATATATGTATATATATATATATGTATATTTATATATGTATATATATATATATGTATATTTATATATGTATATATATATATATATGTATATTTATATATGTATATATATATATATGTATATTTATATATATATTTATATATGTATATTTATATATATATATGTATATGTATATATATATGTCTATATATATATGTATATATATATATATATGTATATTTATATATGTATCTATATATATATGTATATATATATATATATATATGTATATATATATATATATATATATATATATATATATGTATATTTATATATATATATATATATATATATATATATATATATACATTTATTCATGTACACATGCATATACATATCTGCACACATCTATCTTCTTTGAATGGTGCGTATTCTTACTGTCATACGAAGATTTTAGCGTGCTTAAATATGTATTTATGTGCGAGCTAACCACATTGTTCTACATATCATTTTCTACCCATTTTCTTGTTGTAAACATGATTCTTACGCCAGGACTGCAAAAAGGTTTATATATTATGGTTCATATTTTTTTATGTTATTAATAACGTGTTGTTCCATGAATGTTTGCGTTGATGTTATAAATTTGGAGTTAAACGTAATAGGCATAGTACTTTGTGTATGTTAACGTAATGAAGAAAATATGATATAAGTTTTAAACGTTTTATAGAGTGTTGCATGTATCTAAAACAACTAATCAATAGCGTTTTTTTAACATTGCGTTTTATTTAATCAAACATATCGTTTAATATTTTATTTTCATACTGTTTTCTTTTGTTATGTTTATTTATTTTATTGTACAATAATATTTTTTTAGATATTGTATATTAGATCACTAATGTTTTATTAAAAAAATTGTAATAATTATTTGTATATTATACAACATTATATTATTTTTCGTGGAATTTAATACTATTTGCATTTTTTTCTTCGCGGTTAAGTTTCCTTATTTTTTATTTACTATCTTTTGATAAGAAGTAACTTCTAGAAAATTATTTATTTTTACATCATAGGCGATAACAATTCCGTAACGATTATTTTATAAATACCAATAATTAATCAAAACGTCTGTTCATTCTTATACCTGATATTATATCACATTCTTGGCCTATATTCATGAATTTATCACATTGAAAATATTGATAACGTCAATTTTATGTGGATATCGATACATTTGTTGATATTTACGAGAACAAGCTTGACGATATTATTAACAGATCATTGGTGAATAATTAGATTATTTTTGTTCTATTATATATTGCAAATATTATAGTTGGTGGTAGGTTGCTGAATGTAATATTAATCACATGAGAGTTTCAGAAAATCCAATAATCTCTGAATAAAGTTTAGTTCTTTTTTAACCAATACCCAGTACATTGAATTTAATCAGTGCCCCCTTTGTGATTGAGTCTAGATCTATAGTCTATTTAATAGGCCTTTAAAATCTTCTTGGTAGTTGAATATTGGCAAATATATATATATATATATATATATATATATATATATATATATATATGAACTAAATTTTATATATTTCGCATAAAACCAAAAACCTGAAGAACATTTTTCCGAAGCATTCATGACGTAAATACACTTTTCTACCTATTTTAGAAAAATAGTAACGTAAATATTTATTTCGAAAAAATGGTGGAAGCGCAGAGTATCCTAGGAAAGTAACGAAAAATCAAAATTGAAATGTAATCTATTCAATGAAATGTTTTCCTTTGCATTCTCAAATATTTGTGAATGAACAAAAATTATAAACATCCCAATACAATTTTCTTTTAATATAATACACGAGGGAAATAAATTCTATATTATTAAAATTATGTATCGTTTTATTCCATTTTTTGAGGTTAATGTTTTTTAATTGACAATTCATTTGTAAATATTGGTCGTTTATAAATAAAAAAAATATTATTTTATGTAATAAAAGCAATATTATATCTCTAAATAAACGTAGGAATTAAATATTATAATTATATTTTATTAATTTAAAATATATTTCTTGTATTTCTCAGTCTCGGTCGCTAATGACCTTAGCTGTCGAAGCGCCCTAAAACCCCAATAACCAACCATATTTATCAGCCAAGTATATTATTAGATCTTGATTAATATTCAAATAAATATCAATTTGTTGTTATTCAAATTTCGTTTTACGTTATATTATCTTTCTTTTGTAATATTTTATATTTATATTTTGTTATTTTCAAATAACAAAATGTACATTAGTAAATTTTTTAAGTGAATTTTATAAATGTTCGTAATTTAACCATCTTTTGAATACAGTTTAGTATAGTTTTAGCACGATCAACTATTCCATCATAATTTGGGAGTATTGTGCTCAAGTAAGGGTTTGTTACGCTACATTTACTTAATGATTTATATTGCTGATTACCGTTCCGGACAAAACACTAATTACTAGTAGATGTGAATGTTTCGTTGTCACTAGAAAGCATTGTTTTAAGGCGTGTAGACATGGAACATAAGGGTGGTACGTGATATTACTCGTAAAATTTCATTTCATATTGTGTATTCGAACAACTAAATTTAATTCGCACTTCTGTCAACTGCTAAATATTGTTATTATAATTATTGTTTAATTTGAATGCTAAATGCTAAGCTATAACATGATGTTAGATTTTCAGTTCAGTTTGTGTTCGTACGAACAAGTGTACTCCCATATACTCATATATATATATATATATATATATATATATATATATATATATATATATATATGTGTGTGTGTGTGTAATTGTTGTATTAATTTTATCTTTCAAGTTATTAATTGTTTTTTTTTGAATACGTTTTCAATCTGAATTTGTGTTTTTAAATTACATTTATTTTTACGAAACTGGTGGGCGTTGTTTGGTTAATTATATATGAAGTTTTCTTGGAAAAACTGAAAATTGTTTGTATATTAGAGTTAGAAAGTCTAATATGAACATATTTATTATTCTAGAAAGATTTGTAATTTCGTATCTATTCTATTTCATTTCGTATAAAAACACACATTTTCCATATATTGAAATTTAAAGTTATTATTCATATTTAGTAACTTTATCAGTTGATTGAATGTTTGTTTTTTTTCTAAATCTCTTCTATAAAATAGTTTATTTACTATTTTATAGGAGATATTTACTATTTTAAAGTTGATATTTATTATTTAAGTTCAATCAATAGAGAATTGCATCCAAACATGTCCAATTGTACAAATTAGTCTCGTATATTGTTGTAGTATTTGCAGGTTCATTGTTCTTATTGTT
The DNA here is from genome assembly GCA_034766995.1 of Acanthacorydalis orientalis. Lineage (NCBI taxonomy): Eukaryota > Metazoa > Arthropoda > Insecta > Megaloptera > Corydalidae > Acanthacorydalis > Acanthacorydalis orientalis. The sequence continues at coordinate 35,930,035 of CM068315.1, read as the reverse complement.
TCAGTTAAGAGATCGTTTGATAATATAATCAAGTAATGAATATATGCAAATGAAAGTTGTCACATATAGTACAGCTGGTATTATCTTGTATAGTTTAACAGTTTGTTTCAACATACGTTCTATTGTCACAGTTTTAGTAAATAAAGCATAGCAAATGCATATTAGTAACTAATTTGTTTTGTGAATATTAATTGAACATTTATTTCGGTAGTCATTTTTATCTTAGCCATTATTTAATAAAATTATTTAAATTATTTAATAAAGCAGCTATTATTTAAAGAATTTAAAAATGAAAATGAAAAAAAATTGAAGTATAGTGTCCTAATTTGTAATAATATTGAAACTTGTAAGAAAAACTACAAATTATGCATCTTTTTTAACTTAATTTAATTTTCTGAGCTTTTTTAACACACACACACACACACACATATATATATATATATATATATATATATATATATATATATATATGTATATATATATATATATATATATATGTTTATGTTATAACTTCATTATCGAATGGCCTTGTAGTAAAATGTTTTTTTTATTTAATTATTTTGATCTTTTCTTAAAAAAGTATTACTTTTTTGATACCATATTTACTTTCGTCAATATATAAAGTTATTATTACGAGCATACGAAGTAATGGAATATGTTAAATATAATTTGATTTGAAAAATTAATATATCAGTTCATAAAATTTCTTTGACGGATAGTCATTCACCTGCTGACGCCGTCATAATAAAGTTTCTTTATTCGATCATATTATTATTCCGACTTAGATGAAAATGAATAATGTATGTTAGGCAAAGAATAATTATAAGCAAAAACATCAAAAGGCAACGCGAATGGGTGAGTGAAAATTAAATTATACTATAAAATAATCTTGGAAAATTGAAATTATATATATACCATATTGTATGTTATTGAATAAATGTAATCATAATTCATTTTAAACTTCCTTTATTCACAAAATGAACTGTATTGAAATACCTCTTTCCCGTCATATTTTCTAAAATCTGGTTTTTGTAAAACGAAAAGAATATTTTAACAACAGAAACATTTACTCTATGAACTTATTAAATATTTTCTCGGATAAATGCATTTCTTTGTTGATATTGAAGGTGTCTGTGTTTTCTTTACATTATGAAATATTAATAGTGCGCTATATATTTACATCAACGCCGGGTTCAAATGAAAAATAATTAAAGATTAAGTTAATCAAAAAATGTATGCAGAGCAACGATTAAAATGTTTCTCGAGCAAGATAAAATCTGTTCGTGGGCTTGTTTGTGGCCTTCGGTATACCAGTCAGAAACCGGATGGAGACGAACGTTACGTATTAACGAATGGTCTCGTTGGTAACCATATACGAATTAACGGGAACAAATAACGGCCACGATATTACTTCCTTCATTAGAGCCGAAAATCCTCAGTCGCTTGATTTCCTTCCATGTTCGTTCGTCCCTTTGCTTTAGTAGACCCTCTTTAAAGCAAATCCCAATATTTGCACCGCCATTCTCTATTCGTTGGTATAAAGCATCCGACTCAGCCGTGCCTTGCCTAACACGTTTTTCGTTAAGTAAAGCGCAGAAATGTGTTTTGTGTGTTTATTAATTACAGCGCTCTAAAATTATATTGTGCAGATGACATTTGTAATCATCATAATTTGGCTTCATAATAAATGTGCATGTTATTTATAACAATGTTGATAAACTGCTCGATGAAAACTTGTTTATTGCTTATGGTTTCGTGTGATTAACATTTAACAGTGTTTTTCCATGGTTTATTTATTAATTTTAATACTTTTTGGCATTTTTCAGTAATTTACAAATCATTTAAATTGAATATTGTACTCAAAATAGTGTATTTCTTTATATATTTAATGACTGCTAAAGTAAACATTAAATATATTAACATTTGCGAATAATATGCTAGGAAATAATTACATTTTCCAATTTTTTTATAGAATTTTTAACGTATTATTGTATTTATATATATATATATATATATATATATATATATATATATGCCTATTTATATATAAATGCCATTATAATTGGTATCTCTTCTTCACAAATTAAGAGTGTATGAATAGTTTTATGGAAATGATAAATTATTTTGTATAATGACACTTAAAAATACATATTTATAATGTATTTCACAATGTTTTAATATGTTTAATGAATTGATATTTAGTTTCTATTTTAATAAATTTGCTATACAAATATTAATCTATCAGTAGTTATATTTATGTTAAAGTTATACACGCGTTTTCATTATATATATATATAATATGTATATATATATATAATATGTATATATATATATATATATATATATATATATATATATATATATATATATATATATATACTGCCATAACCGTCAATAGTGTCAATTCATTTATAAATCAAACACATTTGTGATAAGTTTTTTTTAGAAAATTTAGTCATGTTGATTAAGATATAAAGCAAAACAAAAATTTTAAGTTACTTTAATTCTGTTACAAACGTGTTACTTTTTGTATTATATATATTTGTAATTATTTATGTTGAATAACATGAAATATTGCCATTTGTATGACGATCAACATTATTTGAAAAATACGAAGTTACTTTCAATAAAATTTAAATACTTCATAATCATTTTGGAATGAAAAAATAATAAAATTATGTTAATAATTTTACATGTTTTGAAATGTAATTTACATTCTTGCTATGAAATATTTGATTTAAATTTGTTATATGTATTCTACCCTCGTTTATTATAATTGTATATTTTTTTTATTAGTGTCTTGATTTAAATGAAACTATTTTCAATCGTTAATAATTGTAAATTGAAATTTTGCAATGTTTACTTTTGCACTTTTTTAATATCATTTCATTCAATAAACTTGATTTTGTACAACATCTACTTAAAAAAAAAATAAATATAACGGTGTAGAGAATAGTTTTTTTGTGCAAAGAAAAAAATTTAGTTGTTTTTTTTATAAATCAAACTCTTTTATGTTTCATTTTTGTCATTTATATAATATTCGATTATAAATCTTTTCAATTACAAATATAATCTGGATATAATACGAAACATATACTATGAGTGCAAAATTTAAACTATAGATATTTGAGCCTAATCGCGTACTTGTAAAATAAATATAGATAGGTATTAGTACGTTGCAGTCTAGCATTTCCAATTCATAGAATGTGATGATCAGAATGATGAGGATTTAATAAAATCAAGCATTTCGTAAACCGAACTCCACGACCTGCCTAATGTCGTAATCCTTTTACTTATTCCTGCTATCTATCTTATCTCACGTTGTGGCAAGGTTTTACTAAGTTATGGGTTACCATGTCGACCATGATTCACAAATACGTATAATTCTTCGAAAAGACGACGCATATGTTTTAAATCAATACTATTTGTGTAGTAGATGGACCGATTATATAAATGTTGGTATAGATTATAGATTACGTACGGTTATTGCGAACGTCTGATGATGAACATTAATTTATAGGTATTAATAATTTATTAATTATAAGAATATCAAATCGCTTTGAACGCTCACATCTCTGCTTACATTTATAATTAAATTCATGATATATATATACATATATATATATATATATATATATATATATATATATATATATATATATATTAAAATTTAATTATTGTACATCAGGTGATGTACAATCGAACACTTTTGATTATAAATAAATCCGATATTGAACGTGGCATAATTTCATAAAGTATATTAATAAAAACCACTTTTATTACATTAGTCAGTGTAACATAATTTTCTTTATATATTAAAATTTTATTTTTTAAATTATGTTCACTACTTTATATAAAATTATTCTAAATTATGTTTATACTATAGACTTTAGTCTATACTAATATTTTATTTTTGTTAAAAATATATTGACAATTTGAAAAAAAATCATTTTTTATTCTTTTTTATTACTTCCAAACTTCTGTAATTGTATGTGTATATATATCGTTTTTTTATCCCAAAAAATTATAAGAAAGTATTGTACATCTTATGAGCATTGTGGATAAATTGCGATTCTCTTTATTTGAAAACGCATTTTTGATTATTTTGAGTGGCTGTTGATCTAATAAGTAGGCAAACAAGGTCTTATAATGGATTGTTGTCCTTCCAGAATGATATGTGTGTGTGGGAGGGGGGTTTGCATGTGTAGGTATGACAATGTTTTTGTAGTGCGGTTTTTTGGTGTGTTTGGTCTTTTGTAAACACACCAACATCCACCATCTAGCGTTGAGGTACTGCTAGTGTGTCAGTACCAGGCAACTAGAAGTAGGTGACGTGTATTTGTATGTCAGTAGGTATGTGTGCACGTGCATGTGCGTCGGTGTCCATGAGCTTGTATGTATGTGTGCGGCCGAATGTGAGCCAGCGATTGGCTGTTGCGCAGTGGGGCCGATGCTGTGCGTCCATGCCGTCGCGGCGCTGGTGTCTCAGTCACGACGCGCAGTGTTAGGGCTGGAACGGTAGAAGACGGTACGGATAATTCACTACCGGCGATGTCAAAACATAAAAGCTGTAGCTTATAAAAGGTGCTCTGACTTTAGCTATAGGTTCTTCGTTTATTTTTATGCGATATCAGAGATATATATTATTTTTTTATGGCAGAGCTTCATGCATTGTGGTGAAATTCTTTGCAAAATCGTTGTTTGTGTCGACACGAAATCATATAGTGGTATATTGAACGAGTGATGTCTCAGTGATTTTTGTTGGACACTAGTTGTGGTTTTTACTTGTTGAACTTTTTCTTTTTAAATATTTTTGATACTTACATTTTTAAGTGTTCCTTGTTATTTAATAAAATTAAACACGTAGGAAAATATTAATTTTCGAAATATTAAATATTCTCTATAAAAGATATATAAATTAAATATCGCATTTATTCCTCATTCAAAAAATTACCCAAGTAATAAGATAAAAATGTGTAGTAAATAAAATGTAACTTTAATAATAATAATAATAAGCATATCAACCGGCCATATTGAATCATGCCATTATTTACATTCGCTTTTAATAGGTTTTGACTTAAATGCTAGGTCAAATATGTTGAAAAATAATTTAAACTTTTTATTATGATGTATCAGTCATCATATTATTTAAACAGGGAATATTTTTGTATAAGTATGTAGATTTTGATAATTGTATTTGTAGAATAAAAATTTTCGGGTGCTTAGTGTGGCCTCTGTAGTGTATACATGTAAAAGATTATTAATATATAATATAAATGTTGTTTCAAATATCGAATTATTTAATAGTTTATTAGATAGATGAAATTAATGTAACTTAACTGGATTTATTTGAGATATTATTATCTATAATGTTTTGTCGGCAATTCTCCAAGCGAATGAATTCTAAAATCGTTAATGCATATATCTTCACATAATTATTATTATCCATGAGGTTACTGTAATGACCAACGGTATCTATATTCGAAAGAAATTAAAAGAATTCTCTCTATGTCTATATTATATTTAATATATTGATTAAATGCAACGATACTTTTTAATGTAGAATCATATTAAATCAGTTGTAAAATTATTCGTTATAATATAAACAAGCGGTGTATATAAAAAATACATATCTACCGCTTTGGTGACAACGCAGTGTTAATTTAAAATAGATAGAAAAAAAATAATACTCACAGATTTTCTTGTCCAGTGGAATTAATGACCCAAAGTGATATAAACGTATAAAAAGATCTTTTGAAAATGGATCATTCATATTCATCAGGAAGCGGTTGGGGTCCAAGTCCCCATCCGCATGGAAGCCAGCAGCAACTGCCCTCCCACGGAGCTTTACACGCTCATCCACATCATGGATACCACACAACTGGTGCTGAACCACACATGGTAGATCGGGTTGAAGTTGGTGGAGGTAGATGTACACCTCACTCACATCACCATCTCGACCGAGAAGGGCATATGACGCCTCACTCGTCACACACGACACTTTTTCATGAGTATTCTCATCACGGACGTATGACACCACACGGAATACCGTTACAAAGCACGCTGCAGACAGATCGTGACGGTCGAATCACTCCTCATTCTTCTCATACGGCATTACAAGAACGAGAGACATTACCTTCAAGTGGCCGTGATACACCACATACACAACAACGAGGCACAATGTACGACCGAGATCTACATCATCATTCCCATTCACATTTACATCTCGGTCATGGTTACCATCAAGGTATTTCGGCTCCTGCGGCACCAATGTCGTTGCCTATTTCTAATTCGATGCCTATGTCGATACCAATGGGATCGAGCAATATATCTCTTCACGGAAGTTGTAATCAAATGCATACAACGGCAACTCCTCCACGATGGTGTGATAGACCAGGAAGATCTTCTGATCCTATGCCTCCAGTGGCTGTTACGCCAAGTCGACAGATTGAAAGCCCATACCACGTGACTTGTCCAGTACATAGTCCATTTCGATACAGGTTCGCTAACGGAGGTCCAGAATATTACGACCAACATCAGGTAATTAATATATATTTTTATGTACGTTAGTAATGCAGCTGTTGTTAATTATGTCAGTTGAGAGTTGCGTATAGATCGTTAATTTTATTTAATAAACGTAGAGAGTGTTCACTAAGCACGTCTAATTATAATAAGCGTTTGCATCTATTAACATGGTTGTACGCCTCTTCTGCGATGATGTGTAGGATGGAAATTATACAAAGTTTAATGCCCTATATAAGTTAAATGGCGCTATAAGATATTTGAAGGTAGTTGATATCTTAAGTTCAATCTGAGATAATTTTGTCAACTATTCAATCACATATAATAATCCTCAGTGGCTGACGTGAAAATGCAATTAGTTAAAAAAAAATTCATTGTGAATAAATTACGGTTATAAAAAAAAAATAGAAATTAACCTCTATTTAGTGAAACTTATTATTACACTAAAATATGTTTGTTAATTCAACAATAAAAAACATCTTATTATTTGAAGTATACATATTTCTTTATTAATTTTCATTAAATTCTACTCATCATGCTTGTTTAATGCCTTAAAAAAATCAATACAAATTAGATTATACTTTTCGTGTAGCTTAATTATTTTTCATATGTTTTATTCGACAAATATTGGTTATTAATTTACGGTACATATATATATATATATATATATATATATATATATATATATATATATACATACACACACATATTTATGTGTATATATTGTATAAAGTTGTGCATATTTCTGAAAAATACATATAAATGTGAATATATTACAACATGTGGCAGTAATTTGTATTGAAAAATTAAAAATATATGTGAATTATTTTATTCAAATGTGTTTAAAACATTTGCTGTGCGACCTGTACGTTTTACGATGTATGTAAATTAATTCACGGTGGAAATTTTATATTCTGTATACATTTTTAGTGCCATTAAACTGACGTACGCAATGGTTATTGGGAACGAAAGGGTTGACAACTTACATAAAATCAACTGCTCCGAGCCATTGTCCCTTCCATTCAAATCAAACAGTGGGTTGGTATTTTATTTTCAGTCCATTCGCTATATTCGTTTTTTCCAAATCAAACATTTTTTTAAACATGTTGCAGGATATGTTCATAAATTTCATACGCATAACAGAAGATTTAATTATTTTCAAGCATTTATCAATGTTAAATTATTTGACCACAGTCGTATGCTTTTCAAATTTTTTGATTATTAACTTTATATTCTACATGCGTTGATAATAACAATAACGGTGTGTTTGCAATATTTTTGTATTTATAAAGTGGAGTTTGATGGTTTTTATCATTTTTCTGTTTGTCAGCAGAATAGTGAATTTTTTTTTACTTATAAGTAATAACATTAATCAATTTTTCGCAGACGTTATTTTGCTTAATTCATTTTATATATATATATATATATATGTATGTATATATATATATATATATATATATATATATATTAACATATATAAGTAAAAACCATAGTATATCTTTTTGTAAAAATTGTTTTTAGAGTTTAAAAAAAAATTTTTTTATAGTAAAATTATGTAAGATATTTTAATTACTTTTTATGAAATTGAAAATGGTTTTAAAAATCTTAAAATAAATAAATGCTCATTTTGAAAGTAGACTAAATATTATGATCTTTTAATAGGATATAGTTAAGTTCAATTAGTTTGATTTATTTATAATTCAAACAAGTTTTTCTTGTAATACAAAAAACAGTTGTAAATGCTAGTGGGTTGTGTTTCATAATAAACAATAAAACCTTGAAGGGTATTGAAAGTTTATATTGTTCTATATTGAAATGTAGTTTTAATAAAAATATTGAAGGATGATGTGTTATTAGAAGCGAAGTTTTAATGGTATAGTCGTATATACCCGCATAGAGTATAATTTGTTTTTGACAATGTACACACTTTCTTTTTTAAATGTTTGTGAATTGTGTATATGTTATATTTCTTATATTGTAGAAATGTTAAAGGAAATCAAATAACTACATATTGCTTTGATAGAGATTGTAGCAATACAATCACGAACTATACAAAATCACGTTGCATACTGCAGTATGATTGTGGTTTTCCTTTACATCTGATATTCTGGCAACGCTTTCGACTTTCATGTTTTGTAGACGACCTTTTTCATCGGGTGTCATATGCTACGTAGCTTTAACCGCAAACAGGCCCTTAGGGTTGCCCTAGTTTCCGTGTCCTACTTTTATACCTTTATATTGATCTTAATGTTTCTTCTTGAGATTGCTCTTTTCAGCTTAATGAAATATAATATATATATATATATATATATATATATATATATATGTGTGTGTGTGTGTGTATATATATATATATAGTTGTACACACACATTTAATTAGTGTTTAACTAAATGTGATTTCTCATAAATGAGTGGATAAATGAATCCCATAATAACTTTTATAATACATCACTCATGATTATATTTCATTAATTACATTGTAAACGATATTTATTGCGACACATTTACTTTCCGAGTGACAAACAGTACACAAATTTTTATTGTGATATATCTGAGTGCATTGATATCGATTTTCATGTAACCGTTTTTAAAATGTGTGAAATGTAGCCCTATCATTTATGCGCCGCAGTCAATTTTTCAATTGCGTAAGGTCGTTTTTCTATATGGATTGTAATATAGTCACAAGAAAATCAGCTAATATTACGTGTATAGATAATAATCTAAAAGACTAACCGATTCTACCCTATTCCCATTTTTCAGGTACGCAACTATCTGAAATCTGCGGACTTGTAGATTTCATTGGGGTGACGTTCCGTCTTGCATACTGATGCAGAACTTTATGGAATACGAAACGTGGTGTTTTCAGTTTTCCTACTTGCACGTGGCATGAATTTTCACGATAGAAAAATATAATATTCACATTAATGTCTCAAAGTGATGTGTCCTTTTTTAATTAATTCTTTCTCTTAATCCATTATCAATATTTCACTTTTTTCATATAAACAGTTTCTTTTATATAAAAAATCAAGTTTTTTGTTATTTTGTTTCATTAATAGATTTTTAATAAGCCAAACTATTGAAAAGTAATGAAAAATAAGATACCAACCTTATTATTATTTTGTTTTAAATACAGATAATAAGTGTAACAATTATTCTTTTCATTGTCTGTTGTTTATTTGAAGTGTTATATTGATTGCAGAAGGAATATAATTTTAGTGGAGAATAAAGTAAATACTAACATCAACGTAAATATTAGTGTATATATATATATATATATATATATATATATATATATATATATATAGTAATATAAATTTATTCGAGTTGTTGGTTATTCAATTCTTTTTCATGGTAATTATTAAACTGAATTGTAAACTGAAAAAATGTCGCCAATTTAGTTTCATAATGTGAAAATTGTACATATAACATGAATATAAAATTATAATATATTGTATGTATGTTTCAAAAGGATCTTTATATAAACAAAAATTATATACATATATCATTTAAAAAGGTACGTGCTATAGTCAAAAGTAAATTGAATTAATATTCGATTTTTCCGAGTTTTCAATTGGTCTGTGATTTTACAAAAAAAGCATTTATTCTCTGAAAGAACTAAATTACAATTTTAGTCATTATATTTTTTGAAAGATTAAATGCAATGAAGTGAAAAGTAGTGGATTAGAAAGGGATATAGTTGAGTTAAAGTATTCATTAGTAACTTTCACTGATTTGAAAGAAATTTTATATAGAAAAAGCAAACATTATTAAACAAAAACAATGTTTAAAAATAAGTTTATATTTATATAAAATAGATTTGTATTCTAAAATGTTATTCGTTTCAAAATAAAAAAAAAATACGAGACATATAAGAGAATGAACATATTTTTAAATAGATGTTTTTACTAAATTCTACAAAAGAATGCAAATAGCTTGTGAACATCAATTTTTTATTATTACATTTATTTGAAATAATAAATACTAATATATAATACTTGCAAGTATGTGGAAGGCTGTAAACAAATCTGTAAAAATGTTCAATATTTTAATTCGGACAACTTCGAAAAATTAACCGCCTCTTTGTTTAAACAGCGATGTACGTTTAAAAACGAAACATGGTAAATGTTGTGATCAATATACAATATAATATGTTAACGTTTTTATACAAAATCTGATCACATAAAGAATTTTTATTTTGTTTTAGTGCAGATTTTAATTTGCTGGTAAATAGATACATATCTTTGTAATAAAATAGACATTTTGAATGTTTCATATGAATGATTATTAATACGTACGTCTTTATGATTTATACGTTGAATTATTAATCTAATTTTTTTAACAAATTAAATAGTACTTCTAATTCTGACTTGTCTTTCAATATTTAGCTCTTCTGGAACGTTTTAATCCTTATAGATAACTCGTAATAAATGTCGTGTGTATCATATTTTAAACTACTCGTACATATCTATTGAATATTTTATTTTATCTTATTCACAATCCATTTCTCATCATCCCTCTAGAACAGTTTTTCCTTTTGTATCCAAATTTTAAAATAGACAACACTTGACTAGAGTAATCTTTTATATTTTTTATTAAGTCGAAAATATAACAATATTCAGTCTTTCAAATATTTATTAACATGTAATTAAACAATTAAGATTTTTAATTAATTCATTTTTAAATTCTTGATATATAAATCAGTCTCATTAACATGGTTCTATATTTAAGAATTATTAAATCTCTTAATTGAGTCAATACAATATTTAACGAAGGAAATTTTATTTTTTTTTTGCACATAAAAGATATATATTCGTTGTCAGAATAAATTCATTACGTATGGAAATAAATCAGTGGTTAGCATTTCTTGGTAATTACAATTAAATATCGGATGTTATAGACCTTAGTAGTTGACGTGCCCTTAAACCCCAAATAACCAACTAATATTCACAAAAATGGAAGCTATACAAATTAACTTGAATATATTCATAACTAAAAATGCTGCAGACTTAACGCTGCATATAATCATTAATTTTATCATAAAAAATGTAATTATTTAGTGATCCAAAATGAAATGCAGAGTTATATATATATATATATATATATATATATATATGTAGCATATTATAGAGTGCACATTATATACTTGACGTCTATTTCAAATATGTTTGCAGTTCGCTATTCATCTTTTAAGGTATCGTGAAATATGTGTGAACATTGCAGTGATGCTTTCAGAGTAATAGCACTACAGCATAGAGACCAGTAATGTTGAAATTTTTCGTTTATTTCTACTAGTTTTAGTTTTGAATTTTATAACATACATATGCATATATATATATATATATATATGTATATATATATATATGCATATATATATATATATATATATATATATATATATGCATGTTTGCGTAGCTAATACATTTTAGCTTAATATACTTGACTCTTAATCTATTCGTATGAAATCGTGAACTACATTTCAAAATCTATGCCAACTTCTAATCGACAGTATATATAAATGAATGAAATAATAAATAATACAAATAGCATCATATATCTATGTGTATGTGTGATAAACTATTTCTGTTATTTTAATATCATTCCTTGTAATTTATTAAACACCATATTACATTTTTTGAAAATATAATGAATAAAAAAAAATAGAATCATTTCAAAGTCATTATTATAAATTAAGTTTTGTTATTTTTGAGGGAAAAATATTTTATTGAATTAGAATGATTGAATTAGATGTTTTTTCCTAAATTATTAAAAAAAAACTTAATTTAACCTTAAGCACTCCAATTACTGTTCTAATTATTAAATTTATATCAATAGAAAATATTTCATTGCTAAAATAATTATCGTCTTTGGTAGGGTTTAATTCCTATGTACAAGAAATAATATAAAAAAATAAGTGAATATATTTTCTTATTCTTTTAATCTTTTATTTATCACAAGATGGTCATTATTTATGGTACTTATATTTTATCGAACGAAAGTTTTTTTTTAGAATTAAAAACAAATTATATAAGATTTTATCAAAATGTTTTTGTTGATATTTAATTTAACTAACAGTTCGTTTTATTTCGATATTCTCAAATTTCTATCTAAATTATTTGAAATACTAGATTCAGTGTTTTATATATATATACTCGTAATATGTACGGTGTAGAGTATATGCGAATGTGGTTACAATGTCAAACAATTCGTTAATATTCTTTAGATGCCTTCCACCGTACAGCACTTCTGGTAGCAGACACAAACCTTTCGAATTTTCTCTTCGTATCTAACGACCTCTGTATAATTCTGTTATAAATATGCACTATGCATATTTATTGATGTGAGCTTTATATCTTGTATCAGCTTGTGTCTAATGATACGATAACCTTCATTTCTCTTTAATTTAAGGGAATTGGTGTATACAGAATAACAATAATCACTGTAATTAGTTGTGAAAGTATCGTTGAATATTTAGTTCATAATTATTGTAATCAATGTCGTATGTAAATATATTATTGAACACATTTGTGTACGACCGTAATGATTATAATAATAGTCTGCAAATGAATGTGTTTTATTTGATGAGTTATTTATTTAAGGGGTTGCTGAAGGTTCATAATTTTTTCAGATTATGTTGGTGTATGGAAGATTTTTATAAATATAAACTTTTAGAATGATTATAATAATTTATTTTATTTGAGACTGTAATTTGACTAATACATTACTTTCTTTGAGAAATAAAGTAATATACCCTGATATAAAACCGGTTTTATGTAGAATTGTTTACAACTGTATATATATATATATATATATATATATATATATATATATATATATATATATATATATATATATATATATATTACACACACACATACAGATACATTCGTTGCAGTATTACCCGTGAATGTATTTGTGAATGTAATTTCACAATTTTGAATTCTTTAACTAGTATGCTAGTACTATAATTAATTGTCTTATTGCAAAAAAAATAATTAAAATATTTCATTTTCAATTTAAAGTTTTCTCATAGCAGTAATATTTACTTATGTAGATTAGAATATTAAATTTCATTTCATATAATTACAACATATTCGAAACTCTTGTGAAAATATATATTTTGTTAAGATAAAATTATTAAATTTCGTTGTTACAATTAAAATTCGAGGTGTGTCAAAATGTCCCATTTCATTGTCTTGTTTGTATGCTATAAAGCAAACTGAATACACAAGAGACAAATCAAGCTTTTATCTATTCAAGCAGACAGTTAACTGTTGTATTGTTTTGCTATATATTGTTTTCTATTCCGTATCTTATAGGAGATAATAAACGAAGGATCTTGAATACATGTCTATTTTTAGTGATGTCTTGCGATAAATAATTGATTATAAATTTAATATGTTCTTCGAGCGTTATGTATATGGCATGTTATACAATATGCAGTTTATAAAATCAGTTTCATTTTCTAACATAAAAAGGAATGTGCACCAAGAGAACAATATGGTGTAAATAATTTATGGAATTCATCTGATAATGAAATAACATTTACACAGATTCTTTTTCTTGATGTACCTAATGCTTATATCGGATAAAAAGGACATTTTAGATTTTAGTAACTTGTATCCATGCAGACTGTAATAGTTTTTATTAAGCTTATAATTTTTATCATAATTGTAATAAAAGTTGCTGATTTTAAACATTAAATAAAATATTAATGAAATAAATAAAATACTAAGTGGGTATATATATATATATATATATATATATATATATATATATATATGTATATATATATAATATTCAAAAATAGCTTTATCTGTATTTCGTTTATAAGAAAATCTATATTAAAATTTATTATTTTAAATGCAAATATCAATGGCCAATTATAATTATTGTAAATTATAGTATTGAAAATTGTAAACTCCCTTAATTAACTTTTTATTAATAGAAAAATAGAATGTATATTTTGTGTATGTGTTTTGTCTCGGTTTTTGATTCTTTTTCTGTAATCACTTGTTTTCGAGATTTTCTTCTTTTGTATATAAAACACGACTTCTCAAACATTACTAACATAGAGCTCAAGTTTCTACTTGTCGGAAAAGATTACCTTATCCTACATCTTATCAGTCTACGATAGGAGATGATGTTGAGACCATTGTAGACGAGAAGTTTTCATTACAGTCGTTAAAAAAGATTTCT
>CM068315.1:35895317-35910317 GCA_034766995.1 Acanthacorydalis orientalis | reverse complement strand
CATTTTTTTATTTAACCAGTGAATATTTCAGTTTATTTGTTTATATTTTTGTATATATTTATAATAATTTTACTATTTATATCAGAGCAAATACTACTACATAATGTTTTTTTTATAAAATAATAATATATCAATAATATTCATACATACAATAATAATAAATATTGCAGTTTGTTATGAAGTTACACTTAAGTAATTTATGAATTCGACTTACATAAAATTCAAATTACGTACATTTTTACGGAAACGCATTACTTACGTAACTCAGGGTGTTACTATATATATATATATATGTGTGTGTGTATGTGTGTGTGTTCTTTTTTAATGAACTTTGTTAAATGGTAATTTATATCATATCTATAAGTAAGAAGTTTGTTAAGTGATGTTAATAAGTTTTCTAAGTTATAATTATCTTCACGAGGACTGCTTTTTGTAATGTTTATATGAATACTTTCTTTTAAGAAAACTAAATATAATAGAACTTTTCAAATTCACATGAGACGGCGCAGTTACTTTAATGTAATGATCAATGAATGGAGGAAGTGTAGCGTTATTAATATCGTTCTAACAGTTACTTGAAGTTTAACTGCCGATATCTGAAACAAGCAGTATACTTGACCTCGATATCTCAACCGTCCACAAATTCAACTTGTACTTTAATTTAACACTTTATCATATTGTTGTGGTTCAGTTTGAATAATATCTTCACTTGGCTAATGAACGACTCGTGTTCCCGATCACGAACTGCGAACTTAACGTGTCCTTGTTATACTTGTAATATGCTTTTAAATGACAAGGCGACCACCAACGTTTACTTGTTCATTGCTGTCTATCTCGCTTTAGTATTCCTCATAAAATCGATAAACTGGATGCAGCTAAATGAGACCGAGAACATGATGCTGCTCTGTTTTGTGTTTTTCTCATAGCTCTGTATCTGTAATGTTTCATTAAAAAAATGCTTAATTCATTGTAAATACACTAGGTAAAAAGACACTGCAAAACACTTTATATTATTATCATATTATTTTCTACTGCCAGATTTAAAAAACTCAAATTGCGTATTGCTGTCTTACGTTAAGAATATTTTTTACAAGGGAATATTTGTATATGACACGTTTCATTTATATTAAAGATGAAAATAGATTTTTTGTATCCAAGACATATATACACGGCTTTTAATTATTTTTTAAATATAGTGTGAGTATTTTAACGTTAAAAAAATATCTTACGCAATCTATTGTGTTTAATTAATGGCGCTCAAAAAAAAATGTAATCAATTTTCTCTGTTATAACAGCGCGATTATGTATGGCTTACTGGAGATAATATGGATTAAAAATAATAATTAATATTTCCTTAAAATATATCACAACATTAACTTTACTATGTGGAAACTATATATATATATATATATATATGTATATATGTATATATATACATATACTTACATACATACATATATGGGTGAATATCAATGTGTATTTATGTTGTATATGAGGTGTAGTAAATACTTGTATGCATTTATAGACCACATCACTGTGCAATAATGCAATTGTTTCACTATTGATTTACTGAAATCGTTAAAATTCTAATCATTGAAAATGTTAAGTGATCGGTACGATTCAATATTTTTAACTACCATAGTATGACTTAACATTAAATTATTGTAATTATTTTTATGGTTTATATACACGTTGTGAATATATATATATATATATATATATATATATATATATATATTTATATATATATATATATATGTAATTATATATAGATATATTTATATATTTATATTTATTTGTTTATATATATATATGTTTATATATATATATATATATATATATATATATATGTATATATATATATATATATATATATATATATATCCACGTACGGGCTTTAAATATATTTTACAAAGCATCAATTTGAATATTATAAATTTTGACCTTAGAAACATTCCTTACCTTAATAAAAGATGATTACATGTCATAAGGTTGAACAGAGTGACTAGCAATTCAGCGAATTAGCTTAGTTGATTACAATTACTTAATATAGCCAAACATAACTCTAGGGTGTAGTTTTCTAAATTTTCTTATGTGTTGAATTGTTAAATATAATTTTACATTATTATAGATTTTACTGCCTAAAAAGCAACACTAAAGATATACATTTTTCAGCTGTATCGTTTGGTATTATATTTTATATGTTAATGAATTCCTCTCCTTTTTCACTTAGCCATTTTAAAAGGTACATATTTTAAATTATGTTTATAAAATTTTCTCATGTGAATGTTTTTAGTATGTAAATATTAACAAGCTTTTTTGTATTTCTTTCATTTATTTTTAAAATATGTTAATTCACGTTTTTAGTATTTTTTTTAAATTTTTACTTTTACAGAATTACTTTATGAAGGTAGCCAGAATATTAATAAACTTTTCAAATATTTCTTATTTTCAAAAATTATGTTTTTAAGAGTATCTTATACTAGTATAATTGATGATGTTCTATATGAATGTAGAGAGACAAATATTAGTCAGTTATTCATAAGTATAAAATTAGAATAATAGTTTATGTACATGCAAGTATTGTGTTTTTCTAGAAAATATATTTTAATGATTATGCTATATGTTTGATGCTTCATTTTGAAAATTGTCTATTGTCGTATAAAACATATTATGTTTATACATTTGAAATAAAGAATAAAACATCAGATTTGATATATATATATATATATATATATATATATATATATATATGCACATGTGTGTGTGTATATATATATATATATATATATGTATGTATGTATGTATGTATGTATGTATGTATGTACGTATATGTACGTTTGTATAGTAATAGAGAATTTAGTTTTGAAACCTATCATTTTGCAAAATACTAAATTGTTTTCCTTTTTGTGTGAACAATAAAATATTCAAAACAACTTTTCGTTTCTAGTGAGATTTAAATAAATTTACGTAGTTTATGTTCAGTAATTAATAACTTGTCATGTGTGTTATAATTATATCATTTGTAATTATCCTCCATCTTATTTCGTAAGCCTATCATATAACAGGGTGTAGATAATCAGTCTACAATAGTCCTTTGTATCTATTTATGACAAGTTAAATGTGTTAAACCATCGAACTCAAAGCCAATTAATCAAAATGCATGCTAACAGTTACAAATTAAATTATTTCATAAGTGAGGTAGACTTAGATATATGATGTTTATGTTATATATATATATATATATATATATATATATATATATATATATGTATGTATGTATGCGTGTGTGCGAGAGAGAAATAGTTTTTTGTATATTAATGTGGTTTCCATTCTTTATACTATAGTACTCGATAACTTTAATATTAACGTACAATGCAAACTAATATGAATATTGTCAAAGTTATATTCAAACATTATTTAATATAATATTCACAACAATGACTTGAACAGATTACCTATTCAAAATTTTCTTCCAAAAAACAGTTATTGTTATTCGTATAGTTATAATTTCTTATTTAACAGTTTTGCATTTCTAAATTGTTCACAGCTAGACTAAAATGACCTGCTTAACTCGTCTAATTTCTGTGAAAGGGTCGCTGATATTTTATAGAAACTAATCTTGCATAGTTTGATCATTTTACAGGAGTTAAAGGATTATGTCTGTTAAGGTGTGGTCTTAAAACCTTTTCAACATGTGACACAAAATTTTACACATACATACATGCATATTATATATATATATATATATATATATATATATATGTATACACATATTCATATGAGTTCGTATGCTTATTAGGATATGTTAGCAAGCATGATAAGGGAATATTATTAGAGCAGAATATACAGTTTTGGAAGTTTGTCTTTAGTTGGTTAATGTCATATGTACTTAATTATTATTGCTGGTTGATATTTTATTTTGTGTATTTATTGATGATGATATCGTGTTATTTCATCTTAGATATATCATTAATTATTCAATAGATAATATTGTTTAAATATGTGTTGGCTTCGTAATTATATTTTCACATGATGATGAAATCAATATTATTAAGATATTCTAATCATGTTCACACAAGGTTAAAATAAATTAATATTCTATTAAAGGAGTCAAATTATTGTTTAAAAAATAACAAATATATATATATATATATACATCTTTTCCTATAAACCGACCAAATGATTATTAATTCATATTAAAACTGGGAAATTAGTTTAAATTTAACAGCAAATAAACATGTAATATTGTTTTTTAATTGTCATGTAATATTGTTTTTATAGCGAAAGCTTTTAAACATCTACTATTAAAGTAATTTAGTTTTTCGTAAATCGATAATGTATATATTAAAGAAAATATTTTTGAAATCATTTTATATGTAAATTTACTTTTTTTATATAATTAAATATTAAATTACTACCAGTATCATGTTTTAAAAAGAAATATATTATATACTAATATAATATTTGTATGCTATTAAGGGTTGCAGGTGAAAGTATAGAAAATGGTTTCATACTGGACTTTTTTAATTTTATCTTCATATTATGATTTAAATATTTTTTTTAAAATTGACCTTCATTTTTTAATACAAGTTTTATTCACTATAGGATTTTAAAATATACTCATCAGTAAAAATACTTTTTATCAGAAAATACAAAAAATAATTATTAAACAACGTATTAATAATGTAGTCATTTTTTTTATTATATATTGTATTCATTAATTCTCACGTATTTTATGAGTACAGTTTATTATAAACTATAAAATATTTTACGGTACAGTGATTTAATATATATATATATATATATATATATATATATAACTACATATTTGTGTGCCTTTTTTGTAAACATAAACAATCATATTTATAGCGTTATTTAGTAGTAGTGACTTTTTCATCATCTTAAAACGTTTTTAAAGCTATAACGGAATAATATTTGGTATTTTTTAGTACAGAATTTATATTCATCTTAAATTAATCGCTGCTATTTACCAGCAGGATATCTGTTCTATGCCTTTAATAACAATTTGTACTGAAATTTTATTCCGTTATGTTAAAATTTATATGTTTTACGAGCTTTAATGTCGAATTGCAGCAATGGAAGATAAAATTTTCATTAAATGATGAATCGTAATTAGTTTAACCGCAGATTGTCTTAATTAAATGAACATTTATAGAATGAATTGAAAACTCTGCGAGTTGTGTATCCTGTGATGAGCTGCAGAACTCAACTGGCGCCAACAGACTGATCTGTTAGGACTTATCTTCTCGAAACATCGCGTTCTACATCCAATTCATATCTATAGACATTAATTTCTTTGTATGAATTTTCATTGAATAGATAGTTATCTGCGTATCTATTATAAGACCTATTAGTTTCAAATTGTATCTTCCTTTCAAATGGTTTTAGCGAATAAATAGATATTAATTTATAAAATACAAAGTTGTTAAACGACGTTTTGAATTTGTTGTATTTTAATTGTTCTCGTGTTTCAATGTTAATGCAAAAAAGAAATGTTTCTTTTTATAAATAATTAGTAATATTTTGTAACAAACCATTATTAGTTAATACATATAATGAAAGTTTAACTATGAATTCGAGTTTCCAGTTTCGCTTCGCCTAACTTTTGTATTTTAACTATTCTATTATTTGAAAAGAAAAACTAAAAAACAAGGAACTAGTATAGCACGTGATAAGTTCAGAGAGAAATGTTTTATCATCTTACTTGCATATATATATATATATATATATACATGTTCATAATATGAACATATTTAGGTTGTATTTACATGCTTCATAACTATAATATTTACGTTGCTATTATTATTGGTAATTACACATTTAAATGTAAAAAAAAATATTTGTATATACACTTACAATCCTCATATGTTAATTAGAATTTTGAAACAAATATTTTAATAAAGAAGGAAATTAATTTTGATCATTTTAAATTATACGTTTCTCAAATTCATGAACAATATATTGTTAATATATTGTTGTTAAATAACCAATAAAAAAGCTTTGTTAAAAGGGTGACATTTATTGAAAGTTTGTTAAAAAAAAGTATATGTGATTCCCTAGTGTTAAAATTATACTCTCCTTCGGGACACAAATGGTAGAGGTTTCAATTATCTTCCGTCAGTCATCTTTCATGTCACAGATCGGAAGTGTATTCTATCGAATTACACATCAACTGAAACATCGATTATAATTAAGTTAATTTGACATGTTGATCATTAAAATCTGTGGTACTCATGAATTGCTACTCAAATGTTATTATTTATATAACAACCTCATTCGGAAGTTTATTAATGTCTGTGTAATTTAATATTTTTTTTTATTTTTTAATCAAGTTCTAATGAATTTTATACTTTTACATATATAAACACACATGCATATTTAATACACACACATTATATATATATATATATATATATATATATATATATATATATATATATAATCATCAACCAAAAAATAAAATCATACAATGTAATTGATTTTGACTAATGTTTAATAAAAAAAATATTTTGATATATTTAAGATAGTTAACAGTTTTACATACACCTTTTATTATATTTTTTATACTAATATTCCATTTCTTTTAGTAGAAAATATGATTTTATTTTGTTTGTATTAATTTTTATTTTCTTAGTAATTTACTGAGGATTTGCTTATATATTTAACTTTTTATTATCGTTCATATTTTTTTCACTGATTGTATTTTGAAAAATTTTTGATGGATTATTTTCAGATAACGAAACGTTTGATTCATAAAGAAACTACAAAAGAATTATTAATATATTTTTCTTGAATCTTTAAATTTAAATGATTCAGTGTTGTTCGTTCTATTAGTATTTTATTAACGTTTTTATAGTGTCAGGTGTATACAGTTTATTTGCCGACTGTCTGTAAATGATGCTATACTTCGCAAGAATAAATTAATAGATATATTATAATGTCAGAAGTATGATACATATTATAAATCTGTCAATAATAATAATTCTTCCACTTCTTTATACGTTGAACTAATATCCCAATGGTTGATCATACTTTTTTTTATATTATTGTTTCCATAAATATTCTATCGTTTGTGAATACTGATTATCGATTCCTTAAGTCGCTATTTTTTTAACTCTCAGACAAGTGGAAACAAAATCTTTGAATATTCCTTCTGATTAATGTTTTAATATTTTGAAATTCGGTACAAAAAAGAAAGTTTAAATTAAATTGAAGGAATTAAGAGTGTTTATGTGATAAATCATTAAACGTTTAAAGTTATATGTGTATATATATATATATATATATATATATATATATATATATATATATATATATATGTATGTATGTATGTATGTAGTACAAGCTTGTAGTAATGACATATTATCTATCAAAATATTTTTTTTCTTTATCTATTTGAGTTTGTTCTAGATCATTCCGTTCCATTCGTGAACAGACATGGCCCTATATGAGCTGAATAATTCAAATGTAATCAGACGCGATGTTTATACACGAACACAAAACTAACCTACCATCTACATCCCTCTAATAATTACAGTCTGCTAGCGACGACACAAATACACACTTTACATCATACAAATACGTCTTTTTACTATTTTATATGCGTTTTGATTTTTTATATTGTTATTTAACTAATTGGAAATGTATTAGAATTTCTAATTTATCATATTATACCTAAAAATAATAAGCCTAGTTATGATTTTCGTCTTCAAGTTATATATTTTTTATTTACTTACATTACAAATTTATTATAATCCTTGTTTGAGAATTTTTGTTCTCTCAAAGTTATAGTCTTAAAATTAGTTAGAGAATAGTTACACAGTGTATAAGGATCTAATAATAAAAAAATAATAACGTCAAACTATTATTAAAACATAAACGTAAACAAATGT
Organism: Acanthacorydalis orientalis; assembly: GCA_034766995.1. Lineage (NCBI taxonomy): Eukaryota > Metazoa > Arthropoda > Insecta > Megaloptera > Corydalidae > Acanthacorydalis > Acanthacorydalis orientalis. The sequence goes on along the minus strand of CM068315.1, from coordinate 35,902,401 downwards.
TCTTTATAATAAGTATTACCTATATAGAAACAAATAGTACAGTGATGGAAGAAAATTTTAATTCGCATTATACTTTATAGCAGTATTGTTTATATTACTAAACATGCACATATTTGTGTGTGTATATATATATATATATATATATATATATATATATAATTATCCTGAAAAACTATTATTTTAAATATTCCAGCCTTTTGTGAGATATAAAAGAAAAGATGTTGTGTTTAATGAAACATTAAACTTTTTATAGCTCATTTGTCTTACAAATGCACTACAAGTCACATAAAACGGAAGAAAACTTTGCATCTTTTATATTATTTCTGCTTTAACTTTGCTGACACCTGTGTAGTTTACGCCGCTTCTTATTAATTATTTATTTTTGTTTTATTTTTAATCAGGTTAGTATATTTTAAATCCGCATTTTAGAAAAAAGAGGTCTTTTGTATTTATAATGAAAACAAACCGTCTGTTTTCTTGAAAAGGGTTTAAGTAATCTATTAGGGGAACTGTTTTTTATTATAATATAAAAATAATTATATGCATAATTATAATAAAATTTCGAACCTATTAACTACTTTTTATAATATTGATGTTTATTAAAATTAACAATAATTTTGTCTGTTATTTTTTAATTGTACTTATTGATATTTTTAAAATAACGCATTTTACATTTGTACCGATCTGTCTTAATTTTTAACATTTCAAATTGGTATATAGATGAAACCTTGTAACGTGATTGAAAGTCAATGTCCTCTAACAAATTGTAGTGTCAGGGGTTTGCTTTTTCGATAGCATTCTTCACTGTTGAACCTTTGTGAACATATTGTACTCACGAGACTACATTGGGCATTCGTGTCTCTTACAATTTAATTTTTATAGAAAAGAAGACGGGTCGAATGTACGTGACATTGTTTTATCCGTATAACAAAATTTAAACGAATCGTATTCGTTTCAAGGAGACCATAAATTGAGTTGATATTTTAAATTATATAATTTAAGACTGGTGTTATTTTCACATCGCAATTCGTCTTTTTCGTTTCACAATGTGTCTTAATTTTTGATATATATTTTTAAGTGAGGCGATGTCTCTCTAATTTGAATTTTAAATTTGTTTTCAATATATATATATATATATATATATATATATATATATATATATATATATATATATTAAATTATAATTCAATTCAGATAAAGTAATAAAAGTTTTATAATTACATTTTATTTTAAATATGTATTTAATATATAAACATGTATGTATATATATATGTATATATATATATATATATATATATATATATATATATATGTATATATATATATATATATGTCTATATGTATATATATATATATGTCTATATATATATATATATATATATATATATATATATATATAAATTATGTATATATATGTATATATATATATATATATATATATATATATATATATATATATATATATCGTTGATACATTGGTTCGAATAGATATAAATTATATTTTCGTAAAAAACGCGATAATGTAAATAAGACAAAATATATAATCATGTTAAGTATTGTAAATGAAGAAGTATATAATTGAATTTCAATTGTAAATATTTAAATGAATAATGAAAAAATCTTTATTAAAATATTTTCTTTGTAAGTGTATTTATTACACTTTATAGGATTGCTATTTTGTTTGATATTTTAGAAATAAATTTAACGATTTGGAATTGTTATTCATAATTATGAAAATACAATTGAAGTAGTTAAATTTCCATTTTTTCCAATTACTCACGTTTTAATTTCAAGTATATAAATTAAATAATATTTTTTTCATACTTGAATTTTTATGATTTGTGGTTAGTAAAAAAATAAAATTTGCGTGTGGAAGTAATAGGTATTATATATATATATATATATATATATATATATATATATATATATATATAATATATATATATATATATATATAATGTATATATATATATACACACACATATACTAGTATAATATTATTTTAAAAGTAATTCGTAATTTAATGAAATGTTTGTAATATGAGCATTTTGATTAGTATATTTATCGTTTTATTAGGTTTTTGTTAGTGCAGTAAAGAAATAATAATAAGCTATTAATAATACATTATTTTTAAAATATTTAATAAAAATATTAATAATATTGTTGTGTGTTCACCTAATAGTCGCTATAATTTAAAAATAAACATGAACTTCTTTCATGTTTCAGCAATAAAACACTTGTTTGATATTAAATGGTAAAATTATTTGTTTGGTTCGTGGATAAAAAATAGCTCAAAACTTCTGTTTGTGTTGGAAGTATTAATAATCTTCCATTCCACTGTATAGTTCTGTTGACACTTTTTAAATGGCTACTCATGTATCGACCGAATGAAAACGTGTCGTTGCTGCTCATTAGGGAAATTTATTAACGAAATTTATTCCAACTTTACGATAGTATATGTCACCATTAATTAAAATCTAATTTGCATCAGTTGCATCAGGAATGGTATTGCAACGAGATATCGAACACCATTAATATGGCGTTGTATTGTCATTATTTTGATGCTTTACAACTCTCATTATAACATTTATTAATGTGTTTGACTTCATTAGTTTCAAACTAAATGATACTATGTAAATAGAGCAAGTTTCTGTTTAGACAAATAATGAAGTTAACGTATAAAGTCAAATAAATAGGTAGTTAAGGTTTTCTATTTAACACAGTATTTTATTAATTTGACTGCAATATATGTTAATTATCTTGCATTTTCAGATAATTAATCAAGGATCATATATATCAATTAACGTTATTACTAAAGATATTCTTATTGTTTAACTTGAGACAAAGTAATCTTACGAAGCTCAAACGGCTTATCACAAAGCTGTCGAACAGTTCTTGTATGGCTTCACTGAGCTCTTATCGTAACAAAGTGATCTTAGTTCAATGTAGTGGATCTCTGATCAGCACTATGTCGAAAACGGACATGCTTATCGACATCAGTTTCACGCACTGTTTCACACACATTGAAAAACGTTTAACTCTGTTGGATACAACCGCCTGCAAGAGACAAATTTTTCAATAGTTTTATTTTTTACCTGCTAATTCACAATAGAGACAATATTCGTTAGTAAATGGTATTAATCTTTATTTTTTTTTTCATATTTTTTCTAATATACTATGTTGTATGAGAGTATTCAAATTTAATGTTGTATTGCACATTAAAAAAGATTTTCTTATTTCTTATTTAAAAAATAATATATACTAGAAATAACTTAAATGCATTTTTAATATTAAGAATCATTTTTATACATTTTCATTCTTGTTAGTTATTTCTAACTTAAACATCTGGAATAAGTCTGAAAGCCAGGACAATGATGACAAGAATACAATATAAAGTTGTCTTTTCATGGAGACTGAATTGTGAAATTTCAAGCTAAATTAATTATCTCTTAAATTTTTTTGTTGAGAAGAAATTAAACTAGTTGAAGCTATAATTAATTTGCATAACGAATTTTAATTCTTGCATCTAACAATTTTTTAACCAACTAAATATTTATCTGTATGTGTTGAAATATAAACTTCTTTTATTTTTACATAATTTATATTTTTTTGTCTAAAATTCTTTTAAATTTAAGATATATATATATATATATATATATATATATATATATATATATATGTATATATATATATATATATATATATATATATATATATATATATATATATATTGATTATGAAGTAATAGAAATAAGCGCGTTTAAACTTTTTATTGCATTTACATTTAATGATATATATATATATATATATATATATATATATATATATATATATATATATATATATATGTTATTTTTCATTTAAAAACTTTCAATAAATATTAATAATAAAACAATTATGTATTTGTGTATAATATATATTTTTGAAATCATTGATAAAAGTTAATAATATTAAGTTGATAGAAAAATAATTACTGTTTATGATGTTCAAATTCATATATATTTTTTTAATTTAAGTGATTTTAAGTGGTTCAGAACTGTTTGACGACTAACACCTAACTTTTGTGTAAACTTTAGAATTGTTGGGCGTGGTTCTGATTTAACTAACGCTTTCAGTTGGTCGTTGTGAACTGAAGAAGTATAGCCGCGACCTTATTCATTTTTAAGGCTTTCGTTCCCAGCATGAAAATTTTGGAACCATCATTGAACCTTATGTTCCTTAACAGTGTCCACATCTAAAGAAACGTTTAGTTTACGAGCAGTTACTGTTGCTTTGCAATCCGTTGTGAACTCATGCAAAAAATTGCTCTTATTTGCTTATTTTCCATCTTTAAATGAATACTCCAATTTGAAACAAAATTAATAACAAAACTAAAGTCAATGTTACTAAAATGTAGACCTAAAAATGCACTTTAAAATGATATTAACATGAACACAATGACACTTTCATTAAAAAAATTAAGGTTAGAATTCAGAAAACAAAAACCGCAATTATTTTCTAACCAACGTGATAATTATACGGAAATTATATATTTTGTTAGTTATTTTTCCATTTTCAAATAAAATATTTGTTTTAAAAAAATATTTCAATATTTTTAAATGAAATAATTACTGCAATAAAAATTAGTGTTATTTAAGGGCACCAATAAATAAGAAGTCTAAAAACTAATGAATTATTGTTTCATTAATGATTTTTTTATGCTTAATGTATAATTGTGTTACGGTTGTGTCTGCATAATGTGTTGTCAGTGTAGAAGAAGATATAAAACACCACATTTTTGCAATTTTAATGAATTTTCTGATAGATAAATACCTTGAATGTTCACTTTATGCACATACTTGTTAAAAATCATTGTTGCAAAAATATAATGTTATATGTTGATTTAAAAATTGAAAATATAAAATGTATCATAAGAATGAATGGTAGTTAAAAAATTAAATGTTTAAAGACCTTTTGAATTTATGTCGACGAAACCAACCAGGCTATAATAAGAATAATATGTTACCATTACCATCCACTCATCTATAATACACAATTATAAAATAATTTTCTGATTTTAATTTATTTTCATTTAACAAAATTCTTTAAAATAGAACAATTTAGTATATACTTGGTATAATCTATTAATTTGTGTGCACATAGATAATTGAAAATTGTCTATATTACTGTTTTTAATGCTGCGAATCACAGTTTTTTATATTTTTTTTTTCATAACTACATTACTTTAAATTTCATTAATATTGATTTTGTAATATACCTGTTTGATATATATACACATCTATATTTCATTGGAAAGAATCAATATTACTTCAATTTGAATGGTATTTTTCTAATATCAGTATCGAGTCAAAGGCCAATCTTTTGTCAAAATGAAACAAACAAATTAAAGCCATGCTGAGCAAATAATAAGGATATATTGATTTGTAATGAAACATTTAATTTATCCATCGTTTGCAGTGAACCGAATTTAATTTATCCTGGAAATTCGCGAATAAGTAAATACGTTTCATTTCATTTTCAATTCAGATAAAATTATAGACAATGTTACTCGTGTAAAACTCATAATTTTGTCAATTTGATCTTATAAAAGTAATTTCTCCAAGATACTCGCCGATACTGCGTAATTTCTAGATTAATTTCATGAAATGTAATACTGCGCAAAATTGTATTCCAGAAAGAGCAGCTGATTTATTTGCTGCTGAGTAAAAGTCAAGTATAAAACATTATTATTTGTTTTATTCAATTAAAATGTTATTGAAATAATTACCTTTAGTATTATGTAAGTGTTTTATTTAATTATTCACAATAATTATAATTTATCTCGTATAAATTTTATCTTGTACTTCGTTTACTTTACGACTGTAATACTTTAACATTGAAAACAGCCGAATATTGAATGATCTCATTTCACTAATTGTTTATTCTAGTGCAATTATTTTTTTATTTTTGCTAATTATTATTAAAATCATAAAGGCTTTATTTTTTAATAAAAAATGCTTATAACGAATCAATTTTGGTTCATGTATCTGACTGGAATTATTCAGTTAATATTAATTATGTACATTTATAGGTAGGTGTACATTAACAAAAATGAAATAATGTTTTTGATTATTTAATTTTTCAATTAATAATATATTTTATTTCATTTCACACGTTAGTATTAATTATAAAAAGAGCTTTCATCGAAGTATGCTTAAATTAAAAATTTAAATTAATTTTTTCATTTTTCACTATATGAGTTTGACGTTTGCATGCGTAGTTAAAAATGTTTTGTTTTATTAATACTGCTTTTTATATTTGTCGTGTTCTTTTTAATTAACGTTTTATATCCTATCAACCTTTTTCACATTGTAAATTAAAATTAAAATACTTAAATGGACGGTAATAACAGTATCGTTAAAAACGATAGGTGGGATAAATGAATAAGTGTTGAATCTGGACTTATAAGCTTAGTCCTTCTTTGAATATTGTTATTTTAATTCTTTTACCCATTTATAAAATAAACTAGACGTATGTTTTAAAATAACTGTATCTAATTTTATATTTTGTATTAAATAATTTAAATAATACTGATTCTCATATGTAAAATTTGATATTAGGTTGGTAGAAAAATAATTGGGGTTTATGACCTAATTCGTATACATTTTTCTCAGCTAGCTGTTTTAAGTGGTCCATAATTGTTGGATGACTAACGTCTGACTTTTGTGCAAGCTTTTTAATTGTTATACGAGGTTTTGATTTAGCCATCTCCTTCAGTTGGTCGTTATGAACTGAAAAAGGATGCCCCCGACCTTCTTTGTCTTCAATAATTTCGTCCACAGCATGAAATTTTTGGAACCATCTTTGCACCGTACATTCCTTAATAACACCTATATCAAAAGCATCTTTTAGTTTATAAGCAGTTTTGCTGCTTTACGTTCGTTTTGAACTCAGAAAAAGTTGCTCTTATTTGTGTCTTTTCCATCTTTAACTCAATAGCCTATTTTGAACATATTTGAAGCAAAATTAATAATAAAACCAAAGTCGATGTTTCCAAAATTCAGACCGAAAAATTCGCTTTGAAATGATATTAACAAAAATACGA
>CM068315.1:35880317-35890317 GCA_034766995.1 Acanthacorydalis orientalis | reverse complement strand
TAAGCCTTATACGCCAAGATATATAAGGAATATATATATATATATATATATATATATATATATATATATATATATATATATATATATATATATATTGAGATACATTCATTATAATAAGTAAATTCTAAAATAGAAAGAAATCGAAAGAAAAAACAAACGACGAATTTTCTACAAGTTCTATACTGCTGTTTCTGAAAGATTTCCTGATGTTGTTCCATTTAAATAAATCCTCTTTATATATTAGTATACTTCTATTTACGACAAGAAAAGAATTGTGTGCTTAAAGTTAACATTTTTCTAGCTGAAAACATACATATATATATATATATATATATATATATATATATATATATATATATATATAAATGTGACAGTATTTTTATGTACGATAAAAAATCAGAGAAACAAATTAATTAGTATAGCATGTTAATAGTATTTAAATAGTTACAAATATATTCTATCAATAGAAATGTTGTGTTAATAAAAATATACAGATATGTATATTTTAATTCATTCGCATGGAATATACTTAAAGTATTTAATTTATTATTTTATTGTTTGTATTAAATATTTCAAATTAATAATTTTATATTTTACAGTGGCAGCATAACTTAACCTCATATAAATAAATTAAAAAATCTTGTAACATTATCAATTAATCGCGCATTTTCATAATTTATTATGAAAGATTACATTCTAATTTATTATAAGTCTAGATAAGTATGCTTATATAACTACTCTTATTGGATTTAATTACTTAGCTTATTAATATAATAGTTTACTGCCAGTCGTTTTACTTAAATTGTGCTTCTGCACGTTGTATCCCAGCTTATGTTTAACGATTTATCGAGCAGATTTAAGAAATGAAATATCGTTAAGTTGTCAAAAATATTTTATCTGGTCTGAAATGTCATTTATATTCTAAAGGTGTTCTTTTTGTAAATACCTAGTAATATTTTAGCTTAGATACCAGCTGTGGAGGAATATAATTTCATATATATATATATATATATATATATATATATATATATATATATATATATATATATACATGAATGCAAGCACATATTTTATGATAGTAATAGACAACAAAAAAATAACAGGATATCTAACAAGGAAATGTTTGTAGTATTGCTTGTACACGAATATTTGTATCTCTCTCATTAAAGTTTTGTTGCATAATGTGAAATACGGATTTATCCATTACTGTATGCACTACAGATTGCTGTAGATGCACTTTTTTTGTTATATTCATGTGCTGTGTATTAATAATGCTGAATGAAAACGTTTTTGGGTCAGCAGTTGCAATTTTTTACTGCAATAGAAATCCGGGATATTGGAACAAATAGAATAACCTTATTACATTGTTAATGCTTAAAATTGATCTACTATAGCTACGCGTTTTTTTACTATAAATTGACCGTATTTATTTTTATTAGTAGTTGTAGTAATTTAGAGCACAAAATGTAAATACTTTTTATAAATAGTTTCTAAAATTGTTATGTAAAAATTGAATTACATTATTTATTATATTTTAAAATATGCCGTATATTATGACGCTTTGAACGAAATATCATTAAATGTTTTATTTTTGTGTACTCCATGAAAGGTATATATATATATATATATATATATATATATACATATGTAATGTGTAGGCAGTACAATAATAAGTCTTAAATTTAATTAACATAATGGAATGATATTTTTAATAGTAAAGAATAAAGTTTGAATAAAATTACAAATACTACATCTTGGTTGTAAGTTCTTGAAAATCATATAATTTACATTGTGAACAGTTTGTGTCGTTTTAAACTTACACAAAATTGCCAGTTCAGTGACATATTTACTGCATTTCATTACTTTGTCGTTTTCAAATCAAGAATAAAATGAAATTTCATTTCAAGCAAAGGTTTATTAATTCCGGATGTTTCGTGTCACATATTTTGTACCTTTAATATTTCCTGCTTCATAAAGTTATTTAATGTGTTATGCGAAAGGAAATTATGTTTATTTATTTAAAATTCATTTAGCGTACACTTAATTAACTTGGAAAAATACGTACACACTAACGTTTTACAGTTAAACGATGTATTATAATTGATACGGAAATTATAAAAGTAATCGAGTAAATGATTTTTGTTTGTTCTTAAAGGGAACAGATTTGAAGTATATTTATTTTATTAATAATGTGACGAAAGATTTTCACTGTAAAATTATCAGGAATGAACCCATAATTTCTGTATATAATAAATGGTACAAATTAAAAGTTTGCAATTGCGTTCAATTGATTTTAATAGATGTCGATGCAAAATATATCAAAAACATGTACTTTTAATTTATTATATACATTTTCGTTTAATTGCTTTGTAAATTTTGGACCATTTTCCAAAATATAAATCATTATTGAATGAAATGATATATGAATATAATTGTCATTCAGTTGATCGCGTGTTATTTAATTGTAGTTATTTGAAACTAATTACAGTTGTTTATTGTTAATTAAAATAGAAGTGTCATATTTTGACTAATTTATTTATTTTTCAATGTTTAATAATATATGAAACCTTTTTTGTTATTAATAAAATTGACCAAAATAATAATATATATATATATATATATATATATATATATATATATATATATATATATATATATTTACATACAAGAACAATATATTGTTCTGTATTAAATTCACATTTAAAAGATGCTGTAGTTGAATTAGTTTTTTAATAAAAGAAATTTAATACATTATAAATAGATTACAATAATAGTAATATGTAATTGTATCTTTAATATTTGTTTGAAGTTTGTAAATAATTTAATATAAATCATGTTTTTACTTTTATTACAGAATAATTAAATTTAACATAGATCAGTGCTTTATTTTATAATTAATTATATCATACTCATAAAAAAAATATAAAATGGCAAGTGTTAGACAGTTTCTTCTTAAAAATAGTAGTCGAGAGAATTCGCTCCATATGTACACATAACTCTGACCCTTATGAAATTTATAAACTAACTATATTGAACAGCGTTTCAACATATATGATAAATGAGTCAATTTTGCGTGTTTCTTTATGATAGGTTCTGCGTACAAGAAAGTGGAAAAAATGAAATAAGATATTTACGAAATATGAGATTGGAACATTCAAGAAATGTCCCATGACAGAAATCGGCCACATATCAGGTAGCAGTCGAAAGTGAAGTTACTGTGAACATAAAATGATTTGAGTTTCAGCCTTTTTTAAGAAATATGTTTCTTCAAAACTGCTATTTTCTTATTGGTATTTCGTTCATATGCTGTCTCTGTTTCTCGTTTTATTCACTTATATATATATATATATATATATATATATATATATATATATATATATATATATATATATATATATATATGCTTGTGTGTGTTCTCAATAAAAGCACCGCAACTGTATGGAAGAATTTAAAGAATTTAGAAAGTATAACCCTATTTTCACAAGCCACAAAATATTATTTAATAGTTTATTTTCTGTTTTAAAAAATTATAATTGTGATTTTCAAAACGTATTCTGTAAAATCTTAAACAGAAAAAGACTTTTTGGTACTATAAATTAACTTCAAATTGACTTTAACTTATTAATTATTAATATATAATTTTCGTATTTTTTTTAACATAATTTGAAAATTTAACCAGAATTAAAAGTAGTTAATAAATTCAATGGCATTTGAAGAAGACATCTGAGACAATATACAAAAGAATCCACGAAATAGCCTGAAAATATTATTAATTTTTATAATTATGACGTCAGAATACAAAATCATTTCTTGTTTACATTTATTATTAAAAAATACAAAATTTGCTTACTTTTATAACATTTTTGTTAATATGTATTTGGATGTTGAAAAGGAACTAATTAAAATAATAAGTGGATTGCTAGTCTTTTTAAATTTAAAAATTATAAATCATTTAATAAAATAAACTACTACACTTGAAACAGTTAATAAAATAGTATTTAATTCTGTGCTGTAAACGCTTTAAAAGTATCAAAATATAAAAAAATAAAGAAGTCCAGATATATTTTCTGTTTGTTTAATTTTTATGTGTAATTATTTTTGTTGATTAATTTTTTATGATTCACTTTCTCGTGGGAGTGTTTTATCGTATCGATTTGAGAATAGTCTCACTTTATTCAAAATTAAATTAATTTCTTTACTTCTTTGGTAATTGTTTGTACTGTATATATATATATATATATATATATATATATATATATATATATATATATATATGTGTGTGTGTGTGTGTGTATGTATAATAACTGAAATTAATTGGACATTTTTACTTCATTTTATAACGGAATGTTTTTGGTATTCATTTTAGACAAATAATAAGAGGTAAAATAAAATATTTGCTCTAAGGATATGATGTACAAACAGTAAGTTGTAAAAATCAAATCTTAGAAATGAAAATGTATTATTACCTTCAGAATTTCGTAGAATTGAAATTATGTTCAATTGTCACGGGGGAGGTCTGGGTTTACGCCTTCATCTAACCATCATGAATTAGGTTTTCGATTTTTTCCTCTTTTTTAATTCTCTGCACGAGAAGGCTTGTCAGATCATTTTTAACTTTCCACAGCTATATCACATTGCTTATATTTTCTGTTCTTGTAACATAAATGCTGTATTTAAAAGTGAATTGTAATTTATACGAATAAAATGTAGACATTAAATACAATATAGACCTTGTGAAAAAATCTACGTTCTAAAAATCCGCTTTAATTATATGTGGTTTGTATATATATATATATATATATATATATATATATATATATATATATATATACACACGTGCGTATATGTATACATTTTCATAATTTGTTCTTTTTAAAGAGACAAACTCATTTACTAATGTATTTATGTATTATTTACTATAAGAATATTTAGTTATATTCTATCCTTTAGGTAGTTGTTTTTTTATAAATAAAATGTATTATTTATTCGGTTTCATCAGTTACATTTATTTTGTTTAATTAATAATTAATTATACTTCAATGCCAGGTTTTACTATATTGAAATGAATTTAATTTCAATCGAATTTTAACATTTGTGTATGTATTCATCCATATTGCGTAAAAATGTGAGTTAAAATTGTATATTTGATAATTTGTAGTACTTCATATATAAATATTTTTTTATTATAATTTTATTTTGACTACATTTTTCCATACCTTGCAAATTATTTATTAAATAAATATTGTATGGGTTTCTTGTGCTATATATGTATATATGTTTATATATATATATATATATATATATATATATATATGTATTATGTATGTATGTATATGGCAATTTTGTTTTTTATTTGTTGAATTTTATTTTTCTTTTCGTAAATGCTACTTTAATACAAAATTGACTTGATCATTCGCGTATATATTAATCCATTGAGAATTATAAAGATAAAAATATAAGTGTGTTCAGCAATATTTAGATTATGTGCTGTATTATAGACAAGTATTAAATGAAAACTTTTATGTTACTTTGGATGTTCAGTTACTGTAATTGTGTAGCTACGTATTGTTTTTATTTTAGGTTATGAAATTTTATTATTATTTTCTTCTTTCAATTTTTAAGTTAGTATGTAAATCTTATTATTAACTAACTTATTAAAGTCATTTATAAATAAATTGTTAATGGTTAAAATGACTGTAATCTTTCTTTTAAAAAATATGAATATTGATTATTTATAATGTACTATTTTTTTTAAATACATTTTAGTTTGATATATGATAAAATATTGATTAAATTATATAACACATTCTAATTATTTACTTGAACAGTAATTTTGTTACTGTATAATAATTGATGATTCAGTAGAACACTGATGTCCAGATCTAGTCTTTGAAGATCGTGGTTTTTCTACTAAAGTATATGTAAACATAATAAAATTCAGTTTTTAATTTTTTATTATATTTTTATAAATAAAAAATTAGAATTTTCAAAGTTTTATTCTTTACGACGTGAATTTATTCACCCAATAAAATATTTAACATTTATTTATATTTATAGAATATTTTGTAGAATTTCATGTCAATGTTTGAAGTCCCAAAGTATTGTTTTAAATTATATTTATCAGTGCTATAAATTTTGTTATAATTACAAAAAATATATAAATACATATACAAATGTATACATATATATATATATATATATATGTAATGAAATTACTAAATAATGATATACTGTTTTCTTGGCATTTCAGTATTTTATAGCTGCAATGAGACTATTTATCTGTATCGAAAATTATTGCAACTACATTTTTTGCATTATAAGATATAATTCGTTTTTGTTCATACTTTTTCATACATATTACAAATCCATTTTCAACGTTGTGGAAGAACTTGAATAAAAGCTAAATATCTTCAAACATTTTTATATACATACAAGATATATATATATATACATATATATGTGTGTGTGTGTTATTATGTAATATATGTATATGAAAATGTGTGTAAATAAATATACGAATATGTATGTGTAAGCGTTACGGTTTATACGAGTGTCCGTTCTTATTCAGTCGTAGGATTACTGAAGCGCTTAAAATGACAATTATCAGGAAGGGAGGATATCAATTCCCTATATAATTTAAAAATATTTTATTACTGTTTAACAAGAGCTTCATCTATAAGCATATTGTGTTTTTTATTAATGAAAAATACACATGACCGAATTTGAATTTTAAATCTTCTGTATCCAATTATATATATATATATATATATATATATATATATATACATATATATATATATATATATATATATATATATATATATAGTAAGAAAGTAATTTCATGTCGTTTATTCTCGACATTCAACTCTATAATTAAGGATACTCCACTATTAAATACAAATTATTCATTTGGAATAACGCGTAGCTTGATTACTTTCTGCATTCCAATGTCCAGTTGTTAGAATTAAAGCGGTTCGCTATCAAAATACCTACATTCTATTTCTACAAAGTATTTTTCATTAGTGTAGTAAGAAATGGACTAAGAACATTAGATATTTTCTGTTGAAAGTGATAACGTTCTAATGTTTTTTTCCTTAAAAATACTTCTATTGATTTGTCCTTACAAACATTCTATTCTATTTCTCTTCAATCTTATAATTTATTTTTTATATAAATATCGGAATATAATTACTATACATTTTTACTAACACAGTTATTTTATAAAAAAGGTAAATATTAAAGACTTTTATTCAGAAATAAAGTTAATTTAATTAGTTATTTATTAGAAAGTTAAAAAACGATTTGTAATTTAATTCGAATGTAAGGTTATTACTTAAATAATTTATAGATTTATGAAATGACGGCAATTCATTATTATAATAATGTGTTAATAATAAAAAGGTATGTCTAGTTTTTAAAGTTTAAGAATGTTATTTCAAATAGAACAATTATTAATAAGTGTAAATTATTCTTAATTTATTTTAAAATGTTTTTTTTTTCATAACTGAATGCAGACATACGATTAGAAATAAGTTCTTTTCTCTCAATAAACACATGTATTTTTTACATATGTAACATAAAAAAATATCTTCTTTTATCAATCTAATATTTTCTTTTAGCATCCATATACGACGTAGTACTATTATTTACTTATAAAAATTACTATAAAATTCAACTAAATTTAATCGTATTATTTATAAATTTAATAATAAATTGTTGAAAAAATAATTTTATTTAATTTTGTAAACCGTGTTTAATGGAATATTTGAATATAAGAATTTTGTAATTATTCTATTTCAAGAAATGTATAGACAAAATTAAATACTTTTTTAAGAAGTATACATATTGAATTTATTGTAATTATATATATATATATATATATATATATATATATATATATACACACACATACATGTATACATACATACGTACATGCTTACATACATACATATATGCGTACTGTAGAAAGACAGCGTGTCAGTTAATTGCTCTAAAACAATATTTTCGTAGTAGTACGAACGAAATCTCTGCCATTCCTTTTGTAAATGTTAGAAAATATCTCAGGGGGGATTTAATACACATAAACGTCTACTATCTCTAAATTTCTCTGCTGGAATTTTTCCCAGAGGTATTCCATTTCATAGAACCTCTGATTCGTATATACCAACGTATCTCGACACAATAAAATTCTATAGAATATCATAAAGTGTATTAAAAAATGTAATTTTATTTTCATGTGTTTTTTTTTTGTCTCATGTTTATTTGCATATTTTATATTTTAATTTACGATATAATTTAGTTAATGATAATTAACTGAACCTACATATGTAATACATATATAGTTTAGCTGTATAATCATCCCCCTTATATATATATATATATATATATATATATATATATATATATATATATATAGGTTTAATTGTGAAAGTGTAAAAATTTGTTTATTCGAATTTTTTATGTCAGTAATATTTTATCTTCTATGACAGTAGTGTAAATAATTCAGCGATCATATTTTAAAAATTTTATCGCCAGTTTTTTTTTATATAGAAGAGACACAAAAAGAATGGCAGAGGGTGTTGTTATGTATTTGGCACTGAATACGGAATTAAATGGTCCACAGTACGATGTTTCGATATGCAGATCGCGTAATTAGAATGTGTCAACAGCACGCGATAGTGAGAAAGGCTGCTTGTCGTTCGTACAAAGGAATGCACAGTGTGTAACAGTGAAATGAGTTTTACTGTCATTAAGTTCTCGCGCTTCACAAACAGAACGTGATTGCGTTCGAAGGATATACAAGTATGCACGGTAAATATTGGACTGGCAGCTGGCGGAATAATTTGGCGAGCAGAATCCAATTGATTTTTTTATGTGCTGATAGCTCTGTCAACATTTCTTAATGATTTCAATGTACAGTTTTTTTATTCGAAATTTGGGAATGTACAGTTGCGGGTTGTACGCACACATACACACACTGACACACACACACACACATATATATATATATATATATACATATAAGCGTGTACGATTATATGTTAGGTATCATTTGGCTGATTCTATCGATTTCATTGTTTATTGTATATATTTAGATTTTGTATGAGGGTTTTATTTTGTATAATATTTAAAACAAACAAATGTACTTTTTAAAATAATTATTTTTGATATAGCGTTTATTATATATATATATATATATATATATATATATATATATATATATATATATATATATATGTACACATATATATATATATATATATATATATTTAGAGGGAGAAAGACAGAAAGAGTTTAGAATAAAATAGCATTTTTAATAGAGTTCATTTATAATTAAAATATTGTAATCAATTGCTTACTGTACTTAAATTTAAAATATAATCAACGCATTACTTATTGATTACTACATATTATTTAATTCGGTATTATTTGATTATTTGTTTAAATTCTTTTTTTTAAATTCTTATTTTATTAATTATTTTTTGTATATTTTTCCATACTACTGCTGTACTACTTTTTAAAGGAAATAATGACTGTTTTTATCGGTAATTATTTCAATAAAATACTTCTAGTAAGGATAACGCATACTAGACTACTGGAAATACTTAAAAGATATAGTCTTTTAGATAAAATTTATTTCCTGCATTAATTATATGTATGTATATATATATATATATATATATATATATATATATATATATATATATATATATATACACACATATAATTAAGTATACACTTTTTTAATTTTTAAAAATAATATTAAAATATGGTCATTTTGTTACATATTACAGTTTTTGTTTTCAAATCAAATTTTATTTATAGATTTAATCTCAGATAGATGTCGAAAAGAAATGGTGTTAAAAATTCTGTTGTGTTGTGTTAAATAAATCTAAATAAAAAGTGTAGTTTATTTTTTGTTCATATTAGTGTGTATATATATATATATATATATATATATATATATATATATATATGTGTGTGTGTGTGTGTGTATGTG
>CM068315.1:35860317-35875317 GCA_034766995.1 Acanthacorydalis orientalis | reverse complement strand
TGGTATTTATTTAAGATTTAGGCGAGCCCCTGACTTTCTAACTAGGTGCGGTTACAAAACGTAAATGAAGCCAAGGAAGTAAATTTTAGCTGAACGTCAATGTAAATGAAGGAAAAGTCGTAAAACTTTTTAATTAGTTTCTATGTTTGAATTCCTGGAATTTTTAATAAGTGTTATTGAAGTCACACGCTAACAAATATTTGTAATTATTTCACGTATAAGCTAATACAAAATTATAAATAATTAATAATATATATATATATATATATATATATATATATATATATATATATATATGTGTGTGTGTGTGTGTGTGTATGTGTACATTTATGTATATATGCATTTGCTTTTTCATTAATATAAATAAAACTATCTCAAATTATTATAATAGCATGTGGTAACGGTGTACTTGAAATAATTAATAGTTAGAAAATGTTTATTTAATAACGTATTTTGTCGAAAATTAATTGTAGTATTAGGATTAATTTTCTTACACTATAAATCAAGTGTTTTACTTTTGTAAATCTACTGCTGTATATTGTGATAATTAAAATACACATTGATGAAAATCTGTTCTGAATAATAATTACTTTTAATCTCTAATAAACTTTCATTATTAATATTATTTTAAAATAAATATTGAAAGACATTTAATTAAAATCAAATAAATTATGTGCATGTATATATATATACATACATTTACATACATTTATATATATATATATATATATATATATATATATATATATTGATAATGTATTATATAAATTTAAGGAATATTTTGTTCAAATGTAGGCACTGAAAAATATTTTCAATTTAAAATTACCTGATAAGCACTAAATACCAGTAGTGGTGAATAATTGATATTAATTTTGTTTATATAAGAAAAAGAAATTGAAAATATTATATAATTTCTGTCTACTATTATTTGGGTATTTTTTACTCCTATTTATTATCTTTTCAAAGAATTAAACAGGATGTGTATATTATATATATATATATATATATATATATATATATATATATATATATATATATATATATTTAATATAGTAGTTAATATATTAGTTATTTATATATATATATATATATATATATATATATATATATATATATATATATAGATAAATTCATAAAATGTGACCATTCGACTGAATAATCAAATTAGATTTGCTAGTGAATAATATGAGTTTTACATTAATAATTTTAAATTATTTCAAATAGAATTTACTGTAAATAATACATTCAGATCATTGTATTTTCAATTCACCTAGTTTGGTTGTTAAAAATGGACTTAAAATTTATTGTATCGAAGCGAAAGCATGAAATTATTGTACGAAAGCCATTGCTTAATATTGTATCATATCAAGTCATTTATCATTTGGTAATTTCACTGTTCGTACATTACCTTTGGGACACACCCGTATCACTCATACCTTATCTCTTCTGTAAACTCGTCTAGATATATCTGTGTTTTGTATTATTTTATATATTAATGTTAATGAAAAATCATCTTGCTCTTAATAAAAGTATGTACATTGAGTTTATACATTATATATATATATATATATATATATATATATATATATATATATATATGTGTGTGTGTGTGTGTATATGATGTTTTTGTACATATAAATAATTAAATAGCCGATAATAATGTTGCTGTAAATAATTGATTTTTAATTATGTTTTTTGTATATTTAATGACTATTAAATTATTCTTTTTCTTTTTATAAAATAATTGTCATGAAAATTTCTATTACAATAAATCTCATTCCTTTTAAATACGTAACGTTAGAGACTTATACTAATGTCTTTCAGTGAAAAATATTAAAAATATAATTTATATTCTAATTAATAATTGAATGTTTTTAATCCTTCATTCGGAACGTTTAATTACATATTGGATTATAAGAATATAGTGCGTTCGAACATAACTTCTCGTGTATTTATATTTATCAAATTGAACTTGAAATCTCAGGTGAATAGCTTTCAAACAAAAATCATATAAACTAATGTAATGAATGAAGCTTACGAATATTGTCTACACACACGCTATGTACACTTGACAACACATTTTATACAGGCATTTTGTCTACGTCATAAAGATGGCAAGGGAAAGTTTTGAATATTAAGTACATAATTTATCAAATTATTATATGAATGCGTGAGGTTGAATGTATATCATTAACATTTGTGAAGACACTTCATAAATTAGCTTATATGTAAATATTATAGTATGTATAACTTAAGCGCAATTTTAACTTTCGTCGCAATTAATTGTTATTTGTATTCATGAAATATTTATTACACATTAATGTTTACTGTACATACACATATTATATATATATATATATATATATATATATATATATATATATATATATATATATATATATATGTATATATATATGTATATTACATTAGTGTAAAAATAAATGCGGTTTATGACCTTCTAATGCATATATATTTTTAAGTGTTAAGTGGTTTAATGTGGTCTAAAGTGGTTTTAAGTATTCTTAAGTGGTTCAGAACGGTTAGATGATTAGTTCCTAATTTTTATGCAAGCTTTGAAATTGTTGTGCCTGGTTCTGATTCAACTAACGCATTCAGTTAGTCGTTATGAACTGAAGAAGGACGCCCGCGACTTTCTTCATCTTCAGGGCTTTCGTTCTCAGCACGAAAATTTTAGAACCGCTATTGCACCGTATGTTTCTTAACAGTACCCACACCAAAAGCATCGTTTAGTTTACGAGCAGTTTCTGCTGTTTTACCACCCGTTTTAAAAACGTACAAAAAATTACTCTTATTTGCTTCTTTTCCATCTTTTATTCAACAGCCTAATTTGAAGCAAAATTAATAATAAAACCAAAGTCGATGTTACCAAAATTCAGACCTAAAAATGCACATTGAAATGATATTAACATGAACACGATGAAATGACATTTTCATTGAAAAAAATAAGGTTTGAATTTAGAAAACAAAACCGCAATTATTTTCCTACCAAGATAGTACACACACACACACACACACACATATATATATATATATATATATATATATATATATATATGTGTGTGTGTGTGTGTGTGTGTGTGTATGTATGAATAAGTAATAGTATTGTTATAGTCAGTAGGTTAATCATTTAATTAGATAATACTATTATATCTTATGAGTTCAAAATTATACTTTTGTGTCGTATTTTTTACATTAAATTCCATTTTTTGGTTAATAAACGTTTAACAAGGTTCCATTTAAACAGTTTTATAGTCATGGATTTTTTAATTATAAAATTGTAAATATTTCAGAATCCGGTAGCATTTTTTAAAAATTATACGTTTATATTATTATATAAATATCTCTCATCTTAAAAAAATACATGAACGCTAAAAATAAAAAAAATACATTAATGCTTTGAAAGTCATTTATATCATTTAGTGGTTTATTTGTAAATATATATTAGCGTTGTTGCCAAAAAGTGGAGTTGTTTTTGATATCTTTAACCTTATGTATTTACTATTTGTATAGACTTGTTTACAAAAACATATAGAACACTAAGTTGTATTTTCCTTACATAATAAAATATTTCTATTTCTAATACTAATGTATACATATAAAATAAAAATAGTCGAGGAATGAATATGAAACTTCTGTCCTTACAAAATAATTATTATATAAGTTATATATCATCGTTAATAGCGAGATGAGATACAAATAGGAATAAATGCATGGTGTTAAAAATAAAAGTAAAACGCAATCAAGACGTATGAATTGGTTTCATTTCAAGTGAATGGTATTGATGTGTTGTCTGTTTTCAGATTATATAACGCTAACACAAGTGAAACACACTGTTTTATTATATTTGAAATAAGTGTAGTAATATAAATTACTTTTATTTATATGTGCAAGCATTTACATTGTATCAGAATCGTTTGTTTTATTTTATTTATTTTAACGAGCAGAATAAACTAAAAACTAAGTAAATATTATAAGTGAGTAAAATTTGAAATAAAATATAATTGCAGCTGTGAAATGTATTATTGGTTGAAAAGTAAGTTTTTTTTCCAAAATATTACCTCTATTTTCTTATTTTTTTAACATAGAGACACATTGATGTATATTCTATTTCATATTGTTTATTTAAATTGATGAAATTGCCTTGTTTGTCTAAGTATAAGAAAATATAAAAAAAATATTATTCGTTTGCTTATAACATTTTTTGAATATAATTTATCAAAAGAAAACTATCTAATTATATCAATTTTCTGTTAATTTTTAATTGTTTTATATATTTAATGGTCTCATTGTGTTATATGAAATTCCAAACATTTTAAATTGTTATCAAGAATTAATTTTCATTTCACATTTTTTTCCTATTACAATGTTTAATAGAAAGAAAGTTAGTTCATTATTAATCATTTTGACAATGGTTACACATATTTTAATGGCAATGCCATAGTCCGCAAAGCGATAATGGTTATATTCTTCATTTGTATATTTATGATACACATTATAAAAATAAGAAATTGAGAAAATGAATCAACTTTTTTTTATTAATTGTCAATATATTCATTAAAAAATGACCGCACATACTGTATTTATATATATATATATATATGTATATATATATATAAATTTCTTTTATGCGTATTTATAAAAGATATTATATTATTATTAAAATTCGAACTTTTGATAGTTTAAAAAAGATTCGATTAAATTTTCCAGTTGTGACAAGTATCCAGTTTTTTTTTATTTGAAATTGTATACAATAGAGTATCGTGTAATATATTGATTCTTGTGTGAAGATAGTATATACTTAAATGGATTTAATTATAATAAACTTATTTTTATGTCGTATTTTTATAATTCTTTTAAAGAAGAAAAGTAGCTTATGGTAATATTTTTTAAGTATTACAATAACATAAATGATATTTGGCCGTATGATCCAAATGTAGTATGTTTGTATCTAAAGAATTTAATATATTTTATATTCAAAAAATATATTTTCCACGTGTGTGTAAATTGAAAATTTTCGAACTTTTTTGTATATATATATTTCATTTTTTTACGTCAGTGTTGAAAAGATGCAAATGTTAAAAGAATTTTGTTGATATAAAATATTTTATATATTCTTAAAAGTCGTTTATGTCTGAATGCTAAGGAAAATATACATATTTTTTCATAATAAAGCTGTATAAAATATACAAAGCATGATTTTACATTATATTTTATTTAAATTGGATTTTTTAAGAAAACAAAAATAATAAAATGAAATTCATAATTTGTAAAAATTTACAATAATACTGTGGTATATTTTTTTAATTTTTGTTTGTTTTATATTTTTACTATTTATTGTGCTGGTTCTTTTTGTCTTTTATATACCTTGAATAGTATTTTTAAAATTGATAGTTGTGTAAATAAACCAGTATTGTTAACTGATCTTGAAGTAATAATTTGTCATGAGTTTACTATTTTAATGAAATTTCATATATTTTTTGTTGTTGAAAAATTAAAAATTTTGATTTAAATTTTAGACAAACAATATATTAATGTTTGGAAATTTAACACTTAATCACTGTTCATTGGACATCGTCCAGCAGAGTCTAGAATTTACTTTATTTGTGTAAAGCGCACATTATTATGTTACCCTTTTAAGTCTGTTAACCTAAATATACAATGGCTATCCAGAGAATCCTATTAGTATTCAATTCGACCGACCATAAGTAATACATCAACAATAGTTTGGTAAAGACGTTGTCTTTCAACGCACTCAATAATTGTGTCGAAGGCGTTAACTCAACTCAAAATACCTCGAGTATTTATCACGCCTGTGCGGCACAGTAACAGTAAACTTTTAATTAATATTAATGCGTACCTGTACAATTACAGTCTAGTATACAGTGTAGTATATGTAACCGTGTGAGCCTATAGTATAAATAACTCAGGTGTACAGTAATATATTTCACTCTGTAAGATGTTAAATATTGAATGCCAACATTGAAGTCTTGTCAAATTGAATTGACGTATTTGACATTCTGAATATGCATTGCGATTGGTCACAGCAATATAGTTTTAATGGAATTTTACATTGTAACTGGATTTTAAGTATTCATTTATACTATTGCCCTAATTTTAATACAAATGTAATGGATACTGTTTGATGTTCGTTTTATTTCTCTTAGACTTGTAATTAACTGAAACAAATTAAGGGATCGAGTACCGGTTCCCTTTTATACATTCAGTACTTTTTAAAATGGTGTAATTTATTTATTCCTGTTGCTACCTTTGTGTCGTGGAATAAACAATGTGGGTAAAAATACCCAGTATGTATATATATATATATATATATATATATATATATATATATATATATAATAGAAGAGAAACAAAGGAAATTAAATGGTGGTTTATTCTGAAAATGGATGGCGAACGGAGTTTCAAATATTCACAATAATTTTTCTGAAAACACATAATTATCGGAAAAAATATCTTTTAGTGTACATCAATAATTCAAAATAAATTGAATCTATTTATTGTATGCTAGAATTACAGAATTTCTCTTTTTTATTTTCTAATTAGTATCATAATTGTTCTTAGGATTAGCCGTATTTCTTGCGAAATGTTTTATCTCGTTTGTCTGGAATTGTTACATTTTCATTAGGATTATATTTGATCACATACATTTGTTGTTTATCTCAACATTCAAACTAATTGTTAAAGTCAGCTTATATAGTTTATAAATGTTACGTAATTATTTTTGTGTTCTAATTCGTAAGATTAATTCAATGAAATTCAATAATAAATGAAAAAATACGATAACATGAGTTTCATAGTTTATTACAAAATACTATTACGATATATATATATATATATATATATATATATATATATATATATATATATATATATATATATATATATAGATAGATAGATAGATAGATAGTTATATGTGTATATATATATATATATAATCAAGTTATCCGCAAAAAACTTTATAAGACACTACGTTGGAAAAAATAATCGGTCTGCATGAATGTTTATTTAAACATACTAACATATATATATATATATATATATATATATATATATTCCTGACGTCGACCTATTTATCTGATATGTTATTGTTTCATTCGGTTACATGTGCATTCTTATAACTGACTAGTGGGCGAGCTAAGTGAGTAGAGGGAGGAGCCGCCTTATATATATATATATATATATATATATATATATATATATATATATATATATATATATAAATATGTATGTGTATATATATATACACACACACATATAAACACACATATATACATAAGTTTACGTCAAGAATACATTAGGAAATGTTCATCCAATGTATATTTACATTTTAATACCTTATCGACATAAATGATTAAAATAAAAGAGGTACCTATCTACATATTTTTAAAATTAAAATAAAGTTTCATATATTTAATCAAAAATAATGAAATGTAACCTACTCGCAGATGTGACCTTAAAAACAGCACTAAAACCATTTAATGTACAAAATTTATGTACAGATTAGTTTAGCTGACAGGTTATTCAAAAAGGATTTTCAGTTTAATATAACGTAAAGTAAAACAGAGAATAGCAACATTTCTCTCTCGTATTACAGGATTTAAGTATTATAAATATTTTTGTATAGTAAGCATTTTTTTTAAATTAATGTACTCGACGCTGTTTTTATGATTGTTCTTTTTGTTAAAAGTTACTTTATTATAAATTGCAATATGTTAACAAAGAAAATTTTTTGAAATTACATATTCAGAATACATACATACATATATATATATATATATATATATATATATATATATATATATAAATATATACATATATATATATATATATATATATATATATATATATATATATAGAGAGAGAGAGAGAGAGAGATACGGTCGACTCTGTTTTTATACGTATCTTTTAAATGTGATTTTGATGTTATGCGGTGCATATTTCATGCAAATTCGGGGTTTCCTCGTTGTATATACATATATGAGCTGCATGTTGTTTAAAAATTTTAAATTTAAATTGTTATATTTTTTAATTTAAAATTTTTTATTTTGGACTTTAAATTACATTGTATTTGCTATCGCTGAAATAAGACCACAAACTGGCAACATGAAATTGGTGGAGAGGGTTTTTGATACCATTACACAGAATGATGTCGACGATTTGCTTGTAAATAATTTTTTAAATGATTATGATATTATTGGTATAATTTTAAATATCGTCGAAGATCCAGAAAACGATAGTGAAGCAGAAGAAAAATCTATCCTTCTCACTGCAAATATAATTCGAGAAAGTCTTCAACTTTACAATAAATTGGCAAATCATTTTCTTATTCATGACAAAAAATTCTGAATGAGCTTTTAAATTCCAACATAAGTCGAAGAATTGTATGTGTAGATATCGTGCACTGCATAAAAAATTAGTAAAATCATCATCGCAAAGTTTAATCACTGATTACACTGACAGAGAAAAAAATTAATATAGAACTAGGGTCCAGTTGACGTTAATTGTTTGTGAATAACCATTGTCTTTACCATGCAGATCTAATACACTGACTATCTCTTATAGTAATGAAAGTATTTTCGCACTAG
Source organism: Acanthacorydalis orientalis (assembly GCA_034766995.1). Taxonomy (NCBI): domain Eukaryota; kingdom Metazoa; phylum Arthropoda; class Insecta; order Megaloptera; family Corydalidae; genus Acanthacorydalis; species Acanthacorydalis orientalis. The sequence goes on along the minus strand of CM068315.1, from coordinate 35,866,693 downwards.
TTCTCAAGTAGTATCAAACATTGTCAGATAAGGGCAATAATTCTAATGAAAAAATATAAAAAGAATTGTTACTTTTCAATAAAATTAAATGAATAAAGTTTTAAAATAAACTTATTTTAAGTTTTATATCAACTTCTTTCAGATTTTCGAAGAAATTTTTTAGGCGTTTTTATTATCTTAAATTTTTATCAATTCTTTTTATGTGATTTTTGGTGTATTTTAACACATTGTTTTGGTTTTATGAGGTTTTAGAAAATTATAGAACGTATCTTTAATTTTTCAACGTAAGATATGTCTTCTTTTGTGCGATTTTATATGCGATTTTCTGTGGAACGTATCTACCGTATAAAAAGAGACTTGATTGTATATAATGTAGATAGATATGCATAAATGAGTATGTGAATGAAAAATTGATCTAGTTTCTCAAAATTATATTTTGTTATAATATCGAGTATATGTAGTAATTATTTCTAATAAGGAATATCTCTAAGATGTATAAATGTGCATGTGTAATATATATATATATATATATATATATATATATATATATATATATACACGCACACAAGAGTATATATTCAATATCTCCGCATAGAACTTCTAAAGCATATTTCTTGTAATACAGAGCACACTATCAACTCTTTAATGGAACCATTAGAACATAATACACGTTTCATTTATATTTTATGTAAGTTTGTGGTTATCGTTGTATGAACCAATTGAAATTTGTATATGCTATTAATATTTAAACTGAATAAGTTTTGAACTCCTAAATTCGAACGTGTTCTGGGTCTCAGCTAATGTTTAAGTAGTATATTAATATATTATCTGATGTATAGTTTCGAAACAGTCTCCTCGTTTTGTCCATCCCTGCTATACGTTGTTGCGTCTAAATGAAAGTCTTGTTACCATCGATTATCTTATCTGCATAAACTCTATGATTAATTGCATTTTAATTACATTAATTGAATTATAATACATTTTATCGCCGTTATTTAATCACGTTTGAATATGTAAGTTATTTGCACCTTTGTGTTAGTTTACTTGTGTTAAATTTTATTGATGTGTCTAGACATGATACGATATTAATCACATAATTTCATATATTGAATGCGTGTTTCACGCATTCAATATTTCAACATCTATCTATTAATTTAATTCTAACAATCAAAATTAAGTTTTATTTCTTTAATCAAACATTTCATACAATTAATTTGTTTGTGGATTAATGTATTTAAATAATATATTTTTGTAGATAATGTTAAATGTAATATAAAAGCTAACTAAATAATGAATTGGTAAAAACACATCATTTAAATATTAAAATTCAATATCTGTAAATGGCAAAGTCTGTTGAACTACTATAAAATTCTTTTAAATTAGTTCAATTTAAACTTTTATTACCTTGTATTTACCTATAAATAATTCTGTTTTGTACTTTTAAAAGAAATAGTAATTACGGTCAATTGTAATTACGTTTTTATTAGAATAATACATTACTAACTGTGTATTTGATTCTTATATAAATAATATATACATTTATTAAATTTTAAAGCTCTTTTCTTCAGCTGAATGTTTTGCTTTAATTATCAATAACAAATATCTCTCAATGAATTGAAACGTATACATTTACAAAATCTCCAGTTTTAAAAGCGTACGAATATATAATTATTATAACATAATTGAATATACAAATGATACTCATTTTATAATGAATTAAGTTCTTAGCTATAAATTTTAATCAGATCTTGCCAATTTAAAGTTGTATTTTGTATTAATTACAATATCATCTATTTCAAGCAGGGAAGTTATTTTGGTAATAATATGTATTTTAATTCATTATTATTTTTAATGTATTTTTGAATTTTATTTGATTAAATAGTAAATACTTACGGTACAAATTAAATATTTTAAAATATGATTTATTCCTTTTATAATTTTTATAGAAACATGTGTAGTATTCATTCTTATGTGATATGAAGATTCTTGATAAATGAAAATTAATTATTATTAGAAATATGTAACTAGAATAATAAATATTTGATATACAAAAATTAAAATGACATATGCAGTATCGTTAAGGATATCTTAATGATCGGTCAACTGATTGATTGGACATCTGTAAACTAAAAACATAACGCTGAGAGCGTGCTAAGGGATGTGAGTTTAAGATCTATTAAATATCAGTCAGTGTATAAGCAAGCGTCATCAGCGTATGACTGAATGCTTCGTGTGTGAATACAGGTAGCATAGTGTGCGTGAATAAAATATTCTACAACTAACAAAACTATTGTTATTCCCTTAAAAACTGTCGTGGTCGCATGTACACTCAAGAAAAGTATATCTTTGGACTGAACCCTCATTCAATAAGGTGCTTGGTGTTAGGAAAGAAAAAAATCATTCTTGCGACATCTAAATTCAATAGAAGTATATCTTACAAATTAACGAAGAAGTAGATGAGATAAAAATTTCAGAGTTTTCAATTTTCTTTTTACCAAGTTGAATAATACTTTCAAATTGTCTAAGTGTAGTATTCATATATTTGTTGAGAAATTTTGTTATTATGTTAATTGTGTATTTACTTATTGTTCTGAAACTTTTAATTTAGAGAAAAATTAATTATATTTACAACGTTTATTTGGTTAACTGAAAACATAGTAATCTAAATCAGGAAAATATCATACAAAATAGAGTATTTTATATGTGGTAATATCCAAAATATGTATATCCATTGTAAGTCAATGTGATATTAATTTCAGTATTGAAAAGTAAATCGAATTTTATATTATAATTAGAATCTTTATCAGATAATCAATCAGTACATATTCTGGTTTGTTATATTAAATCCACATTATTTGCCGATGTTATAGCGTTTATTTCCTGTCGATGAGAACGCTTTTGTATTAATTTCGTACAGTACATAATCTTGTCCAGAAGAGGAACATAAAGGTACTTGTACGTTGCGCGATGTTTCTTTTCGAACAATACCTAAGTGTTCAACAATTACAGTACTCTTCAATACTATATCCCCTCTTGGCAAAACATCTTCCCCGAGGGGGCGTAGCTCGCAGGCTACACGAAACACTGCATTACTATATTACGATTTTAATTAATATTTCATGCTCAGTGAATTTTACATGTTCAGCTTTGTTTCAATAGAAGGTCGGTTCATCCATCCATCCGGTAGTGGTCAGTACGATATTTGTGGTTTTATTATTATAGAATCACATTTGGCCCTCCCATTATTCCGGTTCGTAAAGAATGTAATATAACTGATGTACAAAAAGCTTTCGCGTTATTATTGTGATGGGTCCGATACCATCTGCCACTGATAGATTTTTTTCATGATTGTTTTTATTCGATTTGCAGAAATGATAAGATTGTTTCGGAACTTTCATAGACAACACTCATTTTTGCGTTTCTTTTAATTGGTGTAATGAGTTCGTATCTCGAGTATTCTCAGTTTGTTTTGATGTTTTATCAAATTTAATTTAGGTCGATTTTCAGAATTCACGAGGGATATATATCACAAGATGTATCGATGTCTTGATGAAAAAAATATTTAATTTCATGAAGCAATATACCTTCGGATTGTTAATTATTAAATTAACAAGAATGGCATTGAATTTATCTAATTTCAAATTTATTTCATCTATTCGATTTTATCGCCCATTTTTATTTATTTTAAGTGTAAATAACAACTAATTTTTATTTCTTGCACATCTAATAAGTAATATTAATCAGAGTTGAAATAAAATGTGGCGGGTATGATATATATATATATATATATATATATATAATGCAGTATTTATAGAATTACATTTTTTTTTCAAAAAATAACAAATTATGCTTCATTGGTAATATAATCATAAACTGTATAGTATTAGAAATTGAAAAAGAAAATCAGTGAATTCAATATTAATGTTTAATATATTATATTAAATATAGATTCAAATTTTCAGTAATATTTATGCTGATTTTACCTTTGATAATAGTTTATATTAAAATAACATACTTTCTGCTCATTTTTTGAACACACATCGCATATAATATAAATTCTTTTTTGATTTTCTTTTTTCAACGGATTAACTGTTTAATCAACCGTTGCTTTTTATCATACGTTTCTTTATTGGAAAAGAGATTGTATCTAATATATTTTTCTTTATTCACTGTTCTGTTCATATTTCTAATATATCTTTTATCAAATAACTTTCGGTAATTTTCATTGTGTATCATTGAGTTTTCATTACAAGTTAATGTTTTATTCAAGATAAAACACAAATTTACCGTTTTATTTCATCAAATGTTTTGTATATAAGAGAATAAAATTATTTACATAAATATTTTATTGAAATAACATTATTTATATATGGAATTTATTGATTTTATCATTTTTATGAATTTGATATTTGTATTTTTTCAGCATTTAGTAAAGTTACACCCACACGCATGTATATATATATATTTGTGTGTTATTTATGTAAACGTTAATGATTTTGATACCAACGTACCCTTTACATCGAATAATTAATCAATACATCTTTGTACATAATTTGTTTTTATATGTCAATAAATAAAATTATTGGAAATAAATGCAAACGTACTATGTTTTTAATTAAAACGAATGAAATTGTTTATATCGGTATGTTGATTCGTGACAAAATAATTTATTTCCCGTAAAGTACGTTTAGCAGTAGTGGAACAAAACAAGTGTTTCTGATTTATTTTTGTAACTAATACGTTTTTCAATTAATTGCGCATCCTTTTTACTTTATCACGCTTTTTTCATTGTTTGAACGGGATCACCCTTAGAGAAAAATTTATCTTTGAATGAGCTGGGAATGCTAGGGAGATAAAAACAGGATTTTTTACGGAAATATACACAGAAGCGATAATACAGCAATCGATTCTAAGCGATCTAGCGCGATCAAACGTTCGTGTTGATACGGTAGTAATCAATCAAATCACCACCCTTTGTTAGATTAGGCCATGGGGACTTGACAGACTGTCCACTTGTGTCACGCTACGCTTGTGACAAATGTCCAATGACATTTGCATTCTCCTATCCTCCAGATAACCATTAAATACACTTGCAACGTGATATGCTTGTATAATACATACGTTGTAGAGAGAACGTATGGAGAATATTATATTAAATTTACAGAAAATTGCTCACATTTTTTAGTAACTGAGTACTACAATTTAATTAAATTACTGTTATAGAAAGTAGGTCAATCTTTGCAGATAGTAGCAGTTATGTTATATTCCATATACATTTGTGTGATGGATATATCTACATGTACATACGTACATATATATATATATATATATATATATATATATATATATATATATATATATATATATATATATATATAATAGACACAGATGTACATAATATTACAGAAAAATAGTTTCATTGAAATATAACTAAAATGTTTCAAAGTCCAACATTAATTTCACACATTAATGTGTATATATATATATATATATATATATATATATATATATATATATATATATATATATATATATATATTAAAATAAGTAAATTAATTTTTGAATATAAGAATAAAGCAATATGAAGTTAAAAAAAATAAATAGGAAGCATAAGAGTTATAGAGGTAAAACTAAAGTATACATATATATATATATATATATATATATATATATATATATATATATTTATGTATATATATATATATATATATATATATATATTTATGTATATATATATATATATATGTATGTACATACACACATACATGCGAGAGTCGTTTCATAAGTATGTCGAAAAAGTAAGTTAAACACCGTTTTTGAAAAAAATCGTTTTTATTTCTCAACATAGTCTCCATTGAGGGCTATACCCTACGTCCAGCTTATCTGTAAAATATGTATTGATGGCGGCGATGATATCCTCATTCAAAGAGAATTTCTTCCCACGGAGCTCAATGTTCAAGTATAGGAAGACAAAGAAGTTAGACGAGGTGAAGTCCGGAGAATATATGATGGTTAAGGAATCAATTCGAAGCTTAATTTGTGTAATTTTGCCATTACGATGGTTGATTTGTTGATGGATGGTTCGTTTTTCTGTTGAAAAATCACTTTTTTATGCGCCAATCTTTGCCGTTTTGTTTCCGATTTTCTCTCAAACGATCCAGTAATGTTGCATAATAGGCTCCTGGCATCGTTTTTCCCTTCGTTAAGTCGGTCGGAATGATTCTTTGGGAATCCTTAAAAACAGTGACCCTCACCTTCTCAGCCGATAAAACGGTTTTCACCTTCTTCGACGCATTTTCATCAGTCCGTTGTCCACTACTTTGACTGCTGCTTCGAGTCACGTGTGTAGTGGTGGATTCATCTTTCATCCACGGTA
>CM068315.1:35752817-35855317 GCA_034766995.1 Acanthacorydalis orientalis | reverse complement strand
CATCTGTCGTTGACTGACAAGGGTCATTTATTGTATGAATTCAATCTATATCGCGCTAGTTGAACTCTGATAAAACTGTTATTAAAAAATATCTAGGTCGTAGATTTATACATAGTACTTTTTATATTAATTTATATTTCTTATAGTATTTTTATTTTTTTTTTTAGAAAATCAAGAGATAGATCTTAGTTTAAGGTATCTAATACATACATACACATTTATCTCAGTGTTATTCTACCTCGTTGGCTACACTTTTTCTGGCCGACATAGACACGGGTTTACTTACTTTTTTATTTCGTTACTTTAGAATATCCTTTATTTTTTTTCTATCAAATTAATTTAATTTAAATGAATTACATATTGTTTATACTTTTTGTATTTTAGTCATTTTTTATTTTTCGTAATTCATTAAAAATATACAGCATCCTCCTGTAATTTTATTCTTTGTTTCATTTTTAAAATGTTTGCATTTCTTACCCTATCTTCATTACGTCGATGTAAAAATGTAGTAATGAATTCCTTCTTTCAACTCTGGAGAAACTCTTATTTTTGGATGCAAAGTTAACTTTTATAATGTAATGTAAAAGCCATACACACATCTTTTCAGTTTGTTTGTTTTCTGATAACTTTCTAAATTATTTTGCATTCAGTATCTTTCGAATTTATATGACAATAGTCTGGATAAAAGATACGCGGAAAACTTTTCTTTTAAGCATGCGTGCTTCAGTTCTTTTCAGATTAATTTGTTTGATCGATTTTCCTACAGTATATAAATACTATATGTTTTTGTTTCAATTTTATACTTTTTTATCGTGGACAGTTTGTATTTGATATATACAATATATGCCTTATATCTTCCTTTAACTTTTCGTTAAATTTTGTATATACAAATGTTTAGTATGAAAATATTTTTCCTATTAAAAATTAAGTATTCAGGATTTAGAATTAAATATTTTGTATTATCGTTATTAATATGCAAACATATATTTCATATGTTATGTTTAGCCTTTTTACTTGTTCTATTAATTATTCAATAGGGTTTTGAATGTATATCAGGAAGTAATTATTAAATATTTAAAATTTAATTAAAAGTGTTCTTACAGTTCCAATACTTATTGAAGCTATAGAGGCTATTTAAAATAATAAATTTCATCTAAATGTAAGAAATTTTAATTATTTCATATATTCATTGTATATTTGACGAAAAAAAAACAATGATAATAATTAGGTAAATGACATTTATTTTGATTTATTCAAGTATATTAATTAAAAGATTGAAGTTATCATCTTTTATTGTATATTTCATGCATCATAGAAAAACATATAATTACTTTGATAAATTGATACTCTAAAAGTAGATTTGATTGTTTCAGAATATTTTATATTTAATTGTTAGAGTTTCATTTAAAATAATTTCTAAAAATATTTATTATTTTTTTTATATTGTATCTATTATTGTTGATATCAATAACAAATATGAATCAATAATTACTTGAAAGTATATATCTTTGTAAGCATAAATTGGTAATGCGAAAACGAATACTGCGGGAGATAGAAATGACTGACCTACTTTAATATTGCAGACTACAGATTTTCAGTAGCTTGTGGCGCAGCGCTCATAATTCCAAACAATTCGGTATTTTACATTCGCTTTTACTCTAGAAATTGTGGTAACTTTATCAGTAAAACAGTATTCTTCCAAATATAGCAGAACTTTGAAGCATATACACAGTTATCTTGTATTTTGGGTTATTTCTTGTCTGAATAATGAAAAAGTTTATTTAAAAAGATAAATTAGAAAAACAGTATTAAAAGCATTCTTTCATGATAATTATCTGCGATAATGTGTTAGAGGCAATTAGTAAATGTAATAGGACACATCTTTAGAATAATAAAATAAGCGTAAAAATGATGTTTCATTAATAAGACATGCATTATATATTATAGAAATTAATTGTTATTTTTACAGTTGTTTATATCATATATATATATATATATATATATATATATATATATATATATATATATATATACATATATATGTATGTATGTATGTGTGTATATATATATGTATATATGTATGTATGTATATATATATATATATATATATATATATATATATATATATAAAGCGTATAAATTGATTCGGTGTCTATTTTATAAAAAATGAATGTTTACGGAAAAATACATTTCAATCGTTAAATTATTGCCCATTATTTTGTATAACTTTGCTCCATCTGATGGGTAACTGACGCATTTCTTGTCGAAAAAAATGACGATTTTGTGTCGATGAGTAATGCATTTTCGGACTTTTTCCAATTTTTTGTCATTTTTTGCATGTTTTATACGTCACAACACCTTCTCAAGCTGGGCAAATCATTCCCATAGCTTCGATAGTATTTTTTTCAATCGGATTAAAAAGTATGCAATGTTTAATATTTTACTTTTAAGACACTATGTGTTCACTACTGTATTGTGAGGTTATTTTAACTGCTTAACATTGATACATAGTGTTTTTAAATGTTTAGGTTGGCACTTTAAAATTTTAAATAATGAGAAAATATTTTAATTTAAGACAGAGTTATGATTAATTCAATGTAAAGACAGAATTAATTTTTATCCTTTTATATATATATATATATATATATATATATATATATATATATATATATGTACACACACACACACACATACATACATATACAGTAGAACTTCAGTTATACAGTATAACCTCTGTCACGGCTATGCCGGTTAACAACATTTCCAGATAAGCAGATTGTATGAGTTTTTGAATTAATGAAGGTGTACAAATAAATATTTGTGTTATATAATGATGATATTTAATAATTATAATTATTATACATAGTATATACATATACGTAGTTTTTGGATTTAGAAAAGAAAAATATTTAGAAAAAAATCAGTTATTTTTTATTTATTGGAAGCAAGTATTTTAACTGCAGCCATATGTCGCAGCAGAGCCTCTTTCTTCAGGTCATTAGTCTCGTCTTGTTCTTCTAAATATTTCATGATATTTTCAGTTGCCTTGATGGCATGCACGTGGCTAATTGTTGGCCGGCGCGAAGTTCTTTCTTCTTCCTCTTCGTGTAGTATTATCGCGTGTATATATATGTATATATATATATATATATATATATATATATATATATATATATATATATATATATATGTATATATATACATACAAGTAAGATGGATAAATTCTCGATAATATTTATTTCAGTGCGTATAAATTATTAAAGAATACATAATTTATATTTGTTTGTATGTTATTTTGTCATTTTTTTATTTCATCAAATTCTTATTTAAGTATATCTTTTTTATTCAATCTCGTTTCATCCTACATTTTTTTTAAATCTGTTACTTCATATATAATTCAACAGAATGTAATGTGTTTTCATGTATGAAAAATGGTGATATTTCGCTAATATTATTTAAAAGAGCGACGTGTTCACAGAATCACCTTGATGTTTCCTTGAACTTTGTATAGCTTTACTTGATAATATATACCTTCAGTCATGGAGATACCACTAGAAAAACTCAGTTTTGAATAATGCGTAACTAAGTTCAAAAATAATATTACAAAGTAAATAATAATTTAGTATCATCAGCGTCAAATATTCGTCGTATGGACGATGAAAAAAATGAACATGAAAGCTGGTTTCATTTCTTTGATCAGTTTTATAATGATGAAGGAACGAAAAAGGTTTTTAAACGTAGGATTAAATGTATATATTTGATTTTTTGTACAATGATGAACCGAGTATTAATATATATATATATATATATCGACATTTCAGTTATGAAAATATTAATTTACTGTAATACGCACTTATATTAATTAATATTTTAAATTTTTGAAAACTTTAATGATAAAGTAATGTAAGCTCAAAAATGTTATTTTTAAATTATTATATAATATATGTGAATGTTCGTATAGAAGGAATTATAACTAAATTAATTAGCTACGTTTTAAAAGCACTTTAATCAAATTAAGAAAGCATGAATATAATGTAATGCGAATCTATTAATATGTCTGCGATTTCACCTTAGCGATCTTTTTTAATATTATTTTTATTTAATGACTTTCCTGTTATATTCGAAATATTTCATTTTTAAAATAATTCACTTTATTTAATATTTGTCGATTCAACTGACTACAAAGAAGAAAATTGAGTGATGTGCATCATTTAATGATAGATATTTTGGACTATTGTTTATTTTTTCTTAATTTGAGAAATTTCTTTTGGGATATTCATTAAGAACTTAATAACATTTCATGCATTTTTTATAAAGTGTAATTAAATACTTATTAAGTAGATATTTTTGACAGGATGCTTAAAAATGACTGCAAATTTGTATAGTGTGTGTTTTATAAAGGTTGACCATTTTTGAAAAGACTTTTGTATTTTTTTTCGATGAAATTTTGTGTACAATCTTAAACATTATTATTTTTATTCAATAGTTAATTTATTTTAGAACGATTTCTTTATTAATAAAAACCTAAACCGTCATATAATCGCGTAATAGTTTATTCGTGTTCTGATTGGCTGATGGTGATCACGTGATCTGCTTTCTGATTCGTTGATATCAGTACACAAGCGCAACGAGCAGAGGGTAGAGCTCCCTAGTATGTATAATTATTAGGATATTATTTCTCTATCAAAAGGATGAAATATTATCATACATGAAATGTGTCATAGAAATAAATATCTTTTATTCTTAAATATTTATTTAAAATACAAATTGCGCTATATTAGAATGTACATATAAGAGATTTACTTTTGTAAAGTTTACAAATAAATCATTCGTTTAATACGGAATCACTTTTATCCTTTAATTGCTATTGGTTTTGTGTTTCTATGCTTGTCGGAAATTAATTATCATGTACATTATTTAATTCGCTATCTGTGTATCAAAAAGGAAACCGCAAATCGAAAAGATGCTAATTAATTCGTTTCGTAAGTGAGTACCTAGAATGCTTTCATTTCGAAATAAACACGAATGTTTATTGTTCAAATGGTGCGAAGCAAGTTCAAAATTTCTTCCAACGCTCGCATTCATCTCAACTATCATATCAAATGAGAATATTGAGGTTTACTTATTTACAGTATAATTGATTTATTGTTGGCTACTGATTAAAAACAACCACCCGGGCTTTTGATCAACCATTCAAATTGTATGCAGGTAGAGTATTATAGTTCCACGCACGGCTTTATTAAAACGTTTATATTTACGATTATTTGCAGTGTTATTTTGTATACAATTTGACTTTAATCAATTCTTTGAATATTCATTTCAAAAGCAAACGTTGTATTCAATCGATACATTATTCGCGTATTGTTATGTAAATTATTATTTTCATATTCTTTTTTTAAGTAAATCGTTAATGTACTGTATATATTCTAAATAATTCAATTATACAAAAAAAAGCAGAATGAATCAAAATATTTCAAATCTGCCAAACATGATATGAAATTTATGTAAACTGATTGTTTTGAGTGATATCGAATTTTATCTGTTATCCATTTATGTTACCTTTTATATAAACATATGTATTTGTATCATTTTAATGACTCTGACAACCGGTACACTTTTTTTTAAAAAAAAATACATTGGTTTGGAATTGTATTTTTACAAATTTGTAAATGTTTATGTTATGTATATATACATATATATATATATATATATATATATATATATATAAGAACTTTTCTTTTTATGTTTTCATTCCATATGTTTGTTCTTTTCGAATAGAATGTTATTTGATAAACAATCGTATCTTTGTTATATGGAACAGGAAACATGTATTTTTTGTGTATGTATGTTTCAACAAACTTATTCATACCGGCACGCACATATATATGTGTATATATATATATATATATATATATATATATATATACAAATAAATATATACGAGGGTCGTTTGATAAGTATGGTGAAAAAAGCAAGTTAAACACCGTTTGTTAGAAAAAAATCGATTTTATTTCTAATAGTCTCCACTTAGGGATATGCACTTGGTCTAATGGGTCTGCAAAATACAAATTGAGGGAGGCGATGTCGTCTTCATTCGACTAGAATTTCTTCCCACCTAGCCAAATTTTCTTGTTTGGGAAGAGGAAAGAGTTGTACAGTATCAATTCCGGAGAATACGGTAGATGAGAAATCAATTTGAAGTCTAATTCGTGCAATTTTGCCATTACGATGGTCTATTTATAGGACGGTGCGTTGTACTGGTTAAAGAGTAGTTTTTGTGCACCAATCTTGGCCGGTTTTATTTCAGTTCTTGTTTCAACGGTTCAATAATATTACATAATAACTCCTGATATCGTTTTCCCTTCGTTAAGTAGTTGATCAGGATGATTTCTTAGGAATCCCAAAAAACAGTAGCCATCACCTTCCCAGTCTACAAAACGGTCTTCGCCTTTTTCGGTGCATTTTTACTAGTTGTTGTCCTCTACGCTGACGGCTGCTTCAACTCGGTTGTTTAGTGGTGAATCCATGTTGCATCTCCGATAACAAATCAACGCGGAAAGGCCAGCCAATTTTTTCCAACTATTACAGTGCTTGCTACAAACATTTGCAGAACGTGAATAACGCATCTCTTCTGGCTGAAATTTTAACTGTGCTAGTTTGAAAAGTGACACTTCATAGCCGTGACGTTACCAAATAAGTAGTGGTGGTGCCACATTGTAGAAATTTATCGAACTTATCAAACGACCCTTATATATATATATATATATATATATATATATATACATATATATATATATATAGAGAGAGAGAGAGATACTCATATATTTACGATATTATATTAAAGACATATTTATTATTTTGTGAGAAAATATATTAAAATAATATGTATTTCATGTAAATGCGTTATAAAGGTATAAGTTATATAAATATACAGAAGTAATTTTCAGTAATATTTTGTTTAACTGTTGTATCACGTCCAATATTCGTTTTTTTAATATACAAGTATATACGTTCAATCAAAAAAAAAAATAACAGGATAAATATCTTCAACCATACCATTGAACGTTGTTAGTGTATTAGTTCATAATAAAATGTAAAATTAATAATATACAAGAAACAGTAACAAATTAAGTAATATTATTTTATAAGATAAATGATTTTATAAACAGAAAGTCTATATCTTAAGATAGAAATTTGAAGAAATGTAATGAGTAATATATTTAATTTTATTTGAATGTTTCGTGATTTATATCTCAAAATGTAATATATAGAAAAAAATACATTCATATGCAGTTTAGATTGTAAACGTTAATTATTCTTTTAAAAATCTAAAAAGTATAATTTTAGAAATGGAATGTTTTATTACATATTAAACTGAGAATATGTATAGAACAATTAACTTAAGAAGCCATTTTAGAACTTTCAGTGCATAAAATAGTAAAGAGGATTTTGAACCCATGTGGTTTTAATGAAACCTATTAATGGTATATAGTGGATATTTCAAAATCATATTTTGCAGATAATAAACATCGATTTTTCTTTAAACACTGGTAGTACACAATTTCTAAATTGCAGCTCATTTAATTGTTTTTATTGCAGTATTTAAAAAAATATATGACTTTTTTAAAGTACCTAGTTTATAACAATATTTTTTTTTTAAAAAAAAGAACTTATTTCATTTTAATTTAATGATTTTTTTTCTTCATTTCTTGGTTTTAAATATTTTTTATCATGTGTTTTATTTGCATATCATTTTCTCCAAACATATGTCTTAATTTTTCTCTTAATTTTCATATTTTTTCAAAAATGGAAATTAAAAACCTTTGTTGTATTGGCAGATCTTTTTGAAAATTTAATATCAACATTAAGCACTTTCAATAAATTACTTTTCATTAAAGTTTTATTGATAATATCTGAAAAAAACAACACCATTATAAATATTTTATATTTATTTGTGCAACTGTGACTGATATAAATTACCATTACTGCAATTATAATTAAAAACAAAGAATTTTACAAATTATTTAATATATATTTTTATTAGATATTTCTTTTTTAAATAAATAAATTTAATGGAACTCTTACATCATTTAACTTAACTAATTAAATTATATCTGACTTTAAATGTGTCCTATTAAAATTTCCTGTCACTATGTTGTAGTAGTGACCATTGAAAGATAATACCATCCATTAAATGACAATAGTGCCCTCTTAAATAATATAACAGACCAATAAATCGTTCCTTGGAGAGCGGTAGTGTCCCCTTTGGAAACCATTATTTCAAGTAATATTAAATTAGTTCATTTTAAAATTCTCAATAACAATTTGTTTCATTTAATTTTTTCATAACTGATCAATTTTACTATTATTTCATTTTTCTAGATGATTTTATTGTTATTTCTTATAATAATTATTAAATTCTCTTTAATTTTTAAATACATTAATACACGAATATTATAAATTTTGACTCAATTAGGAATTTATTATTACCTTCTTTATTGAAATAAATTTCGATTCTATTAATTACCTGTGCTATTAGAAAACAGCTAATTCTCTGGAATTGTGGTTCGAATGGAAATATTCTTCTTTTTTAGTATACAATTAAATTCAATTGAAAAATGTGTTCCTGCAAATTACTAGAAAGTGTTTCGTTGTTAACTTTTTCCATATTTAAATGCAAAAATGTAAACTATCATCACTTTTGAATATAAAGGTGTTGTATTTTAGGTACAAATATCAGTTTATGAAAAGTTCATCCAATTTTCGTTATTGATTTTGAATTGAATATGAAATCGTCTAAGGATATACGGAAACAGTAGTATCCCATTAATTTTGTTTCAATTCTATTTTTACATACACTTCTGCGTACAATTTCATACTTTGGTAACTTAATGTATTTTCATTCAGTAAAATATTAAAGAAGACACACGAGTATAGTTTTTAACGATTCGAGATGGTATTTATTAAATTTAATTAATTTTAATTTATAATACGCTTATATTTGAGAAACGTTTTGAAAGTAGGAAGCCTTTCTGTATTGGACCGACCGGATGAATTTCCCACTTACCAATTCACTACTACTTAATTTGATTGATAAAGATAATAGCATTTCTGAGAGCTTTGATTAAATTCTGGCTGATTGATGCCGTGGCAGCTACGTTTTAAAGCGGCTCGGTTTGAGAAAATCAATTACAATTTACTTCCTCGTTTTGCCACTCGTACCGTAATCTTGAGTGTTTTCGTTCATATTAAGATATTGGAATTGTTGTGATAGATGATTACTGTTAACATGCATATTTTAATTGAATATACATATATTATTGAAAGACGAAAATGTTCAAGAGAAAAGTACATTCGCCTTTCTTTTAAGCCGATTATTTTTGAATGGAAATATTTTCTTCTGACATATCTTGGTGTAATAAAATTGTACTTCTTTTTTATTTACTAATATTTTAAATTTGTTTGGATATAATTTATTAAATGAAAAAAAAAACAAAACGAAAGATATAGAATAGTATGATCAATGCTAATTTAAAAAAAATCAAGGCTAAAAGAAGGGTTTTGAAAAATAGTATCTCGATAGGAGAAAAATGTGTGCCCAGTGCTGTCAACGCAACAATCACAAAGAATTATTCTGAAATAGGTTTTCAAATTGTTGACAGCTACATTCAATATTTATTTACCAATATCGTCTGTCACAGAAGCAATCTTATTCTTCAGCTTTTCAATAACGTGTTTGTATTTCGTTTTCACCTTACGTTTATTTTTTCAAGCGTATGATACATCATGCATCTCCAAATATATAAAGAATATTTTTCTAAATGATTTTTTTTTAAAAAAAATAGTCGTCTGTGAAAAGTAATTTTTTTTATAAAATATGTCAGTTTATCTCATTTATTTACTGTTATTCTTGAAGTAATGTTTTGAACTCTTAGAAAAAGAGATACATTTATTTTAAAATACTATTTTGTGTCTGCACTGTATTCGTTTTTTTAATTTAATTAAATTTTTTATTAACAAATCAAATTTATTTATAAAAGTCAATATCTGACTATATGTTAATTTTCATTTGTTCAACTGAAGTAATTGATTTAAGAATAGTAACTAATTTGGACTTTCATCGGGAGGAAAATCCAAAATAAAATAATAATGTATCGATGTTTCATTAAAAATATTTATAGAAAAAATAGTAAAGTAACTGTCACTTGTTTGTCGCTTATTGTAATCATATTAGTAGACCTAAATGTGAATATAAGTATTAAAATATGCTTTATAAGTTATATATATATATATATATATATATATATATATATATATATATATATATATATATATATAATTATATAGTAGAAAGTGAACTGTTTCTATTATTAAATTTATATGCTGATTTGTCAATTATTATAAAATATGTTTATATAATTGTTATTGACATAAATTAAATATAGTATTTCGCGAACCTTAACTCAACTTATTTAATTTTCACTTCGGAATAATTACATTTATCTTCGCGAATTATATGTGATTTTCCATCCTCTAAAACACAGAGTTGCATTTATTATCGCCGTTAATCTGCGTACTTCACAAGTCTACATATACTTCATTTCCCATAGGAAGTTGTGAAATTTGACACGTACTTATTTGTCTACAGAAATTAATACTTCTTAATACTGAAATACAATGTTCGTTTAAGTAGATCGTAAAAACGTCAAGTGCATTTTATATACTGTATATATTTCAATTAATGGTGTTTATTTTTATTTTAACACCCCAAGTTGTATTAAATTAACGTCATTTTTTTCTAAAATGTTCTTGGATGCATATTTCAAGTCACTGTTTATTTCCTTCTATTTATTTCCTTCCGTGTTTTTTTAAACATTGATACATTTTTCTGTTTTTATAAGATTATATTACAAGCGTTGTATTAGGTCGGTAGAAAAATAATAAAATATGTTAAATAGAATTATAGCTAATAAAAATAGAAAAACGAATTATAGTGAATGAACCATTTCATTTTTATACAAAATAATATTTTCAATGGTATAAATGTTATTAAAAAATATCTGAATAATAAACTAGAATAGAACAAAATGTTAATTCAGTTTTTATGTATTCTTGTGAAAGAATTGTTTTGGAAATCTATTAAATATGATAAATCGTAAAAGATTTTTTCATTAAATTTATATCTTACGTTATTTCATCAATTCATAATATTTTTCAATTAATATTTATTTATGAAATTTCAGGTTTTTTTTAAAAAAAAATATATTTTTTAAGTTGTACTTTAATTCCTAACCCTGCTTATTTCTTTGCAAATTATTAAAATAATCTTAAAAACATAATTTATTTATTTATTAATTATACTATGAGACATTTGAATATTTTTTTAAGAAAATGTGCTAATTTAAGTAAGTAGTATTTGTAAATATTACACAATAATACAAACAGCACAAATCCAGATTGTACTGTAGCACAAAAGTACTTAAATCAGATTAATAATTACTTATGAAAAATTATAAAAAAAATAAAATAAAGTTTCGAATTATGTTCAGTAAAAATTTTACTGTTAGTACATAACAGTTTATATGACTTTTATAATATTCGTTTTGATTTGTGGTCTAAATTTAAAATATTTTGAAAATATTTGATTAAAATTGTAATTATATTTTGTTTAATCTTAATTTAAAATATATATTAATGAAATAAGTAGTGATATATATATATATGTAAATTATTTTTTAATTTATATGTATATAATAATTTTTATTATTTGTATACAGTGTGTATAACAATTTTTCTCTTTTGTTACAGGTGAGCACGTAGACTAACTTCTGTACAGTATTTACAAATAAGGTTTGTTTTTTTATTTTAATATTTTTTCATTTATCATTTTCTGCATATATATATATATATATATAATTTATACTGAAGTACTAATAAAAGCTCTGAGTGTATTTTTCATGTTATTAGTAAGATATATGTCGAATAAAGTATAAAAGCCTTTAAATCTTAGTAAATGATAGTTAATAAGAAATGACTTGTCAGTCTTATCTGTACTGCTTTTACATTATATTGTTTTTTTTGTAGAAAGATGATTCTTTTATCGTATATTTTATGATACGTACGTTTTTATTTTCCAATAACATTAACTATTTTATGTACATATCACACAGTGCACCATACCCTTTCTCAACGTGTATCGAACGACCGCACCATACATATTTAATTTTATTGGAATGTAACGCAATATTGTTGAAATGGCCTAGTACAAGATTTTCACTTGATAAATCCGTGTTTAATTTCCTGTCTACTTGTTCTGATTGAGGTTTTCCGTAGGTCGGTCGTAACTTCATGGAAGTACTTGAAAGTTTTCTTCAGATGTGTTCTCTCATCTCACATACTATTCCTTTAAATTACTTTAGGTAGGTTGTCATTTACACGAACCATTTGCAAGAATAATCTAGTGGTTAATTTTCTTCATTATACACACAAAGTGTTAATTAAAATTATATGATAATGTTATTTTTTGTTACTTCAGCTTCTTTATTCATTTTAGTTTTTATACATATATTTTTAGGTATAGATACAAGATATTTTATAAATTATTGAATTTTCTTTCATTCGTTTAATTCAGAAAATTGTAGTCGTTGGTCTTTCTATCAACTTTTAGTCTCTACTGGTTTGAAATAGAAATGTATATCTTCAATATTTGAAAATTAAAATTTTAATTAAACAAAGTTTATAACATATATATATATATATATATATATATATATATATATATATATATATATATATATTAATATGAATATTAATTCAGTCTTATATATGAGTATTCTTATAAAAATATTAAAATTAATTAAATTTATTTTGGTTAAGGATATATATATATCTATATATATATATATATATATATATATATATATATATATGTTTGTGTGTATATTTAAAAAAATAAATGATGTATTTTCTTTAAATATTAAAGTTATACAAGGTTTTTTTAGAATTATCTATTATTTTATATTATAAAAATATTTCTTAAAACTAAAAAAAACATTAACAAATTAATTATTTGCTTAAAAACATTTCATTTTTATTTATTTATTCATTTCAAGTACTCTTACAAGTGTTGTTTCCAAACAAAAGAAGCCATATTATAGTTACAAAAATAAACGTATAATCAAACATGCTTATGTATTTATGTAACTCGTATATCGTGTATATTAACATATAATTGTATTTTAAAAATGTTTGTCTGTAATTACTCTGGTATTGATATATAGAGTGATTCAATTTATGCTTCCACATGGAAGTATTAAAAGGGGGTGCAGGGGTTAATAAAAGTAATGTTATTTTTAAATAGTATTTTAGTTCAATTCAATACTAAAGTGCAATTGAACTAAAGTACTAAATGAGGAATAACATGATTTTTTTTAATTTATGCTTTTTTTAATCCTTTCGTATGAAATGCTAAGTTGAATCACCATATATATATATATATATATATATATATATATATATATATATATATATATATGTGTATATATATATATATATATATATATATATATATATATGTATGGTATAGTGTTTGTATTGATACTTTTTCATTTCGATATTTTTAAGTGGTATTAAGTGGTTAATTTTTTATTTCTATCGACATTGATTCGGGCGAAGTTTTATTAGTAATTACTTTTCACCCACAGTATAAATTCCTTGTTATGAAAAAAAGGTCTATCGTTGGTGTTATTATGTTTATAAACATATTTGTAAAGATATGCACATCAAATATTGGTATTTCCGCATTTCGTTGGTATTTCCAACTCGTGCGCCGTTTTCGGTTTTCTGTATTCATTAATATTTTGAATCTTAAACGTAATTTTTTATAAGTATACTTCATTTCATTGTTTATGTGGATTGATAAACAACATATCTACTTTAAATTTATCATAATTTACTCATTATCAAATTATTGTAATGTCTCTTTATTTTTCAAGTAAAACTTTAATTTAAAATAATTCTGAAATCATTCTGTTAACGAAATTATTTAATAGAATAAAAAAATAAATGCTAGTAGCGTAATTACAGAAATATCTATATTGAATTGTTGATAGTAACATTATTCAAAGTTTAATTTATTCAAAACAGAAAATAATACTCATAATATTTTGAGATAGTTATCTAAATACAAGTTATTTTGTTGAATATACGAAAAACTAAATAACAGCGTAGCCAATTAAAAACGAGTTTAATAATTAAACATCTAGCTACTATGATATATTTCATATATATATATATATATATATATATATATATATATATATATACTAAAAAGGTATTGAAAGTAGAGATAGTTTTTTACGGTAGAAGGTATTAATTGACTTTCATGTAATGTATTTAAGCACGGTATTTACTTTTATTCCAAATAAAAACAGAGTTTTTAGTGTGTGCTTTGAATTTTAAATAGAATTACAATTTGTGTGCATATCTTTTTCAACATTTATCTTCCAAATGTTTTTCTTCGTCTAAATTTTTTATATTTGGAATAGAATTTGGTCTTTGTCCTTTGATATATACTTAGATTTTCTAAATTAATTTTTTAAATTATTTATTTATCAAAGCAAGTATTTTCGACTGCACATGAAAGTATATTTTATATTTTGGTACTTAGTGGTAATTGATCACAATAAAAGAAATTATTATTATTAGTACGGAATGTACGGTAAAAATTAAAATTTATAATATATATATATATATATATATATATATATATATATATATATATATATATATATATATATAATCATATGTTACTTATTTGATTGATTAATTCACATCAGTATTTGAAAAATTTTTATTTTTTTCTGTATTATTTGAATTTTGAATTTCTTATATTGGTATATTTTTGCCCTTTCCTTTTTAATTTAAAAAAATATAATTTTGGATTATTATTCAAACTTGACATAAAATATTATATAATATTGTTATTAAGTATAAATTATATTTCTATAAAGTATATTATGAATCATTTTTATAAGTGTTTCACTTAGTAAGAAATGTTAAATATCCGCATTTTCTATTTTTATTAAACTTGTATTTTTTTTATAAAAGTCTGCAATAAAAATCTTTCGTGAACTTAATTAAATTGTTAACATTACAAGGCATGTTATTGCAACTTAATTAGACATGCGATGCGGTATTTGCACAAAACAATGTAAAACAAATTAAAAAAGGAACCATAATTTTTAGGTAATCGACAAACTCAGTGGTTAACTTAGCGTTACTAGCGTGATGGTAAACTATATTACCCAATTTGTAGACACAGCATGATGCTTCACAAACGATCCCCCACTGGTAACATGACGACGAGGCATTACTTACTGTACATTTCTCCAACAGACGACCGCATGTCATTGTGCTTTTGCTGTATTATTGAAAACAACATTTCAGTTCTCAATTAACAATTTCTCACCTTATTTAATATATTTATTTACTTTAATATATATATATATATATATATATATATATATATATATATATATATATATATATATATGAAATACACACATACATATATGCATACGTACATGTCACAGAGTATGACAATATATTATCTAATATAGTGACGATTTTTAACATTTTATATTTTGAAATGATAAAAACGTTCAAAAATGTCAGGGAACTTAAAATTTGAAAGTACGGTATATGCATTTTTCAAGAATATTCGTTCTTCGGCCTATAAATCAGGTTTTAATGTATAGAAATTCTAAATGTTTGTGTCGAAGTGTCGCCGAGAACTTTCAGATACATGAATTTCATGAAATGGACATATTCTGTTGGAATGGACATGTCTGTATAATACCGACATGGCAGTATCGCACCTGTCACACATACGCTGCATTTCATTATTAAAACTGACAGAATATCTGTTTTCATCGATTTACACTGGGACATTTAAATATATAAAATAGTTTCATGAATATAGAATGAAATCTTCTTTCTTTTTTGTAGGTTAGATATTCTGTCTATTCACAAATATGTTTCAACTCACAAATAAGTTTGAACGAACCGAAATAATATTTCTTATATATCTCTTTTCACACACACACACAAATACATACATACATATATATATATATATATATATATATATATATATATATATAATTAATGTATACATTAATTCTTATACGTTAATAAATAGAATTATACGTTGATATAAAGAAAAAACATTTTTTTTCTTGTTAATAGTTATAATGAATGAAACAAACGTGACCATGTACTGAAATAATCAAGAGCAAATGAAATTTTGAAAAAGAATAATATTAATATTTACGTTATCGCCTGTTCCACTTAATGCGTACATTCGAGAAACTGAATGAAATAAAAGAGAGAACCGAAGTAAGAATAACGTTTTATGAAACTAAAATAGACATGCTGAGGTTTGCTGGCAGTATTGCCACTTTTGGCTAAAAGTAAATAAGGAAAAAATTTGTGAATGAAATGAAAATAATTTTAAATAAAACTAATTCAATACACAAATAAGAGAAAAAAAATTATTTTTATATTTAGAAGCATATGTAAATGAAATAGTGATCATATCTTACTAGAAGTTCATCAATTTACCTGTTTATGAAACAAAAATAACAGTAATGGCAGAACTTTGGTAAAATTGTTATTTGGATTCATCAAGAAAAGAATACATTTAATAAAAAGAAAAATGTATTTACTTCTAGCAATATATGTCTAGAAGTAAAAAAAGGATTAACAACGGCAATAATATGGAATGTGACCGTGTACAGGAATAAAAATTGCAAAAAAAATATCGGAATCTGTTGAACCTTATTAGTATCAAAAATTCTTCAAGTAACATGAGATAATAGATTGAGAAGTATTCAAAAAAAAATAGTGTAGATTTTTGTGGAATAATCAAAAAGGAGAAGAGGTTTGATGGTTGGGACGCGTTTTAAGAAGCATAATTTGAAAATTGACCGTAATTAGCTCACTATGATCAAATATCCAAGTATCAGTTAAGATATGAAATAAAAATTTGTTCAGAATTATTTTAATAATTCCTTTGTAAATTTTGAACAAAAAAGATCTGTTGTAATTAATGTATTTTATTAATAATAATTTTCTGTATAATGCATTAAAAATAGTATAACTATATATTTTTTAATTTGTGATTTTAAAAGCTAGAATATTATTTCAGTTACTATACTTTATATTTACATTCAGTATTTAATATGTAGTGACATGATAAAGAGGATAACGAAAGATTCGGGAGTAAAGTATTAGATGGAAAATCGATACTGACAGAACCTTATACCTTTGTCGCATGATATATATTTGTCAACGTTCGTAACTGACATATACTTTAAACAAAAGTAAAGGGAGGTGGTTGCGCTGTCGCACAATATTAGTATCTTACAGTAAATGTTCATGGATCTTTGATGTAATTTTAAATGTGTGAGATCTTGTTACATTTGCTTTAAGACGTGATTTTCTAAAAAAAACCTTCTTTTATCATGTATATATATATATATATATATATATATATATATATATATATATATATATGCGTGTGTGTATATATATATATATATATATATATATATATGTATGTATGTATAATTACTGTTTTAAATATAATTCCGAAAATTAAAACAAATGCTTAAAATATTCAGTGTTTCAAATGTAATAAATACTCAATTTTGATTTATCTATAAGATTTTAATAACAACTTCAAACTATTAGGTTGGTAGAAAAATAATTGCGGTTTGTGGCCTTCAAATTCATATACATTTCAGCAAATAACTAACTTTATTAATCGAAATAAGCACCATTAGAATCGATACATTTTTAGCAATTAATTACAAGTTTATTTGTTCCGGTAGTTTCAAATTCCGTAGTTGTGGAGTTGATAAAATCTCGAAATGCACTTTCGGCAGCAGCTTGGTTGTTGACGACCTTACCCTCTAACAAGTTGTCGAAATGCTTAAACAAGTGATAATCTATTGGCAATACGCCTGGTGAGTATTGTGGATGAGGCAATGTTTCGTAGCCCAATTTATTCAATTTTTGGAAGGTCAGTCATGCGACGTGAGGGTGTCTAGTGCGGGGACCAGGCGTTGCATTTCTTGTTGCATTTTGTCGATTTCTTGACAATAATTCTCAGTTGTAATGGTTTAGTCAGGATTCGAACAATTGTAGTGGATTATACGAGCGGAGGCCACCAAACAGTCACTATAAAATGCAGACCGAAAAATGCACTATAAAATGATACTTTAATTGAAAAAAATTAAGGTTAGAATTCAGAAAATAAAAACCGCATTATTTTCCTACCAACCTAATATTTTAATCAATGTTTTTTTTTGTCCGTATTAGTAATTAAACATTAAAAATAAGTTCAAAGTATATAAAAAAGATCTCGTTTATCTTTATCATATATATTTTAAAACTTTTGAATAATACTTTTCTTAAGTAATTTGGAATCTAAAACTTTTTATGTCGTATTTAAACTAAGAAAAACTATTAAAACTTGGTGTCTGCGTATACATAATTATTTATATTTTCATGTACATACACGCATACACATACACACACACGTGTGTATGTGTATGCGTGTATATATATATATATATATATATATATATATATATATATATATATATATATATATATATATATATATTAAAAAGAAATTTATTGAATGAAACGCTCATTACGGTCATTGTCCATCGAGTTATATCACTCAACCTTTTGCTCTATATTATAACGTTCTTATCTTTTCCTGTTCCTAGTCAGCAGTACTTGAACATGACCCACATATTTGGGAGTGGTTATCTGTTCGTACATTTTACTTCAAACATACATCCATCTTTTTAGTTTATCTCCGAAAAAGTCAATAATTTTCGAGTAAATTCAATTTTGTTTATATTTCTTATTGACAATTCTACTAAAAATTAAATGTTTATTAAATTCATATTGCGTAACATGAACGATAAATTGAGATAATAGTATGTTCTCAAAAAATAAAATAATGTTCTATGAAAAAATATTATGTATTTTATAAAAATAGAAATATTTTCTCTTAAAAAAATTGAATACACCAGAAAGTCTATTGTTTAAAAAAAGTAATAAGCTAAGAAATTGTCTTTACATTCTACAATTACATTACAATCTCTTACTAAAATTAGTCATTTTTTATATTATAATTAAACACTAAATGCTTTTATTTAAAATGATAGAATAATGAAATTCCATATATATATATATATATATATATACATATGACCGATTGTATGTTTTTATACGATGTAATATAAAGTGCATTTGTATCTTCTTACTTTTCTAAAAAAATCGAATTTACAATCCTTCAGAGGTTTAAAAGTAAGATAGATTTGTGAGAAAAAAATGTTGAAACCATTTTCAATGTGTTCACTTGTATATTTTATGTGTATAAAAATCAATAAATATATATACATATATATATATATATATATATATATATATATATGTATGTATATGTATATATATATATATATATATATATATATATATATATACATCCATACATACATAAACACACACACACTGAACAGTTGATAGCTCACAACACCATTTATCAGTATTGTAGATATGATGAAAATTTTATTACATGACACTTTTTATTTTTTAAGTTACAGCAGTCGATACAACAGTAAAATGAAAACGTTTTCTTATAAAGATATGAATAGATAAAATTTGTGTTTTTCAGCTGAATTGTAGTTTATCCGCATAATAAATTTGACTACAAACAAAATCAAGCAATAAAATTTTCAAATAATAATAAAAATATTATTTATTGATTATTAAGCAACGTATGTCATGAAACTTGTGTATAATTGCTTAAACGAAATAAAATTTATTTAAAAGAAGCCTATTGGTTAAATAAATTTTCTTACATAAAAATCATTTTTTATAAAAAAATGTATTAAAATCTAGGAAAAAAAACACATTTATCTAAATCAACGTTCCGTTATTAAATACAAACCAAATAATTTTACTTTGCGTGTTTCGCACAGTTTTGCATGTCGTTTATTTATCCGCTATAAGAGATTTCAATATATATTCATGCTGAAATTTGTGCTTCTCAAGCGAAACGTTTTCTGAGAAGACTGACAGTGATATGGCTGCCGGTCGGTTTGTTCGTAACGTGTGGGTGTGTAGAATTGTCTTCACGCCTTTTGGTTCATTGTTCAACCATGCATCAGGGATAAAAGTGATGGCGTTGTGGATAACTTATTTGTTGACGTCAGTGAAACATTTGTTGTTCGTTAAATCGATGCTAAGCATTGAACGTTTTATTTTAGTGCCATATATCATTTCTGGTTTTGATTTTCTTTTATTTTATTTCGAAAATAAACCACACAATAGCAGTCTTAACTCATTAGAACTGATAATGAAATTGGATGAACAACAAACGCATACATACAAACGTATGTGTGTGCATATATATATAATATGTAGAAACTAATCAGAAATATTGAAACGGTGAAAAAATTTGTCAACTGGAACAAGATTCGAAATCGTATAT
Source organism: Acanthacorydalis orientalis (assembly GCA_034766995.1). Classification (NCBI taxonomy): domain Eukaryota; kingdom Metazoa; phylum Arthropoda; class Insecta; order Megaloptera; family Corydalidae; genus Acanthacorydalis; species Acanthacorydalis orientalis. The sequence goes on along the minus strand of CM068315.1, from coordinate 35,834,742 downwards.
TCTTTTTTACCTTTTCCATTCTGAATCATTCACTGTGAACATCTTCTCTGATGTGTGCCAATGAAAATAATATGAATCTACGTTAGATTGATTTTAGAAACTAAAGTAAAATAGTATATGTCTTACAAATATTTATTTACACATAATTAGAACATAGTTCTGAAACATTTTTTTTTAATATTTAAATAGTTCATTTATTAAATAAGGTGGTAAAAATAATAATAATACATTGAATATGTTTTAATCTTTTACAAATTTCAAAATTAAATATGCGTTTTTTAACTATTAGTCATGTATTATTTTGGGTTATAATAGTTTTTTCTTCCGTAATATGTTTTAGAATTTAGAAGTATACTTTATTATTCACATAATTGTGTACAGTTTTTTAAAGTACTATTTTCTACCAATTATATCTTATTTTCACATTTATTGATGTGCTTAGTGCTTGGTATATAATTGATTTATTTATTATATGAAAATTTAATATATAAATTTTAATTATTACAAAGGTCATGTACTGTAAAATAAAATATTTCACATATATTCAATGATGACTTCCAGCCTGTAAAGTATTTTAAATTGTTTGTGTAAACGACAACTTGAGAAATATAAATGCCTGTTTTGCAATCTTACAGCATTTAAATGAAATGATTTCCTTCAATTCGCAATGTTTTTTGAGTGGGGTTTTCCACACAATTGACTTTATAGGACTCTGAAGGAAAATTCTACATAATTGACTTTATAACAAAGGTAAGATCAAAGTACCCAATCCCATGGTTCTCTTTGCCCTATTACCCTGTTCAGTAACTGTTAATTGAATGAATCTTACACAACCGCTATGGAAAAAACAGTAGCGTAAACTTTTTGAAAAAAAGCATGTTTCTTCATTATAAAAGAACATCATCCAAAAAAACTATCAAAAATATGTTTTTCCAGTTACGGTATAAAAAAAACAAGGACTTGTTAATAGAACATCTCAGCATTGATTACAACTCATGCATCGTTTCCATCTATACTTGTGTTTTGGAATAACAAAAATTATACCTATTAAATTATATCTCTTAAATTATATTTATTGTTAATTCATTAATATATAAAATTAGAGAGTAATTTTTTATTCCATTTTTAATACTTTAAAATGCATTATTTTCTTTTGGAATTGGTATTATAATGATTGGTTCAATTATTAATGTACAGTAAACATTTCACTTAATGGTAAATTTATGTCTCTACAAGTAGATGGTGTTCTATTTTATTGTTTACACATATCTACTTGAAAATGAATAATTGAAATATTAATTAAAATTGAAATATTTCTAACAAAGTGATTAAACACAATAATATTACGTTGGATAGAAAATAATTGAATTTAACCTTATTTTTTTTCAATGAAAGTGTAATTTCATCGTGTTTATGTTAATATAATTTTAAAGTGCATTTTTCGGTCTGTATTTTGGTAACATTGACGTTAATTTTATTATTTATTTTGCTTCAAATTTTGCTATTGAATTAAAGATGGAAAAGTAGCAAATAAGCACTTTTTTTATGAGTTCAAAACAAGTGGTATATCAACATAAACTACTAGTAAACTATATGATGCTTTTGGTGCGAGTACTGTTATGGAACGTAGGGTGCAATGTTACTTCCAAAAATTTCGTGCTGGGGACGAGAGCCTTGAAGATGAAGAAAGTCACGGGAATCATTCTTCAATTCATAAAGACTAACTAAATGCGTTAGTTGAATCAAATCCATCTATAACAATTCGAGACCTTACAGAAAAGTTAGGCGTTAGTCATCTAATAATTCAGGACCACTTAAATCAGCTAGGAAAATCAAAAAAGAAATCAATGTATATGAATTTAAAGGTTATAAAATAATAAACAGCAATTATTTATCATTCAACCTAATAGTTAATAGAATTGTGAATAAATTCACTTTAAGAGATTAATTTTCATTCTCCGGCGATTTATAAAAAAAGTTTCTAATCATTAATGTTTAATAATTGGTCATTTATCATTTTTATTACTACTTTTATGCATATTGACGGTGATTCAGAGCATTAAGTTATATCTAAAAAAAATTATATTACCGATACGAGAATGCACATCCATCGAAATATGCATAAGAAACAATCAAAATTATTAAAACAAAATTATAAAATATTTGTAATGAATAAAAAAATGTTGGTATATAAAGAAATGAAGTTGCATTTATGAAAGATGATTCGGTTTATTATTGCAGTTTTTAGAAAACATTAATAATTACAGTTATAATAGAAATTGATTAAAACAACAAAATATTTAGGATTGTCAGCTCATATTTAGTTTTCTCAATAATATGTAAAAATGTATGTCAGTTTAGACACACATACCTATATATATATATATATATATATGTATATATGTATATATGTATATATGTATATATATATATATATATATGTATATTATATATATATATATATATATATATATATGTAATCATTTTTCTTTACAAAAAGTTTGAAATTTACCGTGATTTGTTTTACTGTTAACCTTTTTTTTATATCTCATTATAAATAATTCTATGTCAGTGAGAATTCGAATATAACAACTGTCATATATTACAACTTAATGTAGTCAGCACGAGAACATGGGCTTATGTAAAACGTCTGAATAATCCGTTGGATTTGAAATGGACGATTTTGACGATTCATTGGCTGCAATAAAAATGAGCACACTTCATGGAAAAAAGAACGAATGCCTGCAAAGTGATAGATATGTCAGTAACTTTTTTTAACTGTAAATGTCGTTGTTTAGGTGGAAGAATTGAGTTTTGAAAATGTATTTCTATGATATATGTAAATTTGTTGTATATAATCGAATCCATCATTTATTGATTAGTTAAATCCATGCTGACGCACGGCTACATACACCACAAATACGTTTTTATCTCCCGATAATAAAACAGTAATTTCATGATTTTTTTTATAAGTGTTAAAAAGTGTTAACTCTCAAAAATATATATATAATTTTTATGGTAAAAAAGAAATTGGTTGTTTCCAAAATTATCTATTCGTAACATTTTAATGAACTTAAATTAAATGAAAGTGAACAAATGTTTTAAAACATACTTTTATGAAATGAAATGCTATTTCTTTGCAATGAAATCCTTAAGTAACAGCAAATTTAGGTTTAAAAACTATATATTATTCTTTTATATTATATAAATCAATTATATAAAATAATATACCTAATAAAATCATTTTACCAAAAATAGTTTGTCATACCCTTCTGTATGATGTACTCTCTTTCTCTCAGTCTGTACACACACACACACACACACATATATATATATATATATATATATATATATATATGTATGTATGTGTTATTTTAATCTACTTTGTCAAATTTTAATGTTACATATGTTGTTCTAAGTAGTTTATTGGTCATTTTGCATGGTTTAAATGCTTGACCATCAATTAAGAAATCAAATAGCTTCGATTTGGCTTATGTAATTATATATTTTACTAAATTTTTTTTCTAAAAACTGATTTTTTGACAGTTAAAGATATAGTCAATTAAATCATGAGTGATATCAATTCTGTTGTATTATGTACAAAATTGACGTAGTAACCCTTTAAAGGGATATTTACCGGAATTTTTCTTAATTTATTTTAACTTTAATGAATTGTGTACTGTTTTAAGCACTGTTTTAACCCAGTGACTTGTTTAAGTACAAAAACGTCGATGTATGGACCAGAATTTAGATTAGGTAAATAAAAAATATTTAAAATTTTTCAAAAAAAAATAAAGGTATAAGGTGCATTTTTTACAGTAGTATCAACATATGTGGTCAATTGAATTATTAGATAATATCAGTACGATTACATTTTACATAGGGCTCGATTAGTGATCTTTTGAAACAATCTACTTAATTTATTTTCGATTTAGTCAAATCTTAATGTATCATCTGCTGTTTTGTGACTGTATATGTATGTATTTTTGTCTCGGCAGAAATCTGTATTTTAGCGGCACTTATTTCATTTAAGAACATCATAAGATATCTCCTTTGTTCTTGTTTTAAAATTTGAAAAATGTACATTATATATATATAATGATTTTATTTTTTTATAAGTAGGGGTTGTTTCAAATTTTATAATATTGTTACATTAAAAATAAACTTATTTTTATTTTATTCTAATTAGTTTTCCATTACGCATTTGATTTAGAATTTTTTTCATTTATTTGATAATTTTATTATTCACTGAAGTATTGAATCAAGATGTATTTGTAGGTTTTGAAGAATTAAAAATAAAAAATGAATGTGATGAACATAGAAAACTAATGCGTTCTTACATTCGAAGTTATTGTTTATGTCAAAAGATATTCTTATTTTTCAGTTGGTTACTTGGTCTTGTTGATTGAATTTATTCACAATTAATGTAAAGCAACACAATAGATAAAAAGAAACATATGTGTATTTTCACATTGTCAAAAACGTTATTATATAATTTGAATATTAACGATGTACACGTAAAAGTAAAATTGTATATGGTTGGGTAATTTACAAACCAAATAACGTTTCTATGTTTTGTCGACGTATATTTATATTTCTTTTTTTTTGTTGTAAATGTAATGCAAACGCTGACTAACCTTTTTAGAAATCATTTAATGTATTGTTACTGTAATATATTGTACATGTTTCCTTTTCTCTTTCATTGCCACGCCCATTTGTCAACAAAAATAAAGTAAATTAGTGTTTCTGCTCAAACTTATGGAGCAAATATATACTACCTTTTTCTTTTAAATTGAATAAAAAGACATTAAAATGGAAATATATGAATTTTGCAAATATAATGAATTGTTTGAATATTCGTAGAAAATAATTATATATTTAAATGTTTTTCAGAGAAAAAGTATATATGTTCATTTTTATCATCAGTTTTTTTATTGAAAAAATAATATATTTATATAAAATTGTCTTTTTTCACACTACATTTATCTTTCTATATATAAAAAATAATTCCATCGTAAAATTTCAATAACTCCATCACTACACTCTACAAGTAGTATGTTAACCATTTCCATTCCCGATCATTTCCGACGTTTCACGAATCATCATGTTCGTCGATTCCAATGAAACAGTATTTGGGCACGGCCGGTTCTATGTTGGTCTCTTCAGATTTACTTCTAAGCAGGGTATATTATAAATTTCAGTGTACAAAAGGACACAAATCAGTTACAAATTTCGTGTACACAGAAGTTTTAGAATAAGTTTATAATAAATTACAATAAGTTTCCTCTCAGTTTCACTATTTTCACTGTTTCATTTAAAATCAAAAAATTAATGTCATTACACAATATCTTTATTTCATTTTTCATTTTAAAAATGTTAACTCTTAACGAGAGTGCGCCATTCGAACCGGGGCAGCAGACGGAGGCGGAGCTCTCCGGGAGTAGGTCAGCGTAGCGAACTTAAATTTATTTAATAAAAAAATAATATTTCATGTCTTTAATTTTTTTAATATAATATAAAATTTTCTGAATGAAATATTAATTTATTTTGATATGAGAATTTTTAATGGTATTTTTTTAAAGATAATTTATTCAATAATGTTTGAATCGATAATAAGTTTCTGTTTTTATAAGACAGCATTTATTTATTATTTATAGATTTAATAATGTGATAAAGTGTAATTTTTAAAAACAATATTTTAAAAAAAAATAATTCCAAAACATAAAATATAATCTATGCTGATTATTATTGAATGGTTCCGAATATAAAATTATCAGTCATTGCATGGATAAAGTAATAAGTGTTTCTTTTCTTTTATTGTGTGATTATTTAGAATATTTGAATGTTGACAGCTCTTTACATAAATCTAAGCATTAACATTTTTTCAAGGATCGTAGCAAAATAGTAAAGAAACCTTCTATTGTTTTAGATAAATGGTTTCTTTTGCAAGCATGGAATTGTTTAAGTTCAGTTTCATCATCTCATATTATTTCCAAAACGAAATGAATAAACGCAGAAACGTTTTATTTTGAAACGAAAGAACTTAGAATGAATTATAAAGAAAGAAAAAGCAAGCGATGATGGTGGTGAGCATTCAACACATTCACAAAAGAATAAAATTTAAAAATTATTCATCACTTCCTACACGGTGTTCTGTCAGTGTCTCATATCATGCATGAGATATCATTCATTGTGAATATCTTGAAGCACCCATTTCAATTTTCTACCACATTAATAATGAGCTAGGGAGATGTACAAAAAAAACGCGCTTCGTCAACAGATTAATCAAACGACTGCGTCTGACGTCGCCCATGTTTTGTTGATTAACGTTGGCGTTATACCGCCGAAGAGATATAATGGTTTGCCTATACATGCACTTTATTCCACTAATGGCCGTTTTGTGTTCGATGTTTTAAGGCTTGAAATATCAATTACTACAGTATTTACACTGTGGTGTTCATTACATTTTTCGAGTACCGGCAAAACAACGTATCCGTCCCAAGTAGTTACTTTCCAGACATTTTTCAGAGGACAATTTGTCTAACTGAAAACACCAACATGATCTTGATCATATATATATATATATATATATATATATATATATATATATATATATATATATATAATATGTATGAATATATACACATATGTGTGTGTATGTGTGTAATTGTAATTCAAAATGAATTTACACTTTTATTTATATTTAAAAAGGGAACTTAGGTATTTTAATTTATTTCCATTTTTTATTTGCAAGAAATCATACTTTTCCCTATATCGTAAAAGCACTGTATTTTTTAATGGAAATTTTATTTTAATTACTAAAGAACTTTGGATTTATTACTTTTTTATGCTTATTTAATGTGTTTTTTTTGTGTCATAAGGAAACACATTTTTATACGTAAAATCTTTCATAGTTGCGTTTACTGTAACTTCTATTTCAAAGTTATATTGAAAAATACATTTTTTATTATTATTTCTAACTTACTTTCATCCTACAAAGAATTTAAATCATTTTTTATTAAATCAATGTTAAAAAATGTCGTTTTCTGTTTCAATAAATATTGACAAGAACTCACTTTAAACTTTTTTTTTAGTCCTTTACTTCTCAATCACATCTTTTATTATCTACTTTTTTATATTCATTCTATTATAATTGATTATTTTTTCTGCATGATTTTATGAATTCGTAAAAAAATATTTGCTTGATTGAATACGTTTACCATTCGTAAACAATGAAAATATTACTATAGATAGCGCTGTATTAATTTCAACAGGACATTTGATAATAAAAGCATTTTTAAATTTTCAAGTTTTTTTAAAAATTTCACTATTGATTTATTTTTTTCTATAAGGTTTTTTTATTATTTTCTATGATTAATTTACTTATATCTGCAATGATATAATTAAAAAATGAAATTAATATTCAATTAGTTTTATTAAATGTTACTTATTTTTTATTTAAATATATATATATATATATATATATATATATAATAGGGAGAGAGAAAGAACGAGTGGGAGAGGAGAAATAAAATCTCGGTTAATCATATGCAGATTATCTGAATCAAGACACTTTGTTAGTCGAAATAGCTTTGAGTATTATTTTTTTGAGGATTTGGTTTCATAATTTGTTTTAGAGCAGTGGTCTTCAAACTTTGTCCACTCACGAAACACTTAAGATTGTAAAAAATTTAAAAAAAAAAATACCCAGATCCCCTCTACTCTAGTATCGAGAAAGTTATACACTTGCACAGTGTTCTCGAATCTGTGTTAGACATTCTTCTACTAATACAAAATATCATTACGGGAAGATAAAGTAGCAATGTCGAATGTCTCTATTTTAATTTTTCTACGGAAGCAAAGTTTGTTAACTCAAGATACGTACCCCACAATTTTTGAAAATCCCCCATCTTACATGACTAAATTTTATTATTTACATCTGATTAAGCGGGGTCGTAATGTGTACACACGAATACAGTTTTACTGCATAATAGTAGGTAATAATAGGTATTTATAGAAATAAAAGGAATTATTATGAATGAACTATTTTGAATTTATATCTCTTCGGGTTTTTCTTTGAAAATTCTTTCGAATTTTGACTTTGACTCGCGAAAACCCTGAAGAGGATGCGTGAAATCCCAGGGTTCCTCGGAACATAGTTTGAAGAGCACTATTTTAGAGTATGTATTAACACATGTATAAAAATAGGCAAGTGAAACAAGGTGTATGTTTTTAAACTATTTTGAGCAGAAAGAATCTATTGAACTGATTTATTATTTATGATATATTTCAAATTTGCGAAAAATGCGACAGAAAATAAATAGAAATTGGCAAAAAAGTCAAAAACAAACTAACGTGACTGATTTTCTCAAAATATGTTAGAATGTGATTTGATATGTATTAATTGTATATATGGCCTTATAAAATGAATTAGTATCTAATATAATTTTTATTGTCTGTCTTTTTCAATTATTTGTACACTGATCGTTCCTTAGAGACTCTATATAATTTCAACAAAGATTGAGAAAAATATGAATGTATGTGAAAATGTGGTTTAACTAAAAATCGAGAACAATTTCTAATTAACTACCTATTGTTAAGTTTCTGCAATATATCTGGTCCATTGTAAATCCTTATAATAAAACCAACAAAGTATTTTAAATCAGTATCTTTTGACTCTAGTGAATTCAAAAACATCATATTATTAAATGGCCCTTCTTACTTTCGAGACTGTTCAAAGTTATAAGCACTTACTAACTTGTTGGTGTTATACTCAAGAGAAATGAACAGCTTGAATTTTAATATACGGAAGCAACAGTCAAAACGTTACATAAAGTAAACGTTACAGAAATGTGCGTTATTTTCATGGATTGAAATAATAACATGTATGAATACGGTGCAAAAGTAAATTATTTCATTCCGACTTGCTTATATATAATTTATGTATAAATGTATAACTATACGTTTTTGTATACATACAAATACAAACATGAACATGTGCGCCCACACACACAGAAATATATATATATATATATATATATATATATATATATATATATATATATATATATATATATTGTGAACATAGTAATAAATTTTATTTATGGCACATGTATCTTTTCATATATAAAACAGCTTCGTGGAAATTATATATATATATATATATATATATATATATATATATATATGTATAAATTGATTTATTCTTAATGTTATTAAAAACTAAATATATGCTTGCTGAATATTATATTTTTTTGAGTATATTTTAGTATAGTTAGTTCCACTATAAAACGTTTCAATTTAGTTTAAAACTGATGTTTTTATTTTAAAATTGCAAAAGATCGTTTCTTATTTATATATTTTATCATATTTTGGTATAGAATATAAAAATTTAATCATAATACATAACGTACAAAATTTAATCTGAAAAGGTTGTAAAATGATATAAGATTTAGTAACGAGTAAAACGTTTTCGAAGAAACCTTTATTATGTAGGGGCCAACTGTTAGCATATAATTCAAATCAATAACGTAAATCTAAAGGTTCGAATACTAATCTCTTCATATTCAATCTGAAGCGTATAGCAGTCTTAAATATCGCCTGTAATTGGATTTTAAAATATGATTTTGTAAGAGTTGAGTATTTATTTATTTTTTATAAAATGTTTGATAACTTATTATGATGAAGAATGAAAAACTTATTATTTATACACTTTAAATATTATTTTTATATAGAAATGTTTCTTTTAAATATATATTGCAATTTTAGTGTGTTTCAAATATGCTTTCTTGCTCAAGTCTTTTTAGTATAATTATTTAAGAATAAATATAATGAAATAGTTTGTGATTGAAATATACTGTAAATATCTTCAATTACTATTTGGTTTTCCACGCCTTATGCATCGAAATAATTAAAATATTTTTAAAGAATCTGGATATCTATAAATGCTGAATAATGAAAAGAATTATCTTGACAAATATGCATTTTAAAAAAATACATTATTAAAAAAAATCAAAAAATCTGCAAAGATTTTTTAATTCTATTTTCATAAATATCTAAATAATGTTATAAAAGTAATTTAACTTTCAGAATAATTATTTATAAAATTATATAAATACATATATAATCAATGTTTTTATTTTTAAATATTATCATTTCGAAATATTTTACTCTTATATTTTCTAATAAGTAATAGTAAATGTATTAAAACCAATCTCACTTTTATAAAATCATTGGGCTCTACCTCTTCCTCGCTACGTTCGCCGACTCCCCAGGAGGTTTCGCCTTCCTTTCGCTGATTCTCGCTCTCCCCTAGCAAATTACAGAAATTAACAAATTATACGCATAGATAATCAGCGTGAAATGTAATTTGTAAAATTTTTATTTGAAAATTTTATAAAAATTAATACCAAAATACAATGTTAATATGTGTAACATTTTTTTTTTACCTTAAAGCTTCAGTGAATACAATATTTTGAATAAATGTCATCAGTTTTACATTGAAATCGTATACACCTCTTTAGTTGTACACCGTGAAAGAGCTATATATGTGACTGATGTCAACTGTCAGAACACAGACCACACGATATCCATCAAACAATCATTAATGATCGGGAATGAAAATGGTAACGTACTTCTTACAGAGTGTAGCGAGGGAGCGGCTTTGCTAGGAGATGGTCTACACGAAAAGTAAAAAAATGTTTGTTTTTTGGAATTTTACGATGGAATTATTTTAATATATAGAAAAATAGTTAATATTAAAAAACTTTATTTCTATTCTATTAAAACAAATAATAGGCAAACTGATATAAATTAATATGTTGTTATCTATAAACAGTATGAAAAGTTGCTACTTTTATAATTTTATTTTAATTAATTAAAAGTTAATAAGTGAGTTAACAATTACAATTAGATAAATAGCCTTTCATTTCTAAATATATAATGTATGTATATTGTATATGTATTCTAATATATTTGAAATAATTTCAATTCCATTTACTGTTAACGACAACAATGTATTTTATATTTTCAAACGTGCAACGTGAATGGGGTTGCGTGTTATTGTCTTCATCGAATGTGAACCGTGAAAACGCAAGCGAAAGATAATGATAACGACTGTCATTTCCGAAAACGAGATACAGTAATCTTCTTTTGTTACTATGTGTTTTAAGCTCTCTGTGTATCGGTTTGTATTGAACCGATTTAAATTGACTGACCCAATTATACACTCTTTTTTTGTTTTTCAACAGAGTATTGAAAAGCTTAACGTTGTAACAAATATATTTGTATATCGATATTTTGTTATATAGATAAATATTAAAATGTGATATTTTTAAATGATAAACTTTTTATAATGTACTGTCGTGTGGCTAGTATGTTTTTTTTATATTACATAAAATTTTAACTCTCCTTTATGTGATATTATAAGTCGACTAGCTAAAAAAATGAAAAAAATAGTAACTTATCTGTTAACAGATGAATTCATTTCAACAGCGTAAAATCAATTTGGACACCTAAAATATTTGTTCATTGTATTTCAAAATTTGTCTTGGTATTAACAATATAAAAAAATTAGTTTACTTTGTATAATTTGTAATAGATTTAAAAGTCTCTTAATCGTGGCTAAAAACAAATGTAATAAAAATAAATACAAATATTATATTATACAAATATAGATGATATATATATATATATATATATATATATATATATATATATGTATTTATATATATTTGTGTGTGTATATATTTGTGTGTATGTGTACATATACATACACACATATATTTATATATATATATATATATATATATATATATATATATATATATATATATATATATTTCAGTTATATTTTTCCATAACGTAAAAATGAAAAAATATATAACACTTTTAAACATAACTACATGATCAAGTGATAAAATATAACAGCCGTTATGAAGTAAATTCGCAGTACTTTGAAAAAAATAATTTTAAATGTGTGTATTCATTCTGTTATGTAGATTCCAAAATAAGTAGATTTAAATTTGAGGAAAAAGTAAATATTATTGAGGAATTATAAAATTCAAATGAAATATAATCCATAACTAATCTAAATGTAATATAAAAATACGTAATCTAAATTATTATATTTTGTTAAAATGGAATATGTATATTAAATATTGATTGTGTATTAAAATCTTTTGTTATGTGAATAACTTTCATACTTTTCGATTTAAATACTGAATTATGTTTTTTTAGTCTATATTTCACATAATATTGATTAATGAAACGAACTTGAAAATAGAATTAGAACAGAATTCTAAAATATTTTAGGTATTATATATTCTTACTATATATATATATATATATATATATATATATATATATATATATATATATATATATATATATATATATATATATATACAAGATAATTTAGAAAAGTCATATTCTTCATTAAAATAAATTATTTCTCTTATATTGAAATAATAAACTATTGTTTTTATTTTACTCGATTAAAAATATTCCGATAAATTTAATAAACGTCGGAATTAAAGAAAATAATCTAGAATTTTAATTTATACTATTATATTATATTTAAATATTATTTTAATATTGTAATTAGTAATATATTTGTAATTAACATCATATTATAATTAACTTCTTGAAAATTAAACAAGTAAATATTATATATATACATATATATATATATATATATATATATATATATATATATATATATATATATGTGTGTGTGTATGTATGTATGTTTATCGAAAGTTTTTCAATAAATGAACAAAGTAGACTTCCAATAGTCAATTCTCATATAAGAATCGAAAGTTATAAATGTAATTCGTTTTTTTCAATATAAAAGTGTGTTAACAATTCTTTTATTCACATCAATATCTACATTACTTAAAAATATAATATTAATTATCTTGAAAACAATTCCTATTTTTTTCATTATTGATTTCAGCTGTTAAATTAAAACATTTGATTGAAAAAGTATTTCACGTGTACTACTTTTTCATTAACTTATCAAATAATTCAAATTTAATAACTCTTTGAATTGAGAATTAAACGCATGAAAAAATATTATCTAGAAATAACAGTACATTCAAGACTTCTATTTACCAGAACACCGACTGTAGTGAAGGAATTGAAGCATGAGATAGAAATTACTTGCACTTCAATTCTACCAAAAAACCGTGTACGCATTTCTTGCTCCGTTGCCCATATGTTAAGTGCAAACATTTTGAACATTTGCGCTAGTAAGCTCGTTGTTATATTAAATGGCTTCTCTTGTTATTCGAAAACTTAACCTTAGTCATATAAAATGTGACGAATTCGGAGAATTATATTATTTAAATGTCTGTAATATTCACCAAATTTCAATTTTAGTTATAACAAAGAAATGTAATTGTAATTAACTCTCAAATATACCATCTCATTTTTAAATCTTTAATATAAATTACAGTTGTCTTCATAAAACGAATTTATTTACTGGAGAATTCTAAATGTAAAGGGTAAATAAACAACTCGGATACAGTTTTCGAATCGAAATATTTGTAAAATTATTATTATTAATATTTTTTTTATATTAAATATCTAGATATTCATTTTTTTTTAATAGAAAATAAAGTTATAAATAAATTATGTATAAGAATGGGAAAGTATTATAAATGTATTTTTTTTATATTAAAATTGATATATTAAAACTTCACATACTGTGAATAATAAATAATATCGTCTGGTCTATTTTTGGATTTAACGATTGATGAGAAGCGATGAAACATTTTACGCTTTTGTGAACAAAAGACATCGTTCAGTAGACGGAAAATATTATTAGTGTTTTTAACGATTTTCAAATCACAATTTGCGCATATGTATACGTTTCATAATAGTTGTATCTTTAATAAGGTCTAATGTACAAAAATTCATTTTCTATATTAAATTAAACTTCCTCCAGTAATCAATTTGCTTGTTAAATTTCCAATTAAATTTTATCTCATAAAGATAATATTATTCAAATAATTTCTTAAATTACATCCGACATATATTTTAAATGAAAATAACAGTTTGTTAATAGTCTCTGATTTCAATTTTATGTCAATTATTTTACTATAAATTTTTCTCTCTCTCCCTCTTTATATATATATATATATATATATATATATATATAGATAGATATGCAAAATGAAGTGATTATTTAAGGATCGCATTATTTTATTCATAAAATGTGCAGAAAAAATCGCACATCATTTGTAAAGTACGCAAGTTCTTATAGATTTTCATGTCATGTACCGTTTCTGATACTAAATTATTGGTTTAAAATTAAACAACGCAATATTTTTCGCATAATTCTGAACATAGCATTACATCACAAGTTCCATGTTCCTATATAAAAGCAGAATAAATTTATATTGGAGATGATATGTAGCAACGATGCGGTTTACGATTCGCTTGGATTTATGCTGACTCAAAATGGAAATCTAGAACATGCTATAATGCTGGAAGCCTCCTCCGTATTTGAAACTGAATTTATATAGATATGTATTTTTATGTAAAGCAAACTTTATCGAGGTCATTTATATTTCATGTATACGAAGTCTCTCTACTTCGTACTCTAATTAGCATTTTTTATTTTACGCAATTAAAATGAAAATGAGAATGTTGTATTCAATATTATATCTATATGTATCAAGATACATATATGTGTTTTGCATATATATATATATATATATAATGTGTGTGTGTGTGTATAAATGTGAATGAATTTATAATTTTATACTGTGCCTCTTTTCGTCGTTAAATCGTTATTCATATAATTCGTTATTTGTCAAATATATACAAATGTATGTTTTGTATTATTTTTGTAAATGGATGATTAAAGTAAATAATTTCTCATTAAAGCAAAGAACACACACACACACACACATATATATATATATATATATATATATATATATATATATATACATATGTATAATTCATCAATATTATTTATTTAGCCTACTTTAAATACACTTAAGGTAAATGGTTGGTATACTTGAGTACAGTAGGGAATTATTTTTTTTTCAATTTTTTTTCCAATATGTTCCTGTTATTTGAAGTGTTCTACTTGAAATGTACTTCAAAAAACAGTTGATTGATAAGAATTTAAACATTTTTGTTACTAATTATATTGAAAATATCATTGGAACTTTTCTGAAGCCTAATATTTGTAGAATTTATAAATACTTTTTACTGGAAAGTAAGAAAATTTCAATAGATGAAGAAAAACCAAATACATACAGAAAACAATTTTATTTAACCTGTTTTTACATTTTGTAGTCTTGAAGAGTGTGGTAACGTTTGAAACAATTTCCAGGATGTAGTCCAGATTTTTTTTCACACGTTTCATAATAGAAGTTAGTTTATAAGTTAGAAATATGAACTAAGGCATACCATTTAAACGTTCACTATCATCACTTGTTCTAGGTCTTCCTAGTTTCACTTTTGATAGTCAAAAATCACCAATAAGTTCTAACAACACTCCGAAATCTTTCCGAAATCTTTTGTGGGTCAAACATTTTTTTCCTTCTCCTTCACTTTTTCTTTGTACAAAATATATCTGTTCACTACAGAAAATTCAAATCCTTAAAAGAAATATTTTCTCCACCACTTGAGTTTTCGACGTAAAATAGAATATGATGTATATTGGTTAGCTATATCCACTCCACCCATATATTTATTATAATGCATAATTATTTCAGGTTGTTCTACATCTGCTATTGTATCGGAATTTCTTGCCCTTCTAGTGACTTTGTGGGATGTAGATTTCAGTTTTGTATTAAACATAGTTATTATTTTGCACCTCCATGCTAACACTAAAGTTTTGTATTTTCTGAAGGCCTCTTTTCCTCCAATTGCTAACTGTTTTTTTTTATTTGGTATGGCAACCCTTTTCTGTTAGAAACTATTGACTCAGTGAGGAAGCATTTTTTTTGTACAATTCTGTTACCAATACAGGACTGGTATAAAATTTGTATGTGAAAATATGATATCCTTTGGCATCGGTTATATTGTTCAGAAAAATTTGATATGATTTTATCATAATTCTGCTAGTAAACTGAAGCTCTGGATGAATCAATTGGTCGCATGTTTGTTTTTCATGCAATGTAATGAAGGAATAGACATAAATACTGTTAGAATTCGACTGAACATATAACGTAAACTCCATTTTGTAGGTTTTAACAAGCTATAGGTAATAAAAAAAATTATTCCCTTGAAATAAATTGTTGACTCATCAATACACAAGTTTTTACCAGGAATAAAATATTCCATAAATCTTGAATTTAACGAATTCAAGTATTTTCTGTCTTCTTGTTTTTATACTTCGATTTAATGTTGAAACTGTTTCCAAATGTAGAGACCAAAAAATTGTCGATTTTGTAACACAAACAGTTATCATGCACCTGAACATTTCAAGGATTTTTTTGTTACAAAAGGGTAATATTTTTTATCTAACTAAAAAAAAATATTGTGAAATATAATATATATTTAAAGTAGTAATTTAAAAAGATCGAATGTGACTCGACTTAGGAGTACCTGTGAATGAAATTGATGTCTACTCACACTCGTCAAAGAAGTTCAATTGGTTAAGTAAATAAAGAGATATTAATATACACCGTTTCAATAATACTGCTATCAGCCATGTTCAATTTATTATTTGAATAACATTGCAAGAAATAAAATTACATCCATCGTAGACAAAATCTTACTTGTATGCAATTGATTTTTGTTGTTTGAACATTTTTTTTTGGAAATTTAATTGATTAATAAGAAATTAGTTTAATTTTGAAGCGAATTAATAATACGAGTATTAAAAAGAATTATAACAAAAAATCTAGTTGTTAGAAAAATGTATTTTTTTTGTACATTTTTAATTGATGTTCTTTGTTTAGATTTTATTTCTGAAACATTTTAAAAAGTTCACATGGTGGATCTAATTAAATTGCATTAAAAATGTAGTTTGTCAAAGACAATTGTTTATATATTTTATAAGAAACTACACACTTCTGTGTATATTAAAACAGCTTAGCTAATTCACTCATTATTTCATCGTATATGTTGCTTTTTATGACATACTAGGCTAATATAACTTCTGATATCGTTCTCATGTGATATGCTTATTAACCATAGGAAAATAGTATATTTATAAAAAAAATTAGTAATTGAAATTTGATTATTGCTTGCGAGGAAAATATTCTTGATATTTTTGTTAATGAAATCAATTTATGAAAGAACTCTTTCAAGTTACTAACAAATATTCTAGTCACAAAAAACTTGTTACAATAAAAAGTGTTGCTCAATTTGTTTCCATTGAAGTAATGAATACAATTATGTATGCAATGACTGATAATTATTTATTTATAACAAAACAACACTGAAAAGAAATTTAAGTTAGTGACTGAAAAGAATAAGTTGTACGTGAAACGATTCTTGAAATACTTTCAAACATTCATATTATTTTTAAACGTTGTAAAAATATTGAATTATGAATAATGTATTTTTTTTAAATCTTTAAACAGTTTTACTATTTATATACTATTAGTATATAACTGGAAATGAATAATAATACTAATATACGAAATTGAAATAAAAAAGATATGACTCAAATGAAATGTAAATTTGTTGAAAAAATATATATTCTAAAAGCAAAGGTTTATACAATGTAATTTGCTTACTATCTATGGCCTGCCATCATTTGAATTACTTATGTTCATACCTTTAAAGTACTAATAAAGTATTAAAGCTAATTATTTATTGATAATACTCGTGCATATATATATATATATATATATATATATATATATATATATATATATATATATGAACACATACATATTCACACTTATGTACGAGCTCACCTTTCAATTCTCTGTTAATCTATAACCGGTGTATGTGGTTGACTAAGGTTTCTAGTGCTCTTTTATGCACGAAAGACTGGGAATTTGAATCCGGATCACAGTCAACCCTTTTAATTGAACTTATTCTTGGTTTCTTGAATTATTGGCCCATAAAACCAAGAATAACATAGCGTATGAAAGTTTAATTTACAATCGATTTTACAATATAAATTTTATTAGATACTATCTCCATGATGTATTTATTTTTGTAATTTTATATTAAATATTTCGAGTCATTTAATTCAGTTCTCTAACAATAATGCGAATAACGAAGCAGTATGTTTAATAAAATTAAGAAGTCCGTTATTGTTCGTATCTTTTGTGGTTTTCCGCTTTCTTAAAATTTTCAGAATATAATTATTGTTTTTCACGATAACGTTCTTTTTTAACGTCGAATACTTTTATTGTTACAGGCTTACTCGTATTTTTTAGTTCTTATCTTTTATATCGAACGCTCTAGACAATTACTTTTAAGCGTTCCTGCTTTTATGTGTTCGTAATTGACATCTGTTTTAAAAATGAATAAAGTTTTTATTCGTATTTCATTGCAATTGTTAGTGTTGTTATGGAGGTAGTTTAATGTGTCTGTTAAATGTGCATTGTATATGAAATTGTTTATACTTAAAATGATTTAATAAAAGAAATTTTATTATTGGTACGAAAATATAATTTGTCATTATATACAATTTAAATTCTTTAACTAACATTGTAACATTTTGAATGATTATTGAAATTAAAATTTAATTGTATTATTTTCAAAACGTCTGTTTATTATTTTAAATATTTTATTGGTTAAGTAATTTCAAAAAGAAAAAAAATTAATACATGTATTTGTTGTTACTAAAAAAATAAATGTATTAACTCTCCAGTAATCTATTTATATTTTTAATTATATTTTTATATCATATCTATATGTGTACAATATTTAAAATCATCTTGTGTATACAAATTACGTATAAAATTTTTAAATTTAATTTCAATGAGAATATTTTATTGTATGAATTCATAAAACATGAAAAAAGCATGAAAACTCATTGCAGAAATCGACATGTTTCTATGTTTTTGGGTGTTACCGTTCTGTTAAACTTGGTCGAGCTGTGACGTTTCAGTTCGCTCGACTGAAGCATGTTTAAAACTTCCTTCGAGCGAATCGAAACGTCAACTCGATAAAGTTTAACCAGGTCTCGCCCAAAAAACATTGAAACATGTTTGCGAACAACTGTAAATATTGTATCAAATCGAGTTTCAACTAATGTTTAATATTCTTTTATACATTTATGTTGTTAGTCGGCTATTTATATTTCCATTTTGTAAATGCACTTATATTTTAAAAAAACCTTGTGTCCATTCGGAGAAAATGTAATATTTTATTTAAATGATTGGCGGAGTTATAAAATATGCATGTATACTCATATATATATATATATATATATATATATATATATATATACATAAAAATACAATAATAAAAACTTGTTTTAACATTAAGATATTTCAAAAAATAAAGCGCATTTATTTATTTATTTACTACTTATGATTAAAAAAACATTAATTTAAACAATTACTTTAAACTTTAATTTATTCAAATTTTTTTTAGTATTTAAGTGTATGTAACATTTTAATATTTTAACTTATTTAACAAATGTACTCACAATTTGTCAATTAAATGTACATTTTCGAGTTAAATCGGAATATTTTCACATTGTATTCTTTTTTTACGTATTGTTTTATAAGTAGTTATAAATAATAATTAAGTAATTTTTTTATTATTTTCCGAATATCTATGTATATAAGTTGTAAGAAACAAATTAAACTAAAGTTACTTAAATAAAACTGAGTACATGTATTAGAAACAAAAACATAATAGGTTTAAATAAAGATTTAAATTTAGGTTAAAATTGTTGACAATTAATTACTTTTCACTTAAAGTTGATAATGTTTCACATTTTTTAAACCTATTTGAAGTTTCTGTCGTTTTAATAACGTATTTATTTAATAAAATACATACCTAATTATTATTTAATTAGAAGAAAATTCTTAAATTGTATAACTGTTTGTAGTTAGAGAGTTAGTATTTAATAGATATATTTTCTTATACCACTACGTATAATTATTTAATATTTCTTGATATGACTGTTTGTGGCTTCTAATTTATTTATTATTTTCATTGAAAGTTTATTATTTCTAATAAATGTTACTACAAAAACACCTATTTTAATTCTCTTGTAATTAAAGTATTTTTAGACGAAGCCTATAAAATATACATAATTGAGTTTGAATTCCGATTCTAACTTATGGGAAAAACCTTCTTTAATTAAATAGTCAATTATCTGGAATGTTTAATAAGGTTCGTTGTTGATAATGATTAAAAATAGAAGCACAAAAAATATTCTTTTCTCTTGTCAAAAAATCCATTCTACTTAAGCTCTTTTAATTGACAATTTAGCACTAATTATCCTGAAAGTTGTGATTAATGAATATGTAAATTCGTTAAAAAATCATTAAACGTATTTCACTCAGCCACTAAATAAATTATAAAGTTTTTCAATATAAGACAAACTCCAAATGATTTAATGATAGATGTGAAAACGTTCTTGTAAGGAAACCAACAACCGTATATAACATTCTTAGGTGCATAAAACATTTATCGCTGTGATTTTCTTTGAAGTAAACCTTCTACCCTAATTATTTATGCTTTTTGTTTCCTTTTAACTTAATAATAGACGTCTTACTTAAACATTAATATGTTTATATAAAAACAGTATAAAAAATTATGATAGTTTATTAATTTTTAATTATTTTTCTTTATCACTCGATAAATTTTTTTTTGTATTTTGTTGAATATTTGGCTTCATTGTGCTTATTAACATTTTTTATTGTGAATACCGTATCAAATATTTTATTCTGTTTGTTTTTCTCTAAATTTAATATTTTCCTTAATTTTTAAATTTTAATGAATTATTTTGTAATTTTAGATTTTCTGGATTTATTTAAAAAGCTTTCTGTTTAATTCATTTAGATTATCTCTAATATACACAAAATTTTAAAAAATATTATCTTTCAATACCAGTTACTGAAATGAAATTTGATTAAAAAAGTAGAAAATAATTTAATGGATGTAATATACATATAGATTTTGTTAATATTTTTTTCAATATTGGTTCAAGTTGAAAGCATATGTAATTTTATAGGAAAAATGTTACAAAATTCAGTATGTATTTCTGATACTTATTGATAAGTTTCAAATATTAATTTAAAGAAAAACTATTTTTTATTTCTAATTTATAATAAAATGTATATGTTTATATAAATAGGAGTTAATATATAAGTAACTTATATATTTAAGGATAATATATTCAATACCAGTAATATGGTATGAATAATAAAAATTTAATCATTTATTTTTTTATCGATTATTCTACGGGTATATAAAGAGACAAGATTAATGTTTACAAAGAAATTTTGTTTAGAAATTGTACTCATTTTTTGAAAATAGATTGTAAATAAATTGGTTAATTTCATAATGAAAATATATAGTAATTTTTTTTATATGTATGCATGCATTATCAACAACAACACAAATTATATTAGTATTGGCTATAAGTCTTTCATAAGTATTTATATTAAAATAAAAATAAATTATAACAATTTTGAATTATAAATTTTAACAATAGTTGAATATTATATTCAATAAAAAATATTTTTAGTTAAAAGTTGAATTTTAAAGTATCTTCAAAATTGTATATTTATATTTTTAACTCATCTCATGTATTTTTTTCTACAATAATTTATAACGGTATATTTGTTTCAATACAGGAAGCTTTAATTTCAATGTTAATTAATTTGTTGTTAAATTACTCGACAAGTACTTTAGTGCATTGATTTTTAATTTTGAAATTAAAATATAAGTAAAATAATGTAAATACTAAATTCCTAAAAAGAAAGTAGTAAAATGTTATTAATAAATAATGCAAGACATATCTTTTTAATTTTCATTTAATGATATTATTTAGTTGTAATAGTTTAACTTCTGATTTGTTAGGTAACGAACAATTGAACTTTATTATTAAACCAATCTTTAGAAGTTAATTTCACGAAAAATGAATATTTTACATATTACATTTCAGTGTTTTATGCAAATCTTTGTCCGTCTGCTTATATTTATTTTAAATTCGAGTAAGCTTTTATACAGAATAACTAATTCACTTTGTACAAACAAACTGCTTTCCTCAACTCATATCTTATTGCTTTTACAAAACATTCTAAGAGAGTTTCATATTCATTACGATAAATATTTAATAATGAAACAGTTTCATCGAAAAAGAAGAGTTTTTGATGATTACACACAAAGCTACTTCTCTCTTTTATACAAACTGTCTAACTACGTAAATATTTTATAACATCACGCCCTGCACTCCGATTCACACGAAGTGCCTACAAATTTTTATTGTTTCATTTATTGATTTCCAATTCAAAGAATAGACAACGCGAGTACTTTCCAATAAAAGAAAGAAAAGTACGTGTTCTTTATGTTAACCATTGATGTTTTCTTCTATAAAAACGTGATAAGCCATTGTTTGAAATGACTGCCAGTAATAGCTATAACTAGAGATTTGAATATATTACTCTCATTTCACTTCATATGTATGTAAAATTATATATATATATATATATATATATATATATATATATATATATATATATATATATATATATATATATATATATATGTGTATATATATATATATATATATATATATATATATATATATATATATTGCGTTGTTAATAAACCTGGATCGAGATAAAAATATTTTGTTTCGTAAATTCTCGTTGTGTTTTAAAGTGTCACTTTAAATAAAAGTTTTTTATGATTTGCACGTTATTCTCTATAAAAAACGAGAATTATCTATCCATCTCTCTCTCTCTCTCTATATATATATATATACATACATAGATACATACGTACATATTTATATATATATATATATATATATATATATATATATATATATATATAAATGTAGTTTAAAAAAGTCCACAAATTCAATAATTTGTAATTGAATGAATTTTGATACATACAAACAAATTACATATTAGTAAATAAATAAAAATACACAAATTATTAAACAGTTTATCTTTTTGAGTAAACTTTAAATACTATTGTTTTGACAACGAAAATTTTTAGATAAAAATTAATACAAGTGTTGTAAAAGTATGTCACATTTAAAAAAAACTGCAATTCTTATAACAACGATTGTAATAGAATTCAAGAGGTTTTAGAAAATTGTCTCTTAAGAAGTCTTAAAATCTCAATGAAGACATTGTAAATACGGACTGTTTCGCAAAAGTGGAGAGTATTTTTTTTGTGGAAAGTTGACATTCGCTAGATATTCTCGATCATACAAGATGTAGGTCAACAAAGGCAAGTATCTTTATGTCACATGTGATAAGGGTGTATACTTTAAGAAATACTCTTTTAACTGGATTTTATAAAAAGTAAAATCGGTTTCTTTGAATTGCTAAAAAATCAACAATTTTATTATAAACTTTGACATTATTTGAATTATTTATTATCGAAATATATAAAAAAAATATTTATTTATATATATATATATATATATATATATATATATATATATATATATATATATATATATATATATATACATATTCATACATGTGCGTTTAGTATGTCTGCCTGCAATGTATATATAATTACATCCATATTAATCATCAACCACTCTTAATCTAATGATAGATGAAGGTATTTACATTAATTTTACATTCCTTCTGCTAGTGGTCATTATATTTCTGTGTGGATATATATATATATATATATATATATATATATATATATACACACAAACAAATACATACAAACATGATTACTTAAATGTGCGTAGGATTAATTACAGCATGGAATTTAATGAAATCATCAATTTATTTGATATTATTACGACCTAATTGTTATATGATTATTAATTCTGTGTTAATCTAGTTGAAAATTAAATACGTTGTCGTTATATATGGCATTCATATAATTTATATTGTACTTTAATTAAATTTTCATTTAGAGAAACATTAGCATCAATTAGTTACTGAGTTCAAAAGAAATGTTTTGTTATGTCATTAAGTAATTAACTATATTATCACATAGCAATTGTAATTACATATTCTGTAAAGGACATGTTTCGTTTTTAAATATTTTCAGGTAACATTATTTTAACTACTTGTATATGTTTGTACACATATAAATACGTGTATAAAATGTACAAATCTCACTTACACACACTATATATATATATATATATATATATATATATGTGTGTGTGTGTTAATATAAGCAGCTGAACAAAATGAAATATTAGTTAATAAATAATACAAATGTACTGAGACGGAGACTATCGATCTAATGAGATACGGTGAAATTCCAAGTGATATCACTTGGAAAGGTGTAAGGAAAAGAGATATAAGGTCATTCAAATCGAAAGGCACCTTCTTTCACTACTGATTCATTAGACACTCAATTTATATATATATATATATATATATATATATATATATATATATACATATATATATACATATATATATATATATATATATATACATATATATATACATATATATATATACATATATATATATATATATATATATATATATATATATACATATATATATATATATACATATATATATATATATACATATATATATATATATATATATATATATATATATATATATATATATATATACATATATATATATATACATATATATATATATATATATATATATATATATATATATATATATATATATATATATATATATATATATATATTATAAAATTATGTTCTTCAAAAAATAAATTATTCATCTGTTTTTTTTTGCACATATTAATCGATACGTCATAGCATTTAAAAAGTATGTGTGAACCTATGGGTTTGCTCCGTAAATTGTCTACTTTTGATTTTTTATATAATAAAATAAAATTTATGGAATTTAGTATTTAATAATTGTTTTATATTTGTTAAAGTATATTTTAATTATATTAAATGAATTAATATATATGTATACATTAAAAAAAAACTATGACTTCTCTATTATCACGGGAACATTCAGTTATATTCACTGAGTATGTTTGATTAAAGCGTCTTTATATTAAACTTACTTTCTTCTTTTTAAACTTGTTAATAAAAATCATTAATTTAAATTGAATAGTAGTAAATTAACACTTAAGATAAATTGAATATTCTGCAGTAACATATGTAAATAGAAGTTGAAAAATATGAGTCGTATTCCATTATTAATATTTTGCTAAAATATACCAATCACGTGAATTGTGCTTAAAAATAACGTTTATGTAGATTAAAAAAAGTGTTTTCGTAGATTTTTTTTCATATTTTGATTTGTTTTTGTATTACACTATTAATATTTCTTTAATTGAATGACTGCATGCCAAAAGAGTGTGATAATACACTGTTTTTTATTCAATTTTCTCTAAATAATACCAATAAAAAAGTTCAAAGCATTTATCTATTTTCGCGCAATAAGTATCATCGGGGGAACAGAAATATTCAGTTTATAATCCTAAATCCTTCTCGATACGTATCGTTTGCTTGACTTAATTGTTCGAATGTGTTTTCCCAACAAAACAAACACAAGAAAATTTATGTACGAAATAACCGCAAATTTGTTTAGAAAACCCCACGGTAAGAGTAAAAATATTTACCTCGTATCTTTATCCATAGGTTCATTCAACATTAATTGGTCTCTCGGTGTTGCTAATGCGACTCAAATAGTTAAAATCAATTATTCATTTTGAGAAATGTCGTTTTTAGTGACAGATTAATTTCTTTTAAATGTATCCAAAATTTGCAAATATGTCGAAAATGTAACAAATATTTTTTAATCAGATCTAGTATTACTATATTATTAATGTAACTATAACAAAACAACAAAATCACATTGAAGTAAACATAGAATCGTACTTCCATGACTGTTAGTCACTCATTAGTATAAAAATATATAATCACGTATTTAGACTTTATTCTTTCTAATAGTCATCATCAACCTCTATCGAATCATTACTGGATAAAGAGCTTTTTCCAACTTTTCCAGTTCCAGTTCAAACAATTCAATGCTTCTCTTTTCCATAAATTTCCATTTCCAATGCTATTTCGACATATTTAACTAAAACTATTGCAAGAATTTTATATTACACACAAATAATTTCTTCCACAGTGTCAAATATTCAGTAAGGAATATCACTAAGGTGTTATGAATTGTTTGTGTGAGCGCAAACATCGATCGAATTTGTGGGCAGACATCGTGGATTTTACTTCACGATAATGTGCAGTTTCACACTTCAAATACTTGTTCGAGATTTTTTGTCCAAAAAGATCCATCGATTTTTTGACTAACTTCATTCCATAAGCGTCTTATTCGCCCAGTCAATCCCTATGTGACTTTTTTCTATTCCACAAACTCAAATTTATGTTGCGTGGTTGCCGTTGTGACTCTGTTGAAGCCATTAAGAAAAAATTGCTGGACGAACTGAAGTGCACACAGTCAATCGACTACGAACGATGTATGTCAGATTGGTTGATATAAGGCTGCAAGCGATGATACTACTTAAAAGGCGATAAAATAAATTTTGATGAATAATTAAGTATTTTGTCTTTTATTTGAAAATTTCTGGAACTTTTTAGTCAAAGTAGTATGTATGTATATGTATATGTATATGTATATATATATATATATATATATATATATATATATATATAACCTTATAACGTATTGTCCCATTTTAATGCCATTTTGTTCAATAATTAAAGACTATATAGTCGCATAGTTTATCTATCAAGTTATAAATATTATATTTCGACGAAAAATGGAATTTCAAATATATTTCGTATATTTCGACAATATTACAACTTTAAATATGTTCAATTAAAAGGTTTTTTTTAATTTCTTTTTTTTGAAGTATACTTACTTAGGAGTATATAATGCATTATATCAGATATATAAGCGTAATAAATAAAGACAATAAAAATTTCGACACAATTAAGAGAAATGTAACTTTTTTTTACTAAACTTGCAGAAATATTAATATAAAATGTGCTATTTGTGAATAATTAACTATTGTTATCAGAAGTTTGTTGAAAAGTTTAGTTGATACATTTAAGATAAGTAAGGAAAATTGAATATCTTTTTAAGTGTTGACGTATTTTTAATATTAACAAAATTCATCGCTATTAAAAACATAATACATTCTGTTTTGATGAGGGTATGAAGACATGATATTTCGTCGAAAATCAAATCTCAAGTTGTATTTTAATTAAACAATTTGTATCTTAATAACAGTATTTAATAATTGCTCTTACTTAATATTATCAATAATAGTGTACTTGTATTTAATATTGGGTCTGTATTTTTATTAGGTCTATGAGCAAAACTTTCAAAGATATATATATGAAAAATTCTTACGATTGAATAACTATATAAACAGTGAAATAAAAAAAATAATTTATACGAATATCTAAATACATTACAAAAAATAAAAATTTAAAATTCAACTCTATTAATTATTCAAAGAATATATCATTTTTTTTAACTATATTCAATTCTGTTATTTTAAAAATCAGCTTAATAATCAGGAAGAAATATAATCCAGTGTCAAGTATTCTTACTCGATTATAAATTTATAATTAAAAGAATATATTTCTATTCTTGTGGAAAAATTTCCAGCCAAATAAATTCTGAAAATCCTCTGTCATAACTCAGTGGAGCGAGTCAAAATGATGACCAAGTTGTGCTAGTATTGTATATCAGATTTGGTTATATTCTTATGTATGCAAAGTTTTTCTTTTTTATTAAAAAAAGAAGAAAATATTTCAGTAGAAAAATAATATTCTCTTATATATATATATATATATATATATATATATATATATATTACTAACAAATTACAAATATATTTGGTTATAAATATAGACATGACAAATATGTGTATTTTTTACATTGAAAAAATTTATTTAAAAGCTATACTAAATTTTATTTCTATTTTCGTCATTATTTTAATTTAAAAGTAATATTGATTTATTTTACATATTTATTATAAAAATCTGAGCACTTGTTCTATT
Source organism: Acanthacorydalis orientalis (assembly GCA_034766995.1). Classification (NCBI taxonomy): domain Eukaryota; kingdom Metazoa; phylum Arthropoda; class Insecta; order Megaloptera; family Corydalidae; genus Acanthacorydalis; species Acanthacorydalis orientalis. The sequence continues at coordinate 35,806,655 of CM068315.1, read as the reverse complement.
AAATTAATTATTTTTCTCTTCAGTATTTTTTATACCTGGACTTATTTCCTAAATTGTTAAAAAATACTCTAATAAATCTTAAAATATTTACCTAAATTATTTTTTTATAATATAAAAAATATTTCTTACTTTTAATAAAACGTCACGAAAGAAATTAATAGTAAATAAAATATTTCTACTGGTTGTTTAAGTTGTTTTTATTAATTATATCTATTATATAAGTACTCTAATTCGCATATATATATATATATATATATATATATATATATATATATATATATGCGTATTATATATACATATATATATATATATATATATATATATATGTATAATTTTTACATGTATATTTTGTAAACTAAATCACAATAACTCAAAATGATGCAATATAAATTGAGTCATAAAATTTCCTTAAATATTCCACTTCGTTCTTTCTATTATCATATAATATTGGTATTTTACTTTTTAATTTTAAAATCGTATAGTTTACTTTTTTAAAAACAGTCAGTATTCAACGACTAAGTGTAAAAAAATAAAGTTTGTAAAATACATTTAAAAAAAGCAGTATGTAAAGATCATGGTATCCATTTCTTCAGCGTAGTTGATATATACTTCTAGTTCTTTTTTTTATAAAAAGCTTTCGTGTAATTCAGAAAATCTCGACGTTGTAAACCCTTGAATTAATTTATTCTTTCAATAGCACTCCTCATTATGTGAATGCGTTCCATTGTACCGTTTCTATGTTCAACACCAGTCTGTTCTTTTGGTTGATAGTTGTCTTAGCTTTCATTTTCGTAATTGACTACGAATCTTCTAAATATCTTACAAATTCTATATACAAAAAACACTTGTTCACAACGCCACTACTAGCTCTACATTTTTATGTGCTGTTTATTCTTTTAGATGATAACAATCTGAAATTTCCATTTTAATCTTAAAATATTTTTATTGTTATCAATTTATAACGAATAATTTTGAAATTGTGTAAGGTTTTTTATCGAATTGATTTTTTTGTGTATTTTGAAAACAAAAATTGAATTAATTCTTATATCATCATAAAAAATCTATTTTTAATTAATGTTGTAAAGATTTGATTTTTTTTAGCAGTCCTACCAACTTATAGCATAAGAATATATATATATATATATATGTATATTGGTGAATGAAACCAAATAAAATTGTTTTTGATAAGTGTTTTTTTCTTTTTATTTAATTGTATTGCGAAATGTTAAATTTCTACTCTGTAATATATAACATTTTCTCGTTATTGTTTTATAAACACAAACATTTTATATCTTTCATTAATGTAAGTCACCTTGTCAGAGTTTATTTCATTGCCTATAAACAACTTTAACTTAATTCATAATATTTATTAACAAAGTTACAAAGTACTTTATATTCAATACGAACCAAAAAGTTTGTATTGTTTATTTATGTCTGAGCATTGAATTAATTGTTTCTTTTGTTTCATATATTCTTCTAATTATATTCGGTTATACTGGTCTTTACAATAGGAAAATTGTCGTAAAATTATGCCTTTATATATCTGAAAGTATATATATGTATATATATATATATATATATATATATATATATATATATATATATATAAATATATGTATGTATATATATATATATATATATATATATATATATATATAATTTTGTTTGTATCTGAATGTTTTCATCTACCTTGAACTGTTTCTAAATTAATTAAGATACGTCAGTTAAATTTAGAGAAACTTTATAATAGCTGCAAGGCTTTAATATTAGGTACTGCTTAATTATTATTTTGTTGTATACTGTTCGTAAACAGAATTTATAATTTTCATACATAGTTTACACATTTAAAAATATATTTTATATTTACGAAATTTCTGTTATTAAAAACATTTAAACCAAATTTTATTAATATTTGAAATCAATTCATTTAATAATGTTTTTTGTTATTTCTCACTGTTTACAAAAATATTTTTTTGTATATTAAACAATTATTTTTATTTCTTGATTGCATTTTCAACAACGTTAGAGAAATAAATTACTTTAATTATAAGACATGAATTTGAAATATGATTATTTTATAATATTTGTTTTTAAAAAATAAATATTTTGCTTTTAATATTAGTAACAAAGCATTAAATTATATTTGATATAAAAACATTATACATAATTATATCTGCTTCTTCAAATAAATAATTCTCAAGTTTTCTTATTTTATTTATGATACGGAAGATGTGAAACAAATTTCCGCTTTTGTTATTGTGAAGTTATTATTTTTTTGTTATACATTCAATATTTTCTTTTTATAAAGGAAGATTAAATTTTCAATTTTGACTTACAAACTAATTACATCGATATATAATGGAATATGTACACATTGGTCTACATATATATATATATATATATATATATATATATATATATATATATATATATATATATATTATAGCAGTAATGTATTTCTTTATAGTATTGTATTTTTATGTATTCTCAATATGGTGATTATAAGATTTTTTGAACTAAAAAGTGTTTGGCTAAATACATTTACAGTTTTGTTAGTACAAATGTAAGTAATTGATTACAGAATGCTGACTTTTATGTCAATTGTAATGTAATTAAAGTAAAGTATAGACAATTTTATATATAGTTTTATTCTTATAACTAAAATAGTATATTTTCAAACATATTACGAGTTATTATAGTTTTTTAACCCATAATCTTTATTTTGATAAAAATAATTTGTTATTTAAAAAATGAAGATAAAAATGGTTACTGTTGTTTATATAAACTTAAAACAGGCAAACGAACTGAGTACACATTAGGTACTCACTAATTTCATTCTCTTCGCAAATGCTTCATAAACCATAACAATTCGAATCCAATGTTCAATGAATGATTTTTCAATAATGTAAATAATAATTTATTGAACATTTTTTGTCAGAAAAAAGGTTGCTGAATTATAGGATGAGATAAAAATTCATCAGTATAAATGAATTCGGCCAGAATTAGTGACAACTATATTTTTATTCATTATTCACTTTCCCAAAACAAATATAATTAATAAAAAAAATCAAACCATAGATTTATTTCATCTGATTTAGTTTTATATTTATATACAGAGTTTTACAATAAGGACACAATTTTTGAATTTGAAATAAAGAATTTACACTAAAGTTTCAAGTTTCTTTATTGTAAATAATAGTTGAGGGCATGCCATTTATAAATGAAAAGTAATGTCGTGTAAGTGAACGCCGCGTGCTTTCTTGCAAGGAACTGCTTTTTTTTGTTAAAATTTTCAGTAACATCCATACACAACTAGAGCTCTACCTCACCAATTACTCTTCGGATTTCATCTTTTAGGACGTAAATTAGTCCAACGGTGTTAAATTGCAGAATCTCGTTGGTTAATATATGTTTCAGAAAAATTGTATTTTTCCATTATCCAAATAAAAAAATCTCCGATGCAGTGGTCTGCCGGCTTCAATTCTTGTATTAATTGAACCCTATAAGCCTTCATCAATATTTTTTTTTGCAAAATACGTATTCGTCGTGGGTTTTACATTCCTTACTCTTCCGATACACTTTCACGAACTAATTCAATGTTTTTTTTTTCAGAACGAACACGTGTTGATGTTTCTTTATCTTTAACCTATCCAGTTCTGTAAATTTACTCACTAACTGATAGCTTGTTGATTAAAATGGACGATCGAGAATAAATATCGCGTAATTTACGAAATGTATTTGTATAGAATTACTATTTTCATAACACAATTGTATTATTTCAATGCGTTGTTTTATTGTATATGAAGCCAAAACTAAAAATGGCAATGACAAAATTTAACAAGTGAAAAAAAATACAGCTGTCAATGTGACATCTGTGAAATGTAATCTCTTAAAAAATTGCGTCCCTATTGGAAAATCCCTTTATATATATATATATATATATATAACATCTAAATCCATAAACAAATTATGTATCCTCTATATGCATATATGTACATAAAAACGCAAATATATGAACAGCTTAAGTTTGTAAATAATACTGTCTCATACTTTTGATATCACCATTATCACACTCTAACCTACTTTGGTCATGTGGAGCTAAAAAAAACCTTTCTTGAAATTTACTTCGAAGTACCTCTTCTAATCCGTCCGTTTGCTCGTCTGTTTTCCTAGATTCCCGTTGGGACTTGAACCTTTACCTTCATCTGGGTTACTCAGAGTAATATTTCCCTCAAATGGAGGTTAGCTTAAGAGTTGTGATGTAAATGTTTGTGAAACATAATGTGTCCTATTATTGTTATGTATATATATATATATATATATATTTGTTATGACAATATTAACAATATTTTTAAAAAGTATTAATAATATAATTTAAATTTCAAGTAAGCAAGTTGAAACATTTTATTCAAATAAACTGTAAGTATATTTACACTAGTTGATATTCTTATATTTTTGTTTATAATCTTCATTTTGAAAGGATTAATAAATATTTTATATTCTCCTTTATTCGTGTATATATATATATATATATATATATATATATATATATATATATATATATATATATATATATATATATATCACAGTGTCAGTGTTTATACTGGATTTAATGTTAATAACTGATAGTTTAAATAATTGATATACATTTTTTTGTAGAATATATCGATAATGTAAAGGTATAAATATATAAAGGTTCTATATGATTTTCTACAGCAAAATTAACACGCGTGTGGTGATTTTAGGCGATATAGTTTGTCGTTAATAGTACTTCATTTTTAAATTATTAAGTAAATATATTAATCGAGTAACATTATTGACATTTATATATTCAAGAAGTTTATTGCGTTTACTCAAAATTGACTAAAAATCATATTGATTTATTCATAAATACACACACATATGTATGTGTATATATATATATATATATATATATATATTCAGTCGTCATTTTTTATAAATTTAGTTAAAGTTAGTTTTATTTAAGTGATTGACATTATATAATGTAGAAATAAATTATTGACATCAATCATGCTTCTTTCAAAAATTAATTTCTTGTATAAATCAACGAATGCTATATATATATATATATAGTAAAGTAAAAAAAGTAGACGAGTAAGAACATATATTTCTAGTCTTTACAACTTAATTGCTTGTAAATTATAGAAAGGAGGTGAATTTATAAGAATTTATTTTTATGCACGCCGATGGTTTGTTAGGATTTTTGGCAAAATATGGATTCGCTCTCTGAAATTTACTCAAGTGTAATTTAATTGTGTTGAGTTTAACACTTTTACTCTCAAAGTCCCGATAGATTAGCGTTTGAAGAGTAGAAGAATTAATCCCAACATAATTAAGTTTCGCTTAAAATTTGTATCAGTAAAATAATGATTGTAGCTTTATTTCATTTTAGTTAAAGTATATAAATAAATAAAAACGAAAAAATGATACAATATTGATAGCTTGTAATAGATACATGTTTGTATATATAAATTGAGTGTTGTTGATGTAAAATTGAAAAAAATGAAAAATATTTGCTTTTGATAGGAACGATACGTAAAAATGGTAAATATGTGGAAATTTGTCAATTTATTGTCAGTTTTCGCCATTTCGTCTCATGTCTACAATGTATCACTCTACTGGCATATAATAAAACGTCTGAAATTTTCAATAGAACGGAATTTTCATACATTTATATATCTTCTGTTTTGACGTTATCTTTATTAGCAAAAAATATAATATACACACAAACAAGCACGCATACACACATATATACACCTACACATATACAACTATATATATATATATATATATATATATATATATACACACACACATGTATATATATACATACATATATATATATATACACTGTAAGCTTAAATCATACGTAATTTTGAATAGAAAATATACACAACAATTTAGCAAATTATCCCGAATACAATTTGTTTTAATTTAATGTGAATTCTGTGACACTGAAGTTTCGTATTGTTCAAAACATTGGCTCAATAACTTGATATAGGGTGTGTATGTGTCACAATCGGTGGATACAAATGAGTTGCTTTCTAACTTTCTGGAAAACGTTTTGGTCCCTCAACCGTCACAGTATAACGTTCACTAAGTATACAACTCCGGGGATAAAAAACGTCATGTAAATGATCCTGAACAACAACGTGTTGAACTTTTAGTGGTTGCTGCGGCAAAATAACTGTTTTAATGTGGGGTATATACATAGAACTAGGCTGCTTTGTGCTTTTCGCTGGATGTTGTAAAGATATATACGCGCGGTTGAATAATTTTACTCTAAACAGTTTATAGTCATCATAAACTGTAACAGGCTTAGTGACACAAAAATAAGAATAACGTCGTTTTTTAGTAAAGTTTAGTTTGTGAGGAGTTGCCGTATAATTTACGAGCATCAGAGATTGGAATTTTAATGAATTACTGTTAAAAAATCTAGACAGCTTTAAAGAATATTTTTTACTTAAAGATATGATTTTTTTTTATTTTGATGTCAATCTAAAATTATCCATGATTTATAAATTATTAAATTAAGTCTATATTCAAGTCTCACTTTGCGTAAACATTTTGTATTTAATTTTTATGTTACAGTAAAATTAATTACTTTTAGAACAATTTATAGACATAAAGATAAATATTGTTTAATATAATAATAAAAATATACAATTTACAATTATTTTTTCATTATTCTTTAAAATTTATTATATAATATATTCAGTTATTTCTCACATATATTCTTCTTATATTAAATGTTTACGCTATATTCTAATTTAATTCAATTAAAAAACTACTATTGTCGAAAAACCTACTCAACAATTAACTTATAGTGATATTAAATTGATATTAAATTCCTTTATCTTATATTTTCTTTTCGTAAAGAAATATTACGCGTCGTATAGAATATATAATCATCTTTTTATCCGTCCTAACAAACAGGTTGTATATTAAAATATGATTGATTGTCAGAAACAGATGCTTTGGGTATTAAAAATATACTTAAATAAAAGTTAGAGTATAACGCATCACCGACAGTTTTGTATTAACGTTTAAGCAATAAATAAGTAAAACGTAAGTTTAATGCTCGAATATATTCGTAAAACGATGTATAATTCGACTGCAAAAAATAGAATGCTTATTGTTACACGAATCACTCATACTTGACAGTATAAAATAATAAAAAGAACGATTTCTGTGAAAACACGTTTTGAATCTATTATAAGAGTATATATATATATATATATATATATATATATATATATATATATATATACATACACATGCAAACACGTAAACAGTGGTGTTATAGAACGTATTCATCGTTTCAATTTCAATAGGAATTAACATAATATACTAGAAAATAATATATATTTTATATTACCAATTCTAGAAAGAAGTAATGAATATATCATACTTATTATGTACGTATATATATATATATATATATATATATATATATATATATATATATATATATATATGTATTAAAACGGGGCGATTTAGTATTTAAGTTTAATTCAATACTAAAATACAATTGTACTAAAATAGTGAATGGGGAATAACATGTTTTTTTTGAATTTTTGTGTTTTTTAATTCTTTCGTGTGAAAGCCTATGTTGAATTAATATGTATATATATATATATATATATATATATATATATATATATATATACATATATATATATACATATATATATACATACACGTATGTATTATTTATCAATCAGTATATAAAAGTATAAAAAAAACACTTAACAGAGTTTCTTATGAAATATTTAATATGACAGTTCTTATATAATATTTGAAGTAAATAAGATATACATCTTTACTCTCGAAAATTGGAAAACTCACACTAAAGTTGAACAAAAAATAAAGTAGGTGACGCATGTTTTTACTTCCTATATCTTCATCGTATATCCTCAATTATTTGTTTGACAGATGTTCGAGTGACACGTATTCGACGGGTTATAATATAAAGCCGATACTGAAATATTGACTTTATTTCTTTTGCTTAAACATGAAATTATTCAGTTTTTCTTTTATACTTGGGAAATATTTGAGTTGAAAAAATATAAAATATTATTGAATCAAACAAAAATAGTATTATACTCTTAATACAATTTCATAGTTCAAAAAAATCCAATAATTTTTTTCATTTCAAGAAAAAAATCATTTTAAAAAAAATAATAAAATATATAAATTTTTACATAAAGAAGTCTTTGGACATTGTTTAAATCATAAATTAATTATTATTCTTTAGTTAACACTTAGAAAATTATACACACACATACATACATACATATATATATATATATATATATATATATATATATATATATATTTGTATGTATGTATATATATATAAATCAGTCAAATATTAAATATTTGCAGTTTTTCGTATTGTAATATTTATGTATTGATAAATGAACCTATCTCAAAATGTATATAGGAATAAGAAATCGTTTATCCAGATATATTGATAACGTTCTTGATTAAAACTTTTTAATAATACTTTTTCTCTTCTTTCCAGGACTTAATTACAAAAATATTAACAAAAAAACAAGTACCACTAATGGTTTCGTATCATCAATTTTTGGTACAAAATAAAAAAAATTGTTATAAATCATAAAATATATTAAAAGATGAACGCTTCATAAAGTATGTCATATTTTTTTAGTGTTCAATTTTTTTAAAAAAAGTAATTTTTCACAGCGTATCGATTTACTTACCAAAGATATGACGTTGGTCGAAAAGGCACTACTGACATTGTTGCTTCGTCTTTTGTTGATATGATGAGATTTTTCAGAGCTGTTCGTTACAGCCGTATTGTACCCTTACACAAAAGACATAATTTTGATAGTCTATACAAATATGATGCATTTCTTTTTAGACATTTTGCAGAGAGTTTCTTATATAAACTCTTTAGTTGCGAAAAGGTGTATTGAGTAAAACTCATAAAAATCTAAAAGAATACTCGTAATGAATAATGTTAAAACACATTTGACTTAAATATCACATATTTGTGTATTTTAAAACATATTTTGCAAATACAAATAATAAATTTTAGGAAACGTTTTTTTATTTAAATGAAAAATGAATTTATAGTAAATTAATATGTTAGATGTTTCCAGTTAGAATACATATTGTGCTTTATATACTTTTTATTTACATATATATATATATATATATATATATATATATATATATATATATATATATATACATATATAATATACACCTTTTATTCAGCAATTGTTGTTTAATTGCTTTTTTATATTATTTATTTAAGTACTTTTAAATTTTCTAAAATCTTTCTCAGTTAAATTCTTACATATTTACGTATATATTTGAATATATATATATATATATATATATGTATGTGTGTATATATATAAATATATATATATATATATATATATATATAATGAAAATCCTTTTTAATCTTTCAAAATCCACTTCTAAAAAAACATTTCTTTTGATTTCTTTGAAGAATTCAGTACTTTTCTTTTTCATACATTTTTAATGTGTTTTCTTATGGTTATTTCGTTTCTTCATTGATACTTTTTCAGTTTTGTACTTTTTTTGTTTGAAGTCAATAATTTTCTATCCATCTGTATGTCTTCTTTTTATTCAATGAATCTCAACCATTTCCATATTAAACCTACTCGTAATATGTCTGTAACTCCTGTTTGTTTTTCTAAGTTTTATTTTTCATTTATTCTTAGCAAACTTGTGGTCATCTCTTTTATGAAGTTGATTAATATATTGTTCTACAAAGTACATGTTTTATTTTTATACATGAAGATATGCAGTATATGTCGATCGAATATTTTTATTTTTAAACACAGATAATATTTATCTTAGTTATTGAATTATCCAAATTAGTCCATTAATTTTAATTCAGAACAGACCTATTAAGTATTCATTTTTCAGGCAGTTATTTTTTCTAGCATCTTTAGCGACTCCTAAATATTTTCAAAAATTGCAGCATCGCCATGAAAAGAAGATGACTTAAATTTGCGATTTTTATTTTTATTTGTTAATATTTTTAGTTAAGTAATTTGAACACTTTTTTAATGTTACAATAAACCATTTAATTATAATTGCATCTTCGTATCTTTCCACCCTTTCATCCAATTTTTTATTACATAATAGAACCTCGGTGACATCGACATTTTTGTAAATGTTCCTTAAAAGTTTAGTAATCAAATTAGTTTTCATAATCTATTTATTAGTGTCTTTTTCCCTCTCTATCTATCTATGTATATATATATATATATATATATATATATATATTTACAACAGGTCACATATTTTGTAATACCTGATATTAATTTTATAATACTTGAACTTTTGTAAATATGGATATATTAGAATAGAATTTTTAATTTCAATGAAAGTTTAACTTAATAGAAATATTTAATGTATAACAGTTCTGGAACATGTTTTTATAAGAACTTATTCTGTTTTTTTAGTACATTTTATGTAGAAAATACAGTTTTCTATTAATGTAAAAAGTTAAAGTATATTTTTATCCAATACTAAAATATTTACAAAGTAATAATGTTTGTCTTTAGAAATAAATTACTTACATAAACTGTAAACACAATATAATACTTCTAAAAAAGGTTTTATATATTTTATTACTTCTTACTATATCTTTTCATTTATTTTGTTTACGGTGAGAAATATGTAGAGTTAAATATTTATTATCATAAAATATAAACAGTGTTCTTTTAATTATACGAATATAATTATCGGTTCAATTTATATATATATATATATAAATAAATATTATATTTCCAATTTTCAATAATTATTATTCAAAAACATATTTATACTAATTGAACAGATTGTTAGAATGTATACAATGCACATGTGTTACTAATTAACCTAATTAATGTTTGAAATTACATCATAGTCGTTAATGTCAGTACCTTAAACTATGGTCGGAACAGTGGCATTTACTGTAGTGTAGTGAAATTTCACAAAGTAAGTAAAGTAATCAAATTGTTTGGACAATAGTTGAAAGCAACGCAGATATTTCATTTTAAAGTAACTTCATTAAAGAGATATTGATTTGTTATAAATTAACATTATTATATATTATGTTTAAATAGGGTAATTTTTTTATTATATATATATATATATATACATACACACACATACACACACACGTTCACACACACACACACGCACACACATATATATATATATATATATATACAGATAGATAGATTGATAAGTATACAGATATGTGTTTCTTTTGTAATTAATCGAAGTTATACTTAATTATTTTTTACCGTAGACTTTTTATTTTTATGTGTAAGAAACTGCTATTATGTTTTTCTTTGTTTTATATTTCATTTTCAGGATTTTTTTCAATTAAATAACAAATATATACTATTAGTATATTGGTTTTATAAAATTTAGTTTAATTATACCTTAAAAATTCTTAAATATGTCTGCCCCCATCATTTTTCTGAAATAATTATTCGTAAAAATTTCTTTCTAATAGTCCATGCAAATATTGAAAATAACATGTAATATTATCAAATTTAAAAATCAATTATGCCTATTTCTCAGTAATACATTTAATGTCATTTAAACTTTCTTTAGTAAAAATAAAACAATGTCAACCATATATTTTAACAATATTTTAAGACATGTTTATATAAAAATATAGTGTTGAATAATAGAACTAATTGTTAGTGTTGGATATGTATTTTTTTAAATGGAGATGTGCAATATATATATATATATATATATATATATATATATATATATATATAAATATACATTCATTTGTACGAAGCAGATTGAAAATGAAATGTTGGAGAATAAATTTAATAATACAATTAAATGAAAGTTTTCAAACTGAATGTATGTTTTTAATATTCAGATATCAAAAACTTTACTTGCTAATATGTTTGAATTGCAATAAAGTGAGTAGGTTGTCTAACTATATCGTCTTAGAATAATATATAAACTTTTGCGAAATCATGTATTGAAAGTTTTCATATACTGAAAGTTTGTATGGAAATAATGAAAATTGTCTTAGCTCAAACTTATTCCCTCAGCCCGAATGCCAATTTAAAACTTTAATGCTGAACGATGCAAATATCCATTACGACGTTGATGTACACATAAAAAAGAGATCATATGTAGAGAATGTTTTCCTCGTCTCTTTCGAAAATTATACGACGGGAACAGGAAAACTCTTTTTACGGAACAAAGTTATAAAATAAGCATATATAAGGTAGAATAGAGACTTGTTGTTATTGTGTTTTAAAATTAAAAATGCTTCATTTGGGAAGATAACGTACACAATTTTGTGTTGTTCTGTATCCTTTACTCATTTAATGTCCAGTAAAGCTGATGATTTTGTTTCTCATGTGGGTGTTCGCGGTGTTGTTTTTCTCTTTTTTCTATTCAAACACATGTTCTCTATCTTTTTTTGTTTTTCTCACTCTTTCTTCATTTAACCTTTGATACAACGAGGGTAACATCCATATAAACAATAATGTGTACAAGCACAACATAAAATGTCTACAGTTTGTTTAAACGAAGAATGAATAATACTGAACGGTTAATAAATACTTAAATAAATAATCGAATTAATTTCATTTTTAATGTACTTGACGTTAAGCACAACGAGAATAATTTTAAGTAATGTGCGACTTTCTTAAACATATATATATATATATATATATATATATATATATATATATATATATATATATATATACACACCCACACACGCACACTAGGAGGTGTTGCCCGCTTCTCTCTGCGCTCACCAACCCCAGTGCTCGCTGCACTCACCCACTTGTCAATTATAAAAATGTCATGTAAATGTCATGAAATAGTAAACGTATTTTTTAAAACTTCTTTATGTTTATATAATCATTACTCGCAGATATAATGCAACGTGTTTATCTATCTATCTATCTATATATATATGTATATAATATAAACCTACTAACATATATATATATATATATATATATATATATATATATATATATATATATATCAAAGGTTGGATGGAATATAATTGTGGTTTTGTAACCTTACTTTTTTTAAAAAAAAGTCTTGTTTCATCGTGTTCATGTTAATATCGTTTTAAAGTGCATTTTCCGGTCTATATTTTGGTAATATCGACTTTGGGCTTTATTATTAATTTGGCTTCAAATCGAGCTATTGAATTAAGGATGGAGAAGAAGCTAATAAGAGCATTTTTTTTGTATGAGTTCAAAACGGGTGGTAAACCAGCAGAAACTGCTCGTAAATTAAACGATGCTTTTTCTGTGGGTACTGATGAGGAACGTACGGTGTAATGGTGGTTTTGTGCCAGCAACAAGAACCTTGAAGATGATGAAGGTCGCGGACGTCGTTCTTCAGTTCATAACGATCAACTGAAAGTGTTAGTTGAATCAGAACCACGCACAATAGTTCGTTACCTTGTACAAAAGTTAGGCTTTAATCATTCAACAATTCTAAACCACTTAAAACAGCCAGGAAAGTCAAAAAAAATATATGAATTTTAATGGCATAAGCAATTATTTTTCTACCAATAATAATATTTATATATAAGTTTGTGTGTACATATAGGCAGATATACGACTGCCTATATGCTATATATATATATATATATATATATATATATATATATATATATATATATATATATATATATATATAATTATTGAATGGCTTCTACTTATTAAAGTACTTATGAGGAATTGAATTGTTTTAATGAGGTATATAATCCGATTACATTTATAGGGATTCAAAAGATATAACCTGTCAATTGTTCATCAAAGTCTATTGTTCTACATCGAATGAAATATGCCTTTCTTTTCATTTCAAGTATGGATTATATGTTATTTAATAACAAATTCATTTTTAATATTATTTTACTTTAATTATCGTCTTATTTCTAAATTTTAGTTTTTTAATGAAAATAAAAATCATCGTAATGCCAAAATATCAATTTTATACCTAGTTGTGTATACTTCTGAATATTTTGATATCATCTTTAGTTTTATCTAATTTTTCTTTTAATTTCATTAATATTGATGTAGTAATAAAGCCGATTTTTATTAAATTAATTTTGTTTAAATATATGTTTTTTTTCATTTTTCTGATTTGATAGCTTACATTGTATGATACTTAGTCAAAGTTCGTTTAAATTATATATCAAAAAAGATTATTTAAGTCAAAATGTTGTTATGAAAATATCCTTATTGACAGTATAGTTGTTTTTTGTAACATCGAATTATTATATATAATTAAGGCCCAAATAGTTAACGGTTCTGTTAAAATTTCTGTTGTTTCTTTTATGTAGAACTATTAGAAATTATTGGACAACTGCTATCAATGTACATACTATTATTTATTTGAAGTTTATTGATTAGATATTCTTGAAACTGCTTGTAAATTAGGTCTGAAATAGTAAACATCTACCTTTGTAATGTTACAGCACATGGCGCTGAGGTTAGGATTCAAATTTAAATTCAAATATATAACAGATGACATGTACAGAAACAAATAAGTGTGCACATAATAAAATCATGATCACTGTGAAGTTCATTCCGTCTATTTTTGTACATTTTGTCTGATAGTCACCTTAACTTTAATCTAAATTTGAAATGGTGCTCTGAAGTGTTGTATAGGCCCCTCTCGGTTTATACGAGACAATCTTAGTTCAATTTAGATTTATTTTAAGAGATTTATTTAATTTATAATTTATAAAATATAAATAATCTAATATTTCATATATGCGATCAGACTTATTTAAAAAAGGTATAAGACAATGATGTACTAGTGTATAGTTACTCATTCTATTCATCTGGATCTACCGATTTGTATGAAATTACTTTTTCAGATATGATAAACATTAAAGTCTAGTACAAAAAAGAAATTTTAAAACACTATTACAAAACTTCAAACAGAAATAATCAGACATAATTAGAAATATTCATACATCTTTCCCAACTAAAAATTTTATATACATTGTTTTTAATATTTTTTTTTTATTTTTATTTATTTTGTATTTAATTTTATTGATATAGTACATATAAAAATCATATATATATATATATATAAACATTCAAAATTCTTAGTAATATAAAACAATATAAAAATGATCTTAATATTGTTCCATAGACTAGTTCCAGTCAAATTTAAAGTTCTTCTATAATAATGTACAAAGAGTGATTAATTAAAAACTGCAAATTATTATTAAGTAAAATATTTAATTAAATGAATCCATTTTTTCTTATAGACGTTGTTTAAAGAAAAAGTAAATTTTATTTTAATTTTGTTTCAGTAAACAATTGTAGCATACTATTACTTTAATTTCTGGTTGAATCTTATATTGTTTTATTTTATATTTGGAACAATTAGAATAATTTTGGTTTTATTTTACAATATATTATATTTATATATATATATATATATATATATATATATATATATATATATATGTTGAAAGCTACTGTGTAATTCTTATAACTACATATTATATATATATATATATATATATATATATATATATATATATATATATTATATATGTATATATATATATATATATATATATATATATATATATATATATATATATATATATATGTATATTTTAAAATGACGGAATTATAAATTTAAAATCAGTATGATCTTAAATAATACGTCAAAATTTACAGAAAGGGAGGATTTCGTTGATCGTGTAATATTTTCATTTTATCCCGTGCGTCATATTTTTTCTATAGAATTTTTCAATGTATAATTTATGAGAATGAAGCTAACCGCAAGTGAGTAAATTGTTTTGTAAGACAGGCTCATCCAACATACATTTCGTAGATTTTTTTTTAACTTGAGTTTCCACGTTACCCATGGGACATTGATCTTATAACGTTGTTTTTTTTTACTTCTGAGTATTTGCAATGTTGACGTGTACAATGTTTAAACTGATTTTTGCGTATATATATACGAGTATATATATATATATATATATTTATAATATGTATATATATATATATATATATATATATATATATTATAATATTCATCAATTCAGTCTTTTAAATATTTAAATATTGTATTTATATTCTTATTATTTTAAATACACGTTGAAATTTGAATAATGTAATGCAAAAAAGATATTATTTCAATTTTATTTTTCCAAGAGGTTTTCAATATTCACTCTATCTGCTTATATGTACGAGTATATTTTATTGACATTAAAGAAATATTTAATAGATTTTTTTAAAAAATTTAAATATTTTGCATTTCTTTTTTGTAATATTTATATATATATATATATACATGTATGATATATATATATGTATATATATATATGTCTATATATATATATATATATATATATATATATATATATATACATATAAATCGTCATCATAAGGGCATTTCTTTCAGTTATCTCATTAATTATTCACTATAATAGAAACGATTTGACTTCAAACCATCAATTTTATTCTCTTTTCTAACTTGCTTCTTTCAAGTTTAGTTATTTTATCCCTGTGTCTCACACTTTGCACAATTCACCCTCTATATACCCTGAAATCCAATTAAAGAATCTCTATGTAAGAATCTCTCATGAGTTTTCGTCGTGATGTGATCTGTCCTGTTTGGAAGAGTTTTGTTACATTACATGAGAGATCTATTATGTACTCTTCGATTGTCATTCTTTGTATGAGAGTTGAAGCAAATAATTTCATTGTTTCGTTAAGACATCAGAGAAACTATTTTCTATTGAAGTCAAGAAATTAATTTTCAAACTTGAATATCTTTCTGCTAATGAGAATTTAATTGTTTATATGCTTGTATTATTTTCTATACTACATAAAAAGTTTTGTTTATATTATTCTAAAGTAATTTAAGTTTTGTCTTTGATGAACCATTTACATATAGTTTTTTCTGAAGTTGTAATATTTATCATTTAATTTAGAAATATTAAAATATTTCAATACCGTCGTTTTGTATAATTTTCATTAAAATATCTGTTAAAGAACATACGAGTATATACTGAGCTTCTTCAAAAAGTCGAAGCGTTTTTACTGAATATATAAATTGTAACAATTGGTTATTTAATTCAACTTATTAGAACCTATATGTATTATATTACTTACATATAATTCTTTGAAATTAAGTTTCTGCTACAAGTTATCATTCTATGAAAAAAGCTTTGAAATGTAGCAAATATTTATTAATTTTCACATACTTGTGTTAAATCGACAAATTTCGAAATGTTTGTTTTATTACGATATGTAAACGAATTAATTATAATTTTCCCATAAGTTACCACAAAATATTGCCACTATATTTTTATTTTAACATTGAATAAACGAGTTTTAATGTTTTTTTTGTAGCTTTGTCATTAAATACAGCAGGTATTTATATAGAGTGAGTTAATTGTCAGTTTTAATGCGTTATATTTGCAGTGTTTACATACCTGAATAATAATCCAATTTGTATGACGAATATTGTAAAAAGTTTATCATTGTTTCACATGTATAATATAAAATGAATATTTTTACAATATTTGTGGTCATTTTTAAAAGTATTCTATTTTTAATTTGATTTCACTAAAATTGATTTTTTTATAATTAAAGCGATATTTTGATGTTATTTTTTTGTAAACAATATTGATATTTTTATATGTTAATAACATTATATATATATATATATATATATATATATAGTGAGTTTAAATATATAATTATACATTTTTAATATTTATCGAAAAAAAAATAGGCATTGAAAACAGACATTCTTTTATTAACAATGACTCGAAAGTATGTAAAAGAAGTTAGAATACTTTCTGAATAAAAATAATGAGAAAAATAGAAAGGAAGAAGGAATAAAATAAAATTTCGAGAAGGTGGATAAATTAGTCCAATGCTCCAGTGGGTACAATAAGGATGAAGTATTCTCGAGATAAACAAAAGTGATAACAGTACGAATTCCTTCAACTGTAGCTATGGTTACATTGTAGGTTGAGACCTAAATGATCGATGAAATAAAATTATATCAAGGGTACTATTATTCATATTGGCACATTTGATTAACGAATAAAATGAAATAAATTCGATTTCGACTTAACGACAAACTCTTAAAATTTATTGACGGATAGAGATTTCAGATAGCACGTAAATAAAAGCCACTAAAATATTGTTACGATTCGAAACTTGATGTAAATTTATTACTATTTTTTTATTTTATTAAAATGAACCATTTTTAATTTTATTTTTATCGATTTGGGAATAGTAATAGTTTTATAAAAATAAATTTATTCTGAGCAATATAAGAAATTTTATAATTATTCTTAGATACGATACCGTTATAAAATTCCTATAAAAGTCAACCAAAAGTGTATATTTTCATATTCTTTTGCAAACATTTACATTTCAGATTTACCCCTCAATATTTACACATTTAAAATGTTACGTTCAGTAAATGTTCGTAGAGAAAATATGTATGATGACATTTTTATATGGATATAAGTTAAGAACCGTAATGGTATCGTTTGTATTAAAAAAATGTTTCGTTCTATGTAAATAAAAACAAATATTTTTATTTGTAATTATGTAAAAGTATATTTATTTATATTTTGTAAAAGTATATTGTCCCTAAATCATACATACATACACACACACACACACGTGTGTATATATATATTTATATTAAATACATTTCAAACGAAGTTATTTAAAAAAATATATTTGAATTTTTCAGAATTAACAAATATTTTGTGAAGAGTATTTCGTGAAATTTTCAATAAAGAAATGCTTTTTAATCCGAATTTTGGAAATATATTCTCACATTCAAAGATTTGAAATTGTGAATGTACGTCATTATTAATTATTTTATTTTTTATTCGAAATTTAATACTTTTTTTTTGTAAATATTGTATTTCTCTCTCTGTCTATCTCTCTCTCTATCTATCTATCTATCTATCTATATATATATATATATATATATATATATATATATAAATTAGATTTAGCTTTAAATTTAATAATTTGAGCAGCATAAAGACATTTATAATTTTGTTGGTCTTTTGAATTACGCGAGTTTTCATTTTCTGCAGTTAGTATTGGAACTTGTACATCTTTTAGATGACACTGAGTTATATACACATGTATCTGACGGTGATACAGATGCTAAAATTTGTCGCAGAATAAATATGCAGATCATTTAATAAACGAAATCCATCAGGAGTTTACACCAACAGAATCATAAGTTCAATCTCAAATAATTATAACTATAAATATCGAGAACCAATTTGCATTGAATTTTATTTTTTTTATATATATTACGTTGATAGGAAAATAATTGCGGTTTGTTTTTTCTGAATTTTAATCTTCATGTTTTTCAATGAAATATCATTTCATCGTGTCCATGTTAATATCATTTTAAAATGCATTTTCGGTCTGTATTTAAGTATGATCGACTTTGGTTTTATTATTAATTTTCTTTGAATTGGATTATTGAATTAAATATGGAAAAGAAGCAAATAAGAACATTTTTTGTATAAGTTCAAAACGAGTGGTAAAGCAGCAGAAACTGCTCGTAAACGAAACGATACTTTTGGTGTTGGTACTGTTAAGGAACGTACAGTGTAATGGTAGTTCTGAAAAGTTTGTCCTGCGAACAAGAGTCTTGAAGGTAAATAAGATTGTGGGCGTCCTTCTTCAGTTCATAACGACCAGCTGAAGACATTAGTTGAATCAGAACCACGCACAACAATTTGAGAGCTTGCACAAAAATTTGGCGTTAGTTATCCAACAGTTCTGGACTAGTTAAAACTCTTAAATAAACTACTTAAAATTTAAGGGTCATAAACTACATTTATTTTTCTAGCAACCATATAAAAATATTTTAAATGTTCGTGAAAAATAACTGCCGTTTCGTAAAAAAACACTTATACAATAATAAAAGAGCATATGTTAATCAATTAGTTAATAAAATATATTTTAATATCAAATATAAACTTATTTATTGAAATGAAGTATGTAGAAAAGTCAGTTACAAATTGAATAGAATTTAATTTAGAAGGAGCGAATTTCTGTAGGATTATTTGCGAAATTTAAGGATTTTTATACTATAAAGTCAAGAATATCTCAAATCGTTTCTTTTTTGAAAAATTATTCTACTTTTGAATTAAATATTAAATTTTCTTCGTATTTGTTCGCACTTATGTCTTCTACACGATTTTATTTGAAACGATGCAAGAGTTTGATGCTAATTAGACATTGTCCATTTTTTTCTATTTTATGAAGAAAAGTGATCACTTTTTTCATCATATTTGTATTTTTTAAAAATACCTTATTTCATTATTAAATTTTTATTTTTTTAACTATTATACAATGTAAAAAAATATTCTTCATATAGAACGGTTTCATTCATTGAACATTCGTATGTTAATTAAAATTTAATGAGGTAGTTTAACACTGATTAATATAAAATTATAGGAAAAAAACCTTGTTCTTTGTTCACTTGAAATAAAACTTACTTTTTGTATTATTTTGCCCAATTAAAAAGCAGAAGTGTTTCTAAAATTAATATGAAAATGTCGTAAGCTTCGTTTATTTTGTGGTTTTATATAAGATCGTTGTGTACTACCATTATTATTTCCTAATAAACGCTAATGTAAACAATTGTTGAATGTACGGTTATTTTATAATTGTATTGCTTTGTTATGAGAGTGATATATTTCAGGAAAAATATTTTATATAAATTACTTGTAAATATTCATTCTGTCAAAATATTTACTGAAAAATATACACGTTTCATGTCAAATGGTAAAAATAAAAAAGGTAGGACACATGGGGAAATACTAATACTCGGTAAGTTTAAAATTTCCAAACTCCGCTAATGTAATTTTTTTCCGATAATCGAAATTCCAACTGACGCACCAAAAAGTAACTTACCATAAATACACAAATCAATATTTATTTTCCCTTTATATACATTACAACAATCATACCTATCATCATAAAAGCTTCTGAAACATAAATATAACTTCATAACAAATGCTAAAAAAATCCCAGTTGAATCGATTCCGTTGTTTTTTATGCTTTCTGTATAATGATGTTTGAAAATTACGTTACTTATGATTTTGTTGATGTGAAGCAAAAAATACAATTTAAACCATTGTTTTTGTTACTGATAATTTTTTTTTTGTTGTTAGGGGTATAAATTATATATATATATATATATATATATATATAATAATAATAATAATTTAAAAAATCAAAAGGTATACATTTTACCTAAATATTAAAGGTCACATACTAATCCAAGTCATAATGTCGTAACTCATATTTTACTTAAAACTGAATATTTTACCTTTCAGTTTCATTTTATGATCTTAACTCTTTTCATGAACATCAGTGAACTATTTTTTGCTCGTTGTAGAGTAAATAGAGAAACATAGCATTCATATTTGTAACAGGCTTTCATCAGTTCTGACACATTGAAAGTTTTCAATTTTTTTTCTTCCCTTTTAAATTTTAGTTTTTTAGATATTCTCTATTTTTTCTTGTGAAGTTTTGTTTGAAACATTACCTCACATTTACCATAGTTGTAGTATATTTTTTTCAGCTTTGATGATTTTTATATTTATTTTGATGATTATTCTTATCATATTAAGCCTTTTTTGGTCAACGGTTTTGTAGTTTTATAAACAATAATAGTTCTCTATCGTAAAGTTAATACGTTTATTAATAATATTAGGTTGATGCGAAAATAATTACGCTTTTTACGTATCGAGTACAAAGACGCATATATCAGTTAAAATCTGTATTTATGAATCAAAATAAAGACCATTGGCCATCTGAACACATTTTTCTCCACACATTCCTACAAGATAGAATTCTGGAGTCCTGGAATTAATGAATTCATCGAACGCTCTTTCAACTGATGCTTGATCTTTGAAAATCTTCTCTTGTAGGAAATCATTCAAATGTTTAAAAAAAAATGATAACATATTGGAGACAAATCTGGAGAATAAGGTGGGTGAGGTAAGGCGTCATAACCCAGTTCATTTAATTTTTTTCAAGTCATTTGTGAGACGTCTGGTCGGACATTGCCGAATTACTTTATGTTCGTTTAGTTCATACGGCACCCATTTATCTAGCCCTTTTGTTTTTCCAATTTGGATCAAATGTTGAATAACTGTTGAATGATCAACATCGAATTCTTCTGCCACCTCTAGAGTTATATTACATGTGCCCGCCTCAATAATGGCTCTTAATATTGTTATCCTCTAATTATTATCTACAGATGAAGGATACCCACGACCCTCATCATCATCAATGCTTTCGTTTCCATTACGAAATTTTTGAAACCAGTGTTGAGCTATACGTTCACTAATTAACTCTTCACCAAAAACAAATTTGATATTTCAAGCAGTTTCTGTTGCTTGACGTTCCAATTTAAACTCATTGAACAAAATCACGCGAATTTACTTTTTTCATGACTAATTTTATATCCAACAATACTAAAGAATGAAAACAGTAGACATAAGCTGAAGTCAGTAGTGCAAATTTCATTGTTTACTATGATGTATCACATGACTACAACAAAAGATAAATGTGACTGACTTTTTCAATTTTTACAGCCATAAGAGCGAATATATATATATATATATATATATATATATATATGTATATATATATATATATATACATATGTATATATATATATATACATATATACATATATACATATGTATATATATATATATATATGTATATATATATATATGTATATATATATATATGTATATATATATATATGTATATATATATATATATGTGTGTGTGTGTATATATATATATTTTGACAAAATGATTATTTGACTTTTCAGTAGACTTGAAAATTAGCACCAGTATATTTTTTGGATTAATTTGGTTTTTAAGTACAGCAATGATTAGACCAAACCAATTTCTAAAGGAATGTATCTCCTTTCCTCGCAAAGCTTGTATTTCGCGTAAAGAAAATGAGATGAATATGGTTCTTGTGTATTTATGTTGTTTTTAATTAACGACCACATTTTCATAGCATTCACAACGATCGACAACAATTCTGTAAGTTAAATTTCAATGCATCTACGTTTTGAATTGTACTAAAGTACTAATTACACCGTTTTACCACTTGTTAATATTTAATCTTATAAATATAAAGATGCATTATAAAGTAGGGTACATACTACGTATTTTTTATAAAACTAATTTAGACCGAAAAGTACTTAAAATGTTATAGAATAGAGATCTTCACTTCATATGTACTTAATATCTGGATTTTATGATAGAAAAAATAATAAGTACATTTTCAAATTTATTATTAGGTCAATGTTAATTATTAATATCATTATATTTTCTTCTTTTAAATAATTATTTCGATTCATAATCATATTCAAGTCAATTTAAATATTCATAGTCATATACTTAGTGATTCCTGAATTTATCCATCAAGCATGAATATCTGACAAAAATATAATTTAGATACTACTGTAAAAGGATTCATGGTCGTAAAATATTTTTGAGAATCACTAACCCAGATCCAAATACACAGTACATAAATCACATTGATAAAAATACTTTTTCGTTATTTCCTATCAATTTGGAGTGTATATATATATATATATATATATATACATTTATATGACGTATCTGTCAGATATCGTTTTACGATTTATACATGTATTATTTCATTTATATGTGGTTTTATAAAGATGTAATTATTAAGAAAGAGTGGT
Organism: Acanthacorydalis orientalis; assembly: GCA_034766995.1. Classification (NCBI taxonomy): domain Eukaryota; kingdom Metazoa; phylum Arthropoda; class Insecta; order Megaloptera; family Corydalidae; genus Acanthacorydalis; species Acanthacorydalis orientalis. Next base: position 35,782,846 of record CM068315.1, on the reverse strand, counting down.
TTTAAAACAGTATTATGTCTCATTTATTATTTCTATAAATTCTTCAATTAACATTAGTGAAAATCAAATTGGCAATAGATTATTTTTATATCTTTTGATGCTGTCTGTTTTCATTTTTTTTTTAATAACTGAATATGTAAACACTTATTTTTTTAATATAAGCTATTGGAAATTTATTACCAAATTGCGTTAAAACAGCATTTCGATTAATTAAGCACTGTTTCAATTTATTTTATAAAATTATTTGTTTTCTCTCCTTTGTTTAACATCTGCTCTTATGTCATACTTTTATAAATTGTATATAGATTGAATGTGTAATAAAATGATAACAATTGGTTGAGTTCAAAAGTTCATTTCGTAGGCGTAACATTATCTTATTTAGAGAAAACATTTTTTTTAATTCATATCAAACTTTATAAAATGTGCCCGTTTTGTACAATATTTTATTTCTTTAATATATAGAGAGATTCTTTTAAATATTATCTTCGTTTAAATTCATTCTTAATGTAAATGTCAATATCATTCTATAAATAAAAATGTAAAAGTTATTATCAAGCGTCGTTTTTATTTTTTTTTCGAGCAGTTTATATATTCTGAAAAGCTCGGAGTATGACTAATGAAAAAAATTACCATTTATTAAAAAAGTGTCCGTAAATTGAATATAATAAAAAAAAAACAACGCTGTGTTGAATTAGTTTGAATTTTGATAACTTCTTAAAGCAATACTTTCTGTTTCGTTTTACAAATAAAAAGTCAAATTATATTATCTTTGATATATATAACAAGATTTTATGTTCTGATCGAATTTCTTAATAAATTTATACAGCACGCTGTTGTTTTAAGTATCAATTTTCCGTAAACTATTTTCAGTTTTCCTCGCGGACAAACGTTTGTACATTCTGACGAAAATACACAAAGAAAATATCAATTTATATGCAAAATGTCATTGCTATTTTAACATAATTTTCTCTCTTTGCTTTCAGCTTATAAAGCAAAAAAAAAACTTGTGATAAAATTTTACTCAACTTCATTCTTATTCAACAAAATGTGTAACACGTTAATACACAATTGATTTTCAACATTCATTGTTAAAAGTACGTTAAGTAATTCGGTACATGCAGTGTTTGCATATTTTTTTATCGGCTATTGCTATTATGTCAGGCTTTGTTGTTGTTTGCACGATTTTAAATTCCCAGTTTTAAATACACTGTTGTAATCTGTGTTGGTCATGTTTATCTTGTCATTGTTCTGTTCACCAATCTAGTTCAAATTGAACCTTTGATCATACGCATGGACCTGGATTAAATAAAATCACCTAATTGAATAAGTATGCGAAATGCGTGACAATAAATTATGTCTTTTTTATGACACGATTGACTTTTATACTTTTATTTTCTCGTTTTATATTTTTACAACTTGTTTTTGTTAGAAATTTAATTCAATAATATATTTTATTTATTATCATCTTTATATTGAAATAAGATAATACAAATATAAGCTCAATAAATATAAACATTTACTAATATTTATTAAAGGCTAAAAATGTATGTTTTAGCCTTTATGTTTTAATATTTATACTTTTTTAAAAGAAAATAGTACTATTTAAATAATATTCCAAAATAGAACTATTATAATGAAAAATAGATAAAGTATTAAAATACTATAAAATTCTTTCGATTTTATCATTTATGCAATATTATTTTAGTAATAATTTAGAATAATTCGAAACTTGAATTTAAAGTGATTACAAATTCATCAATATTTTTGTTTTATCAAAATTTCAAGTGATTTATTAACAAATTAAAATAAACAGTAATCAATTTTTGAACATTTTAAATAAAAATAATATAGTTTTTAGGATAAAAACTTATTAATAAGAGATAATTAATGATTCTATGTTTATAGAATTTAAAGAAAGTGGGATAGATTATTATTTTTCCTTTGTATATGAGTTCTCATGATGATGCATTATTAAAACTGTTCTTCGATTTTAAATCAAAAATGGTAGAGTAGAATTATGTACTATTTATCAAACCATTTAAAAATTAAAAAAAAACCTTTTTAAAGCTTATTTTCAATAAAAAGAATTGCAAAGTAACTATCTTATTTAATTTTACTTTGTTACTAATATATAAATAATTGTAGTTTAGAAAGAAGTAGCTAATATTTTTTTTTCATAATTGTGTTTTGTTTTAAAAAAATTAATATTTCAATGTTTCACTTACTAAGTAAATAGCTTGAAATAACATGTTATCCTAAAAATTAAATTTTTAATATTTTTACAAATATTTTTCAGTGTGTCATAAAAAGTTGTATAATAAAGAAACAACTAATTACTGTTTAGGTAGAATTAAAAAAATATTTTTAATATTATATACTTCTTTATTTATCTGTTTCTGATTTCATTCTAAGTTCATGAATAAATTTTATTATATTGTTTTTAATGTCTTCTTGATATTAAAAATATGAGCCCAATTAGTATACTCGCATATAAAAGAATCATTTTAATAATATATGCATTAAGGGCAACAAATACTTTGTTATGAATTATACAATTAAATGTTAATTTTTATAATTTATTGTATTCACGTTATGATTTACACTATCACAGTGTAAAAATAAACTTCATTGTCAATAAACAAGTAAACCAACAAACGTCATCATATATCACCAATGCAGGCGTTGAACATATCCACATTGGAAATAATTACTTTTTGGTCGTTTTTGTGCAGTTGCAGCGTTAAACGAACAAATTTGATTTTGTTAAACATCTTCTATTGATGTCAGTCCAAACATTGTTCACTGTTGTGCTGTCAACAGTGATGCGGAGATATGTTTTACTGATATATTGAAACACGTTTTGACTTTATTACTTGTGTAATGTTGGAGTATTTTTTCCATTTTAGTTTTTTAATTGAAAGTGTTTTCAATTAATATGTGTCTGTGGTCAGTTTCATAACACTTAATGTTTTTAAATATCTCCATTGGTGTTTTATATTATAAAGTATGTGAACATTTATGTATATATATATATATATATATATATATATATATATATATGTGTGTGTGTGTGTGTGTGTTAAAATGTCTGGAGTCATTATTTTTACGATCTGTTACAAGAGTTCAAATTGTGCTACTGCATGGCAAGAATTATTCGCAAGATACTTTCGTAGCACTTTATCTAACTTTATATTTTGAGCAATAAAATTTATTTCATTATTATGATTATAAAATTCAAGTTCAAAACTAACTAAGTAATCAGAAGACATTATTTTTTGCTTTTTTTTTATTATGAAATGATTTTCATCAAGCCTAGTAAAGCAATTAGCAACCTTTAATGAAAGTGCTAACAGTAAATAAATATTAATACTGATGTTGAATATTTAAAGAATGAAATTTAAACTTAAATAATTATTTTTGTTTATAAAACTAAGAAAATCTAATACTGTTTTATTGAAATTATTATCTAATTCATATCCTCAATGAACCAGACATGTATGATTACAGAGTTTTCCTTATTAAGTCAAGTGAATAGAATGTATTTACTTAATTAGTTTTTGTGAACTATGCCCAGATAATAAAAAGTGCGAGTTAAATATATAAAATTCTTGTAACTAAAGTGCGCTTGTTCCAATCGATATGCCAGCGTCGGTGTTTTTTGAAAATATTGTTTTGTAAATATAGTGAGGTATACTTGAAATCATTCATTTAGAGTTACTGCAACCATGTGAAACAAAAAAATGTATTGATTAATTGTTAACTGTTATACATCTTATACCCGAATTTGAAAGAAAAAATCCATAATTATTGAATAGAAAAGGTGTATTATTCTTAATCATGGCAATATGATACCTTCCATAAAAAGAATCGCCAAGAAAAAAGTCTCGAGTTCAATTTGAATGTTTTAATTCCCTACCCGTATTCGCATAGAGATACATTGATGTTTTTGAAATATTCTATAAGAGATAAATAGTTTATTTTAATTTAATTGGAATAATTGTTCAATGAATTATATTTTTGACTAGAAACCGGCATTTTTGAGTAAAAAAGAAACGTAAGATTTGGACAAAAATTACAGAAAATTATTTTTTATAATAATTTGTAATAAGATGTAATTTACTTTTTTAAAAAAATAAATTATATCTTACAAAGGATAAAGTATATATATATATATATATATATATATATATATATATATATATATATGCATATACACACACACACACGCACACACACATAAAAACATATTTGGGAAAGAATACTGCTTTGCGAATGAGAATATGGTACACATTAAGTACATAGCTAAACTTTATTAATTATCAAACACATGTACAATAATAACAAACAATATTAAAGAGTCGCGAATTGTGCACTGCTGCTTGGACAAAGGCAGCCGCTCGAACACCCAATAATAATTATTTAACGATCATTAAAATATTCTTTTTACGCATGATATCTAGGTGTAAGCAATCGTGATGAGGATATCGAAGAGTCTAGAAGTTTTTAACATGTGAGGTGTTCTCGTAGGGTGGTGTAAAGAAGTTAGTGGGGAGATATGACTGTCTTCTATAATGTTTTCGTAATTGCTTTTTTTTAGAATTTAGTTTAGATTGTACCCCAAATTTATGGTCTCATTGATCAGAAGCATCAACAAGTATCTCTTTAAATGACTTTGAGGACTTTAAATGGCTTCATAATCATACTGAAAGACAAATAGATGTTCCTGAAGAACAAAATTTTGTTTACTATTTCTGTGTATCTGACGATGTTAAAATAAAATTTCAATGTTAATTACGTAATTTATCCATTATTAATTGCTTTTGGAAAGGAGAAAGGTGTGACTTTGAAGTTTACTTTCAGAGAAGGTGTAAGACTAAAAAGGTTTAGAACTCCTGTTTTAGAAACTTCGAGAATTTTCTGGCGACGTTACTATGGATTTCATTTAAGTTGTGGTCGGAAGTGCACTTAGAAATGCATGTGTGAGTTTACGCAAGCGTGTTGTGTGTGGATCGGTCGTATGTGAGACTTGATCCCACACACTCATACACACACTCACACAAACTCACTCCCACGCACACTCACTTACATACACACTCACACGCATACTCACTTGCCCGCATACTCAATCACACGCACATTCACACTTACACAATCATATACATTCACACACACTCTCTCTTTCTCTCTCTCTCTCACACACACACATATATATATATATATATATATATACACACACAATTGTAAACTTAAATACATACATACTATTATTTGATTTTTTTCTAAAATGTATTTTGTTTTAATTTCGATTTTTTTGTAGTTCTGTTTATTGTCAAATATTGATTTGTTGGTATCCAGTGTTTTCGTATTTTTAGAAATTGTGCTGGTACACCAGTGTATACGTTGTTATATGATTTATTTATTGAATTTGTAATTCTTATTTAATATTCATTCGCCACATTTTTCGAAACAAAAAATTAACGAGTGCTTCTGAAATCAAACAAAATTTATTTCACATTTATCAATTATAGGGTAGCACCCCTTATCTTTGTTGTTTTTATCGTCAATGGAAAGGAAAATCAATGTTCGCATTTATTTTTCTCTGTCATATAACGTGCTCTATGTATATATATATATATATATATATATATATATATATATATATATATATATATATATAAAGTGGATTTCGTATAGTAGTATAAATTTCGCCGTCATATTTTAGATGGACAAACAACGATTTTTTGGGCCGGCATTCAATACCACATGAAATACGTGCCATGTCATAGATGTGATTTATTAGAGGTTGTTATAATTCGGCACTGTAGGTATATGCCTTTGTGATTTATTGTCTATATGTGTATAGGTGGGTTGACGAGGCAGATGATGACGTATTGGTCGGTAATTGTTGGTTGATTGTGTGCACAGGCACTCAAATATTCTTATTGATGTTTCGCAATCGTGAATCGATTCATCGTCACGCAGTTATGATGGCCAACACAATTAATTTTTTCGCCAAATAAAATTGATGATTATATATATATATATATATATATATATATATACGCACGTATATTCGTGTTAGTGGAATAAAGAAACAAGAAAATTGATTGCTGGAATTCTATGGTAAAAAGAGGAATTGGATCGTTCAAATCGGAAACTTCCGAGTAATGCATTTCGTGTCCCACTGAACGGATAAAATCTAATGATATTAATGATGATGATGACTGAGATATGTGTGTTATATTTTTTTACGATCGTATTTATATAATTCGTATTTAAATTCTTTGTTTTCTGTCGTCTCTTATTTTTTTTGTTCAAAATTACTGTTAGGCAAAATGATAATATTATGTATATATATATATATATATATATATATATATATATATATATATATTGTAATTGTATTTTGTAATCATATTTTGTAATTATATTTTGGAATAATGATTTTATATCTTTTTTGATTTTAAAACGCATACTTCTAATCAAACTCGAGTATTCTTAATGGAAGAGCTTTTTTAATGAGTTTTAACAGTTTTTTGGTCAACAATAAAAGGACATTTTTATATCTGTTCAAATATTTTACAAATCGATTCGGAAAACATAAATGTCATAAAAACAATTATAGAACGTTGTATATCATTCCAACATTAACTAAACAAAAATGAAAAAAATACACAGTGTATACCCTAACAAAGAGTTTGGAACGATGAATAAAAATGATCCAAATGTGAAATAAATTACACAAATTATTGCTATACCCTTTGTGTAAATATTACACTTACATTTATGTATACATACGTACATATATATATATATATATATATATATATATATATATATATATATATATATATATGAGTATTAAAATACGTGATTATATAATTATAAAAGTGATGTTATTAAGGCAATTATTTATTGTTAGAAATATAATAAATGTTCTTAATTTATCTAAAGTATTTAAGTATTTTCAAATAATTGAATAAATGAATATATACATACATTTATATATATATATATATATATATATATATATATGTACATATATATATATATATATATATATATATATATAGGTATGTATATATATATACACACGTATATATATATATATATATATATATATATATAAAGAGAGAGAGAGAAAGGAATTTTTATATTTCAAATAGATTTTTTTTTTTAATATTTTTTATAGTTTTACAAAAATGTCTAAATAAAAAATGTAATATCCTGTATTTTTATATTTGCAATTAATTACATTCAGACAAACAAATTAGCAATGTATATTTTTTAAAATATTTCATGTGGAACCTTAAAACCTATTATATATATATATATATATATTTTCTTATATGTGTTTATGCATACATTTGATATGTAGACACATAATAGGTGAAGTATACGATTGAAGTTTATTATTCAACATCATTACGTTACTGTCCACTGAGATGGAATATAAACAGTTTTATGACTGGTTATTTTGTTGAAGTTATCGTTAGTTTTCGCAATTTTCCATTAGAGTAATATAGGACTGTGTTTTTTGAGTGCAGAAGAAAATTATTTATCTCTGCTCTGTGTCTCTGTGAATTATAGCAGGCGAACCCACATTTATTATCAAAATTGTATATAAATGTATATATCAGTGAATGTAGATTTTTTCACATTTTTCATTTTATGTTTAGAAATTTATATACTTTTTATTACTGGTTTTTTTTTTATCACATTGTGATAAGTTTTTATTTTTTGCATGAATATGTTTTCGGTGAAAAATGGACTATTAATAAAACTCTGTAAAATTTTTTTTCAGTAATTTTTAAGATAAATTAGTAGTATATACATAAGAGTCAATATCAAGAAATTTTAATATAACTTTTCAAAGGTATTTACCTTCTTTTTGTGTAGATTTTTATGTGGCATTAAATGTATAATTATATTAAATGTGTATGATTATATACAATATATATCGAAAATACAAAAATATTTTTTATTTTGACTTTTTTACTTATTTAAAATAAACCGGAAAATGTTTTTTTCTGATAAAACATTTCTTTTTTTTGAATTCTATTTCTTTTTCTTTCTCAGTTTCTGTACTACACTATGTTTGTAGACGTATTCATGTAACAGAATACATATGGTCGCGGTATGTACAAACGTGGTTATCTTTGTAAGAAACAATGTCGTGTTATTATTCCGCAATTCCTGTCATCGAGAAGTGTAATTAAATTATATTATCCTTTTGTTAATTACACAGGTTATCGCAGTAAATGTTGAACAAGTTTTCAAATAGGTAGATGTTGTATTCAAAATCCTCTTTTAACATCCGAATCGAAACAGTTTCGCAACAAAATCCGTTGATGAGGATCTCGATACGAGTGAAGTGTTACTAATACCGGATTGAAAGGCATCCTGGAGTGCTAGCCGCCACTTGGTGTGCGGGTATGTGTGCTTTTGGACATGCTATCGTGGCACAAAGGGCACGAACAAGCACCGGCGAGCGTTGCGGTGGCGATACTACATCTAGCATCGTTTCTACCATCGTTTGCGCCCCCTTGACCTTGTTAAATTGAGCTTAGAGAACGGACATTGTCGTACCGCATAACATTGCTTGCAGCGAAGTTGAGATATGAGATTATTTTTCGGATGGAGTAGAAGGTTACGTTCGGGTCATGTGTTGTTTTGCTGCAGCAAATAGTCTTCCCGTTCGCGATATGAAATATAAATTGAAAGACGTCAGTTTAATGTGTCGTTTTATATATGTGTTTCTCTTTGTTTCTTTTTGTGCGTTTCATGAATTTTAACTTTTTTACTGGATCGCAGAAGAAGATAGAAAAAGCAGAACAATGATAATGTATTCATTTTATCTCGAATGTTATATTTGGGCATCTTTCATTTTTTTGTTACACTATATCAAAGTTTTTCATTAATTCATTTTTTTTATTTATCTTTTCAGTCTAAACATGAGAAGAATATCACATTTCTGTAAAACACTTCTGAAGCAGTAATTATATGACAAATCGTCATACTAGTCATAATTATGAAAATAGTACAATTTCACCTTAAAATTTAAATATCAGTTTGGTAATAGCTATTATTTAGTAAACAGCAATTGAAGAAAAAAAGATAACAGTTTTTATGTTGTGGTTAGATTAATTTTTACAATATAATTATTATCCTCCACAGACCACGAAAATGTTTTTGATCTAAGTGTTCAATAGTTACTTTTTTATTATTTTGGTAATAGCTTTGATAATGGATGGCCTAAATTTGGTAATAGATGGCATCTCCATCAAAATGCGCGTATTCTGTTATTAAAATGATCAATAATTAATTATTGAACACTTTGATTAGAAAAAAGCTATGTTGTGTAAATATTGACAATTCGTTCACGAATAAAAATGTTTAAACATAATTAAAAATTATATATATATATAATCTATTTTCAGTAATAATAAACATTTTAATTCAAACCAACATTTTATTATATTCAGTAATCGTTTCCAGAGACGATATCAAAAATCTTTGTTTATTATGCGCTTTAACGTTTATGTTGTAATATCGATTTATAATTGAATCGTGTCGTACATGACAACATTTATCAGATGTCATACATAATACGTAGCATAATTTAAAATTGCTTTCAAAAAATAATCTAACCTTAACCAACAAGTGCTTTCTATCGCCGCAACTGCGTAGCGGTAACAAAAAACATACTACTTCACGAAGACCCGTATCGACCCTTGACAAAGGGTCTGCTTTTTGCTTTGCGACGTATACGAGTAACTCACTTTTTATGCTGTGTTTACTTTCTCTAGTGACATTTAGACGCGTGCAAAATTTTCATGATAAAATAATTTTTATTTGGTTTTTTATATGATGATATTCATATTATATATATATATATATATATATATATATATATATATATATATGTATACATACAAGGTTTGTTTTATTCTTCGTTTATTGTATGACCTCGTCAGCTTCTTTGATGTACATTATTTGTAATACAAGATATAAGTTTTATGCCCTCACCAAATACATGGAGGTATAGTCATTACTTATCATGATGAGGCTACGTGTGTACGTAATTAAATTTATCTACGGGTTATATTAGAATTTTCAAAATGAATAATACTGAAAAACCTCGTTCATTAATTTCACTATATAGGTATATTTCATAAAGCAATCGGCTAACGATATATTGTTCATTTCGGTAATGAAAATCTTTCTTAACATTATTTTTTGTATTTATACAAATTTCTAATTATCTTTATTCTTTTTAAAATCATTTACATTTTAAAACCGTTTCTTTTCCCAGCAAGAAGTTAAGGAAAATAGTTGATTTTCAGAATTTTTCTTTTCTTTTAACTGGTAGCTTTAATTCAAGTAGTAAATTTAGTAAATTCTAAATATTTTGTGTAATAATCTCATTAAGTATTTTTAATCAGTATACTTTTTGTACGACACTTTAAAAATATTTAATAATATTTTTTTATAAGTAAACTGGAAAAAAATCATTATTAAATCATTATACCTTTCATTACAATATTTTTCAAAATATTCAGTAATTAGTTATTATCTATTTGGAATACTAATTCATTTTTAAATAACAATTCTATCATTTATTAAAGGTTGAATTTTTTTCAGCTTAAACTCTGAATGTGATACTATTTACATTGTTAAGATATTACAATTTTCAATAACGTGTGAAAATAGACAAATTAATTATTGAAAAGTTTTCCAGACATATTTGTGAACTTTAACACATTGGCCACCGGAAACGATATTTCTCGTTTTAGGTGATGTACATGATTTCTTAATTGTTTTCCAGATAACGGTATTTTTTTTTGCTTTTGAACATTATTAGTCCTGTTGCTAGGAATATTTTCAGTTTGGTTTTAGACTTCGGAGGGACCGGTAAATTAATAAAAGTGTTCAAATAATTATAGTAAAAATTAATTCTGTTTTAAAATTTCATACCTTCATAATGGATAAGGAAGACATTTTTGTAGATGAATTTTGTGAATATTCTTCAGATGCATTGAGCAGTCGTGAAAGTGTGAATAATGATTCGAATAGTGAGATAAAAGAAAGATCAAATAGCAAAATTTCATCATTCAGACAGCACATCCTATCAGAAAAAGATGTACTTTTATTCTATCTGATACAGACAGATTTTCTGATTCAAATCAAAAAATTGCTAGTGTAAGTGAAATTGAGAGTAATTGTGTGTAGAATGAACTTGATACACCACCATAACTTGAAGCATTTGAAGGTACTCCAGGAATGGTTATGATTCCTGAAAAATTGAAAAACTTTGCTAACATTGTCAGCTTGTTGTTTGATGACAACTTTATTTTATATTTATGCCGTGAAACTACCATCAACAAAAACATAGATATAAAATTGTGAAAAATACATTGAAGTGGGTTAATGTCACTAATCCCGAAATGAAGCGGTTTTTTGGTATTATAATTTTAATGGATCAGGTGAGAAAAAGTAGGTTACGTAGTTATTAGTCAACCGATCCATTAATTGAAACGCTGATTTTTGGAAAAATTATGAGTCGTAAAAGATTTGAGCAAATTTGGACCTTTTGGTACTTTTCTGACAACAACCAAATAACAGCAGATGCAGACAGATTAATAAAAATACAACCACTTTTAGATCATTTTCTCCCAATGTTTCAGAAGCTTTACAAATCAAATCATGTGATTTCTTTAGACGAATGCATAATTCCTTGGAAAGGGTGGCTATTATTTAGGATGTACAATCCGGCTAAAATTATAAAATACGGCTTACTATCACTTGCAGTGTGCGAAAAAAAATCAGGATATCTAAATAAAAAAGGTTCATTCAAATATATATTAATTTCAAAAAATTATTTCAGTTTTATTATACACCTCTCAAAATAATTGTATAAGTCTAAAATCGCCGGTTCCATAGCAAATTTGAGCAAAACATTAGCGGTCGGCAGTGTGTTAAAGAAAATTGTAAAAGTGAATGAAATAACAGTGTTAAACTTTAATTGCGGAATGTTTCTTAATTATAAAATATTAATTAATAACCATAAAAAATTGTACATGAAATTTTAATTTTAATTCGACTTTTTACTCAATTCTATAATTTCTTTATTGTCCAAAAAAAGAAATACACGAAATGTAGTTCATTTACTTATAAATAAAATTTAAGTTATATGCAAATTTGATAGAATTCCAAAAATTAATAAAATAACCAACGAATATTACACAAAAAAATATAATTATTAGTTTTTGTAGTACTTACGTTATCATATTCTGAATAAAGATATTTGAATTTATATACGAAATTTAATTGTAAAATACACTAGATACAAATTAAATAGAAAAGTCTTGTTAATCATTTAAAAATTCATTAAGATAATGTGTTACATATATACTCGTATATATATTGTAAAAAAGTTATAGCAATAGCAGTGTTAAGTTTTGATTGAAAAGGTATGTATCAGTATTCGTTCTTTAATTACATTAAGAAAATTTCATTTTAATTTTCACCATTTTATATACTTAAGTGCTTACTGGTGTCATTTCAAAATGAAAGTCTTAATTATCTGAACGTTTAAGAAAGCAAAAAATTCAATAAAACAAAATTTTCTGTATAAGCTTAAAATTGTAGACGACAAATTAAACGAAGTAAAAATCTGAATAAAACACTTACGAAAAAGAAACTTACGAAAGTCAGTTAAAAGTTACAAAAAACGTCTAGATATGTGACGCTGAAAGCATTTCCATTTTCCTCGTGTGACGCTATTAATTTGTTTTAATGTTTTACAGTTGAGTGTTAAAATTACTTTGAATATAAAACGTATTCATTTTATATTCAAAGGTAGTTAAGACTACGGAAAATAATTGTCTTTTTCGCAAACGTGCATATTTTTTTATATTTTTAACGTTTATTTGTTTATAAAAATTATGTATCTTTTTAGATATTGATTTAATAAACAAATTTCTTGGAATTAAAACGAACGTATAAAGAACGAGCGAAATATTCTACCATTTTACAGATATTTTAAATACAGAAACTACTGTTTTATTTCATATAAACTAAATTACAAGCATGAGAAATATTTCACAAATATATAGATTTATATTCGGTTCTATAAATCTAGAAGCAAGTTTAATTTTGTGTAACTTTGTATTAATTATACATATAGTAGTTTGATTTAATGTAATAATTTCATATTTAATATATCAAATCTTTAATGGATATTACAATTAAATATATAAAATTGTGAAAATAATAATCACTTTTTTAAGAAAGTTGTATATTTGTTATCCGCTTGATTTTTTTTCATTTATTAGCATAATGAAATGAGAATATTATTTAAATCAAATTTTGATTCAATGTTGACAATTTGACAACAATATATTTTTATAAAACTGGGGAACTCTGTACTTTACTCGCTACGCTTACCTAACACCAGGGGGCTCCGCCCCCGCACACTTTGCTTGTATCGGATATATTTGCTCAATATCGTAATGTGTATATATATATATATATATATATATATATATATATATATATATATATATTTGTTATAATAATATGTCTATATAATCATTCATGAGTGAGTTCCTCTCGTAAGTGTATTGCGACGTTGTTGTTTTGTAAAGTCGTACACATTTCATTGCAGTTGTTATACTATGAGGTTTATTTGAAAGTTTTCCACATATTCTACAAATCAGGCTCCGCATTCATACACAGAAAATACACAAAAGGAATAAGTAGGTTGGTTTGGGAGGAACACCCAATACCGAGGTACGACCACATAAATGAAGACATACACTATAACATGGTTCACACTTTCTTAAAATTCGTGGAAAAAAATGTAGTTCTTATGATATCAACATCATAGTTTTTCGTGTAACTTCGGGTGTAATCGTTAATAATAATTTAATACAAAATCTGTACGTTTTTTTTTAAAAAAAATGTACATTTTTGGAAATTTTACGAAACAATTTTTTTATATATAGATAGATATTTGTCATTCTTGTTTTAAAAAAGTTAATTTGATATTTGAAAGTTAGTTTGTAATTTGATATTTTAATTGAAGAGACATTATGAAAAATTGAATGAATTTACAATATATGATATCTTTTTTTGTATGTAACAAACAAGTCTTTTAATATTGGCCTCAAAATATGATTATAAAAGTATATCAAATTTCAGTTTATTAAATATATTGTGTTCCATTAAATTCTCTCTGCATGTATAATGTGTATGTATATGTCCACGTAATAGCTGTGTATATATATATATATATAATATATATATTATATATATATATATATATATATATATATATATATATACACATTACATTCATTGAAAAATACAGAACTATATGTGAGTACGAAAATATTGTATAAATTTAATAATTTGGGTCACTTTGATGTTGATCTTACTTGACACATAGTGAATTAGCTACAGTGTTTATTTCAAACTCTAGAACAATTCATATATATTTCATACTATTGTTATATATCTTCATTAATAATTAAACTGACCTTCAAACCGAATACTCTATGAATAATAAGTTGTTCGTAGAAACAGTTATCGAAGTTTGTCTAGGTAACCCCATGAACTCAAACACACCAACTTGTTGTAACAAGATGTATAACAGCCTCTTATAATTATTATACATTTACAAAAGACGTATCAGCTCAACAATGAATGTCGTATATAGATGGACTTTCTTCAGTGTAGGTGTTATCTTATATCTAATAGATCTTTCACAAACACCCTCTACAGTAATATTGTAATATATTTTTTTGTCTTGTTATATTTCTTGTCATTTTTTTTAATCTTTGTGTATTTCAATTTAAATACCAGTATTTCTTGTAAAACATTTTATTTTCTCAATTTAATTAACTATTAAAAAGTTTCATTATAAGTAAGTATGTGTATATGTACTACTTATAATATTTTTATACATCAAAACATTTTTTTTATGGTATTTACGAAAATTTCTCAGTTTCTCAATTACTTTTTACGGATGTTTTTGTTTTTAAATCTAAATTTTGTAAAATATAAAGGTAGATTATATTTTAAAACATGCGCAAGTATTTTATGCCAAGAGAAAATACTTTTAGTGATGTGCATATATTGTGCTCTACATATTTCATAGCACACTATTTAATTTGAACTGTATTACTTAGTAATTAGTCAAAGTAGGTATATTACTTTCTTATTTCTTGTATACTGACTTTTTAGTCTATTATTTTTTATATTCACCATATTAATATTTTCTATGAGTATTAAAAATAGTAGTAGTATAAATCGAAGTTAAAAAAGTGTCTATCATTTATTTTCAGTAATACTTTAAATTATTTTTTTTTGCTTTGAAAAATGTATTATTTTTATAAACAAATCTTATTAAGTTATTCTACTCCTGAAATTGAAATCACTATATTTTAAAATCTGCTCTACAGATTCTAATATTTTTTCAATTAATGACAAGGTTGAACATTGGTATTTTTTTAACAGACCCATTTTTCTGCTCTTATTCATGTTTATGTGAAAATGATATTTTTCTAAGTGTTCACTTGCTTCACTATTGGTTTAAATATCAATGTACAAAAGACTTAATACGATTTACATAAAAATATGATCTAATTATAATAAATAACATTCTTTTGCAGATTTTTTTTCATATATATATATATATATATATATATATATATCTGTTATATTTCCAATTATTAGAATATTCCAATTTTATCCAAAAAATAATATTACTCAAAAGTAATTATATTACTTCTTTATTTTTATAGAATTTTTAAATTTACAGTTGTGCGGTGCTTTAGAATAATTAGTTTTCTTGACTTGAGAATATATTTCATATAATATGATTGCTATACATAAGCGATTGAAGATAAGCGTACATATAAGAAAATTAATTTTCAGTAGAGGTAAAATTTTATAAAAGTTCTTTTATCTTTAGATTTTTACTTTTCCCTATTTTCCAGGCATTTTTTACGTCCTAAAAGTTTTCTTAATTAAAATGCTGTCTACATATGGGCTCTTATATTTTTCTGCTTTTTGTCCAATATCACAACTTAAATTGATTTTTATATAACAATATATTTCATTTTCATTTCCTGATGTCACTTTTCACTGTTCACTTTTCATAATTATATCACAAAAATGAAAATATGAACTCTTACCAAAAGATGAATATGAAATTTTGAAAGTTAATATGTATTTATGTATATATATATATATATATATATGTATATATGTATGTATGTATATATATATACATACACACACGCACATATATATATATATATATATATATATATATATATATATATATATATATATATATATATAATATATATATATATATATATATATATATAAATATATAATATATATATATATATATATAATATATATATATATATAATATATATATATATATAATATATATATATAATATATATATAATATATATATATATATATATACACTAATGTGCTATGAAATATGTGGAGTACAACTATGTACGTCACTGAAATATGCACAATTTTAATTACTCCAGTATACATTAAATTATGTATATTTATTTACATTGCTTTAAGTGTACTAATAGTAATAATTACAAGTGATTTGTCTGTATTTTTAAATTAATTTCAAATTCTTTAATAGTCAATAATTTAATATTTACCATTAAGAATTTTTTATTTAAAAATATTAGGGGACTTTGCCTCCTACTTATTACGCATGCCGAAACGCGAGGTGTTCCGTCCCCGCTCGCTTTGCTTGCTCCCCCGTCTCGCTTCGCTCGTACCGCATGTATTCGCTCAATATATAGTATATATATATATATATATATATATATATATATATATAGTATATATATATATATATATATAATAACAGGTCTATATAATCATGAATGCTAGTGAGTGTTCTTCTCTCAAGTGTTTGGCGACGTTGTTGTTTTATAAAATCACACATTTCAGTAAGTTGTTGCCCGTCAAGTATCTGAGTGTGTACATAGACAGACAACTCAAATACAGTGAGCATGTCGTTTGTGTACATAAGAAAGCGTACGCTGCTCTAGCCATGTTATATCCTTTAATAGCCAGGAATGGAGGCCTGAGTAAAGAAAATAAACTTATTATCTACAAGATGATGATTAGGACGACTTTCCCGTATATTTCTTATATAGAGAAACATCTCCAAGACAAACATTCTCAGTCTGCAGAGGATTGAAAATAAGATCCTAAAAATGGTGTTGGACTAAACAAGCCTCTACCCCACGATAAAGACTGCATGAAGCGGAGATGAAGATGATTGCGCAATTTATACAAGACATGTGCTGGAAATTCTATAATAAGAAGAAATTGGTCAGCCAAATAGCGAACCAGCTCTGTTCGGCGATGGTGATCCCTTTACATAAAAGAATCGGTAGGAGCCGATGAAGAATACATTTGTGCAGTCGTCGTACTTTAACAAGTCGCGATCATCGTTGACAACGGACTCCCAGGGGTGACGAGCAAAGACTATGAATGAACATTGGATGGAAGTGCGATGCTCCAAGGGAGGGAGTAATTTGATTATCATTTCTATGTGGGTTTTTAGTAAGGGAAAGTTTTCCCACATATTTCACGAAGGCTCCTCATTTATATATAGGCTACACACAATATGAAGACATAAATTCCATCCCCAAGAGGCAATCTAACATGATACTAACGCGATAACACGATTCACACTTCCTTATAATTCGTGGAAGAAAAAAGAAATGGAGTTGTTGTGGTAACCAATATCATAATTTTTCTTGTAACTTTGAGTGTCATCGTTAAAAATAATTTAATACAAAGTCTACACGTTTTTTTTAAAAAAAAATTGTACATTTTTTGAAATTTTACAGAACATTTCTTTATATATAGATAGATAACAATAAAATAAGTTATAAATCGTTCATTCGGCCAAAATTTATTGTAAATAATTTCTTCAAAATGATATTTCGGTTCATAGCTATACTATACTCGTACTTAAGATTAAAGTAATTTCTGTATATTTCATGTATATTAGTTTCATTTTTAGAACATTTCAGATAGATAATGTACCTTTAAACAGGCATATAATTTTAAAGGATATGGATTTTCAAATATTATCAGAAGTATTTTTTTTAGAATATCAATACTCGCTAGACTCGCCGACCCCCAAAGGGCTCAGCTCCCGCTCGCTTCGCTTTTATCGCATATACTTGCTCAATATCGTAATATATATATATATATATATATATATATATATATATATATATGTTAATATGCTTATATAACTATTTTTGGAAATACATTGCATCATTGAATGCCAGTGAGAGTCTTCTTCTCATAGATATATTTCAACATAGTTGTTTTATAAAGTCTCACATCAATATCATAATTCATTGTGAAAATTTCGTGTAACTTCGGGTATCATCGTTAATAATAATTTAATACAAAATCTCTACAGATTTTTTAGTAAAATTTTACGGAACTTTTTTTTAAATAAATAGATAGATGAGGAATATTTTTAAAAAATCTATGAGCCTGAAATATGTTCATAAATTGAATCCGGTTATCCCCCCCCCCTCCGCCTTCGTAATGTGTGTTACATTAATGTCGTGTGGTGGGAGCTAGTCTGTAGGTAAATGTGAATGTTGTATTTTCAATACAAAAAGTATCTAGTTATCTGTGCCGGTTTAAAACTGTAATGTGTATGGGAGTGTCGTATTTCTGCATTAAATACGAATAAAAATCTGGTCAGTATGTTTTATTGTATTTCCATTTTAAAATGTTTATAAAATGCAATGTTAAATATAATTTGTAATGTCTACGAGACATCTTACAATATACATACCATAACTTCATACATTCAGCTGTGTTATGTAATCGATGTGTATTAGTAGAGGCTTCATAGAAATTATTTGTATTACAAGTTATAAAAAGAAACCATCGATGATCGATCAAGTGTTGTTTACATTAAATTCGCAATGTCTATTTTCTTTTTGTATATTCATATTCCTTGTTGTCATAGTCGATTTATAGATTATTATTGATTACGTAATTACAATTTTTGTCACGTAATCTTTATAACGGCGCGTCGTTTGTTTAATGTTTTAAGGACTGAATTGCTTCCTGCTGTATATGGTATGGAATCATTATATAAATATATTATAGACATACTTTTTACAATTATATATAGAACAAGAACTTGTCGGATTTTCGTTTCTTATTTTCATTTTTTAGAAATATAATGCATTGTATTCTTCTAGTTTTAATTTGATTTCAATTTTTTTCATTCGTTACTACATTTTTATAATTAATATTTATTTAATATTAAATAATTCGTTTTTTATTTTATTGTAAAAATAAATAATTGGATAATAATAATATTTAATAAGGGTGCATAAATTCTTCATTAAATTTTCGTATTATCTATAAATATACGTGTACACACACACACAAACACACACACACACACACATATATATATATATATATATATATATATATATATATATATGTGTGTGTAGATGTGTGTTGTAGGTGCTTTATAATTGAAAATGTATGACGAAAGCTTATATTTAATGTAATAATATTACAAAAATACTACAATATGTGAGTACTGTACACTGTCCATAATTAGAATAACCCAACTGAAAGGTCGTGAAAAAGATAAATGGTTCTTTACGTCGGTTCAGACATAATACACATTTCCTCTTGTCTACCGTTGTTACAATTGTCTATTATATATGTATATGTATATATAAATATATGTGTATATATATATATATATATATGTATATATAAATGTATATATATATATATATATATATATATATATATATATATATATATATGTATGAATGAATGTATGTATATATATATAAATATGTGTGTATATATATATATATATGTATATATATATATATATGTGTATATATATATATAAACATACGTATATATGTATATATATATATATATATATATATATTCTTCGTTTGAAAATTAAATGTACTTACGAACAATAAATGACCTGTTATGACAACACAGTGCGTTAAGTATCAACTCTTTTTATTATATATATATATATATATATATATATATATATATATATATATATATATATATAGGTGTTAAAATACTGTTTTAGTAACTATAAAATGCAACAATCTTTAATACAGTACACATTATCAAATATTATTGAAGGAATGTTATTGATATCAAAAACTATAAAACTTTATATTGAGTTTCAAGTTTACAAATAACACTAAAATTCGTCCATGTACTGTAATAAAAATACGAGCATTGGCCAATAAACAGTCAATAAATGTAAAAGTATGGATATTAAATTTATTAGTCTTCATATATTGTATATGTTCTTTATATGAGGTAAAATTTTAACCGCATCAATTTATAATATTTCGTCCTGGAATTTGAAAATTGATATACGTTTTAAATATTAAAATAATTTTCTAAATCAACAACAATGTCTCCGATTTCAATTCATTTGTTGACACTGTATTGATTGAAACTGATTTATCAGTTTTATTTGCATTATTTTATTGGGTATATATATATATATATATATATATATATATATATATATATGCATATATATATATGCATATATATATATACATATATAAACAGTTTATATATATATAAACTGACAACTGGGTACAATAATCGATAATTATGTACAACAGCCAAGTTTTCTTCAAAATTAATAGACCGGTAATTGTGTACAATGATTCATAGCGTACTCTATTAATGTAAAAACTATAAAGGTTGAAAAAGTTTTAGTAATATAATTTATTGTTAACTGATTTGTATTACAGTAAAAGTATTGCTGGTAAAATCTAATTGTCGATCGACATGCATATCGTTATTTAATATTATATGACTGGATCTGCCACTGCAATCGAAAAATATAATCTTTGAGTCATCTTGTTACATCACGTTATAGGTTGTTTCAGTAATCAACATTTTCATTCGTAATCCATATTTACTGGTAAACTAGGCAAATCTCATCATATAATGGAATATTCTTCATATTTACCAGTGTAATCTTTTATTTACAATCACTACATTATATACAGTTCTGTGACTTATTCATGTATATGTGTTAGTTTGTATTTATTTACATTAGTTTAAAGTTAGTGGAATTAATTTTTGATTGAACATGTGTCGATTTATTCAGATTTAAATTACTTCAGAAAAATGCATAGAATATTCTCATTTTTAATCAAGGTATGATATAGTTGTTTGCATTAATAAGATGTATCATGAAATAAATTTACTTCTTGTTTTAATATATGTCTGAAGTATTATTATTCAAATACAATAATATTTCATCGCAAAAACGAGATATATAAATTCGTCAAAGAAAATATGATATAAAATATAAATAAAAGTTAAACTTTAATAAGCAATACTTTCTAATACCAACAAAAGGAAATAAATGTAATTTCTTACAATGGACATGACATTAAATATTGTATGAGTTGAAACTTTTCATTTATCTCTTGTTGATTTAAAAGGAACTCGACGTTTTTGATTGTATTGTTTTGTTTGGAAATACAATTCATTATTTGTTTATCTGAAATGAATTATCATTGATTGAATTTCAATTTTTTAAATCATTTTTAGGCATTTAGAGTAGATATTAATAAACACACACATATATGTGTGTTTGTATATATATATATATATATATATATATATATATATATATATATATATATATATTCACAAGTTCTATCGATGTACACAGATATAAATATATATAAATATAAATGTTTTATTTTTTTCAAAAAATAAAGAACCTAATAATATACTAATTATGCATTTGTATCTGCATACTCACACAGAACACACACGACACATGTGAGTCAATAAACTTGTATATTTGATATATTATTTTAGATTTTATTGATTATAAAACTGTGATGTATGTATTACAAGAAGTTACTGAATTTTTATATTTAATTTAATAATATATACAATTTCCTTGTAAAAGAAAATTTAAATTTTTAATATGTGAATTAAAAATATTTTAAAATACAACTTTTAAGCTTGTTAACATGTTTAATAACGTTTTTCATATTCCACAATTTCATGTAACAAATATTATTAAAAAAACCTTTTTTTTTATTAAACATATGCTCCCACAAAGGACGTGTACGGTGGAAAGCGTAACATAACTACTTACTTTTATTCGGTATTATAACTTTTAACTTTTTTTTAAACATGTGAGTTTATATAACCACTAAAAGTATGAAAATGGAATCATTGTGGAGTAAAATGATTAATATTGAATTATTTTTTTTATTTATCAAATGAATACAATAATAATTTTTATTTCGATGTGCATATTTATTTATGCAAAAACAAACAATATTAGTGAATACTAATATATATATATACACGTCTACATATATATATATATATATATATATATATATATATATATATAATAAATGTATATTGTACAATTTATAAGAGTAATTTATATCAATGGTATGTTTTTTTTAAAAAAAAATACTTGAAATAAGTGATTTCATAAAATTTAGTTCAATATCGCTAAAAGTAATCATGAAAGTAGAATGTGTTGGTTTTTATATAATATAATTGTTCCTAAATATAAGTTAAAAAATAAATACTTTATATGTATATATATAAATAAACTGCTAAATAAACATTTATATAATATATATATATATATATATATATATATATATATATATATATGTTTATTTAGGTAAATATATGTCCTATAATCTGTACGCGCTGGTTGGTGTACAAGGTATAATTTCTAGAAATTTGAATAATTTATGATCGTATTACATGAAGGATTTAAATTTTGTAAAGTATAACAATAGGAATTCATAAACAACATATATACGAATACACGCGTTAGTAATATATAAAATTTATAAATTACAAAGAATGTCGAATTATCCTATTTTACAATGCGGTAAATACCGATGTTCCGACCATGTGTACATATACAGATTCGTTTTGTCTTCGGAAGATTTAATCATTTAGTCATTACCAATATGTAGACACAATCCAACATGGAGGATATGAATTTGTAACATTGTAACATTCCGATGCATTGCAAGCCCAGCTACCTGTTTTGGTATTCTGGCGGAATTCAATTCATCGGAACTACGCTGTTAACGTTTGTTCAACATCTCAATATAGTCCCAAAACTGCATGAATTTGTATATAGGACTTCTGGCGGTATTCTAATAGTGTTATTTAGATGTATTTACGTTTGTAATTTAAACTAGATTTGAATTCATAATCTAATTAGTTCACCGCGAATGATTGATATGATAATGCAATATCATAATTAATTGTTAACATCTATTCCGTATGTCATTTTATTAAACGCATTATAGAGGTCATGAATTAATATATTGATTCGTTTAACCGGTCAAATAAGGATGAAATATAAATCCAGCTCTTAATAGTTGTTAGAAAAAACAACGGTCTTATTTATTAATTTTGAAAATAGGTTGAAATAATCAATTTTTTTAGACTGTATTTTAAAAATAAATCACATGTAATACCCAATAGAAATCAGAACAGTAAATAAAAGATAATACAACTTAAATAAGAAAGAGAATATTTCACGAAATAAATCATTTCAATTTTTTATGTTGAACGAAAATTTGTCATTCTATTTCGAAATGTCAATTACACACTTTAAACAAAAAAAGATACTTAATATATATATATATATATATATATATATATATATATATATATATATATATATATATATATATAATGTATGTAATTATTTGAATGTTCACTAATTGTTTATTTTATTGAAATTTGTATTTTTAAATCACGTACAGATATATTAGAAAGCATACATAATTCTAGAAATTGCTAATAAATTATATTGTTATTATTGTTTACTTTTAATTAGTTATTAATATATATATATATATATATATATATAATATTGAAACTTTTAAAATGTTTTTCGTATTTAATTTTTCTTCATTCTTTGAAATATATTTGAAAAAAATTTAATATATATGTATATAAAAGACGGTAAACAAAGTTACCTTTCAGCCTTTGTTAAATATAATTTTGTAACAGTCAGTATTTATGAGTTTTATATCTTTATGTAATCGTTCGGTTTTGCATAAAGCGACCAATGTTTACTTGATTAAGTAAACAAACAAGTGTGTTTAAATTGAGGTTCTAAATTTGTCCATGCATTAATATATATATATATATATATATATATATATATATATATATATATATATATATATATAAATTATTTGTATATGTGTATGTATTATTTGTATGCACGTATACATAATTTAAAATCTAAATTACTTGATAATTATTGTTTTATTTTTAAAAAGATAAATCTCGTTTTAAACTTTTATTTATTGTTATTATATATTAAAATTAAGAATGTTTAGCCTTTTCTTTTATACCAGTTATCTTAAAATAACACTAATTTTCTGATTACTGGAACATATCTGATATCCTACTCAATTTGTTATTCGAACATACGGAAGTCAATACTTACTTTTAGATTATTCTGGTACGAACTAAATTTCATTCCCTTTTAATATCATATTTTATTTTACTTTCAATTATTTAGGTTGACAATTATTTATTATAATGTAAACTTTATATCAATACAAAGTTTATATTAAAACACGCTATATCTAGTGCTCACCGAAAAACTTAGAATCCCCTTCTTAGAATCATCGAACTTTGAAAATACTATCCTGTTTACTATCTTGGAAAAGCCCGACATTAAATGAGATGGATAGTACGAGTCTCTACAGAATACTTATCAGAAAAGATAGTAAGAAAGATAGTATAACTACTGTATAGATACTTCTATCTTATTCACAACAAAATCTTAAACGAAAAATTGTGGAAGAAAAAAATATATTCATTTAATACTTGAACTGTATAGAGAAAATTACTTCGTATATCTTTAACTCAATACTATTGAGATCTGTAATACAAATGTATCTGTAGTCGACGATTAAGTTATTGATTTTATGTAGCACGATTTATAGTAATCTCATTTATTTTTTTTATAATTTTTAAGTCAACACAATATTCGCAATTATGATATTATATACTTATGTAAATAATTCACAAAATACAAGTCCAAATACAATGAAACAGTAATAAAAGTATTCGAACCATTTAAGTTTATTTAGTTAATTCCGCATTGCATTCAGCCACTAAACACAACTTCAAACATTATCATCAACAGATGACGATTAAACTTACTTGTTACAACACGAAATTGCTTTATGTACGAGTATATACATAAAAATAAGTTTGTACATACATTCGTATATACATATATATATATATATATATATATATATATATATATATATGTATGTATATAATATATATATATATATATATGTATGTATGTATATAAATATATATATACATACATATATATATATATATATATATATATATATATATATATCGATATTTTTTTGTGTGTTATATAACCTTTATTTAAGAGCAACTGTGCTAAATTTTCGGTCTAGGAAATTACTGTTTAATTTAGGTATTAAATATATTTGGAAAAGTTTGTCGAATCAGTGTTATAATTGGTGTTTTAAAAGAAACGTTGAAGCGTTTGTAAAAACGAAGAGAAGAAATGAACCAATAATACTATAACTATTTGAAACCACTCATTTAATACACGTAACTAAAATAAAATGAAAATTTAATTCAGAAACTTATATACTTTTCAAAAAAGTGTATATACATTTATAAAAGAAAACCATTTCAGCTTTGTATTTAGATCATTAATTCCATTTCTTAATCAATTATTTTTTATTGTTTTTCTACATTTAATGAAGTTTGAACTTTCTTTATATTAAAGACATACATTTTATCTATACTTTTCGTATAATATTCCTATCTTTATATAATATCTGAAACAGGACAATAGTAATTAAATATGTAAAAAAGAACATTACCGTTTGTTTAACTGTACGGCTTGAAAAAATACATTCCGTACAAAAAGATAAAGACTTTCTTTTTAAACGATCAAAGTTTTTATCTCGTACTATAAAAGATATAGTGTATTTGTTAAAATGATAAAAGTTTTATAGCAATCTGTGATCAGTGAGCCATCTTACGACATCCATAATTTTTCGGATATTTATTTGTGTCAGATATATATATATACACATACATATACATACATACAGGGTTTTCCATTACGGACGCATTTTTTTAATTTGAAATAAAATACAGAATTTGCGTTGAAATTTCTAGTTTCTTTATTGTAAACATTAAATGGGGGTATTATATTTTTAGAGTATTTTGTTTTTCATTTTTGAAATGAACAATGAGAGCATGTAAGTGACTACTGCGTGCTTTCTTACAAGCAACCATTATTCTGTTAAAATTTTCGATAACATCTTTACACAACTGGGTCTCTATCTCACCAATTACTGTCGGATATCATATTTAAGGTCTGAAATTGTTTTAGGTTTATCGGCGTACACCTGTCCTTTAACGTGACTCCAAAGAAGGTAATCTGATGGTGTTAAATTTCAGGATCTAGGTGGTTAATTAGTGTCTCAGTTTCTGGAAATAACACAATCAGAAAATTTCGTCCTCAATAAATCAATTGTTTCACCAGCTGTGTGGCTTATTGCACCGCCCTGCTGGAACTACATGTTCTTTAAACAAATATCCAATTCTGCTCACAAAAAATTGATTATCATGTTTCGGTATATTTTTTCCATTCACTGTAATCGCTTTACCAGCTTTATTTTCAAAAAAGTAAGAACCAATGACTGCATCGGACTAAAGTGCGCACCAAACAATCACTGTTTCTGCATGCAGTGGCTTCTCAGCGATCACCATATTAGCAAATTTCCGACTCAGTCAATGACCTATCGGCTTTAATTCTTGTGTTAATTGACCCTTATAAACTTTTAGAAATAAATCAGTATGCAAAATACTCCATCTAGTCGTCTGTGAAAAGCCCAATTGCCGTGAACGTCATGGAATTAACATTCCTGGCTCTTCCGATACAATTTCTCGAACAAATACAATGATTGCTTCAGAACGAGTACTGCGAACACCTTGTTGGTGTTTCTTTATCTTGAACCGATCCAGTCTCTTCAAATTTACTCACTAGTCGAAAAAATTGTTGATACAGATGGACGAGTATGTCGAAAATAATTATTGCGTAATTTACGAAATGTATTTTTTTTAGAACAACCATTTTCATAATACAATTATCTTATTTCAATGCGTTGTTTTGGTGTATATGGAGCCATAACAAAAAATGGGAATGTTAATACTTACCAAACGTTAAAAAAATACAGCTGTCAGTTTAACGTCTGTGAAATGCAACCTCTTCAAATTTTGCGTCCCTATTGAAAAACCCTTTATACATACACGCACATATATATATATATATATATATATATATATATATATATATATATATATATATATATATATATATATATATATACATAGATTGAATTTGCACAGTATTATGTCATATAATTAGAAATACAATATATTTAATTTCGTAATTGTTCTGTAATGTATATGTTGAATAATATACATATAAAAATATATTGGTATTAGGTATATGAAAACAATTAATAGATGTATTTTCTCTTTTTGTTAAGTAATCATAATGTTAATAAAAAGCAGAATATAAAAGTAATATATTTTGGATATGATTTAGTATATTTCTGTATATAAAATAGTAATAAATATTGAATACACATGTAAATTAAAATTGTATAAAAATATAAAATCATTGTATCATATTTGCAAAATTCATATTTTCATATTTGCAAATATGAATTTAAATTCATAATTGCAATCTTTTTAAAAGGTCCTGAATATAAATAATAAATTTGTGTTTGAAATTCATTTATAAATTATCTTTATCACAATACAGTTCTGCCACTGTGGCTAAATTCTTTTTCATAAATGAAATTTTCTCTCGTCCCATAAATCACAAGAAAAATTCTGAATTACAATATTCAGTACATGATTGTTGATCATTTTTGATTGTTGCTTATGCTCATTTTCATTTTGATATTCATATAAGGTATGATAAAAAAAGATCATTAATTTATTATAAAAAAATTTCTATCAGAAAATATTGTAGGACAACAAAAAAATTGGTTTTTGAGTTATCTTTATATTTAATTAACATATTTTTATTTACATTATTGTAAATATTCATTAGTTCATGTTATTTAAACATTTTAGTTGAAATAACTGACATGTTGTCTAAAATATAACTATTAATTAGTTATATGCATTTTAAATAACTGTACTTTGAATATTCATAAAATGTAAATAGTTTATCGTAATTAAAATTTGAAGACAATTCTTTATATGTAAATGTCATTATCATATTAGAACAAAATAAATCCCCATGCCTATCGTTACATTTACTAGCTTTTTGAAAAAAATGATAGCACTAACAAATGTAAGGTTAATATGTGTACAATGTCAAAATGAAGTGTGGCAAGTAAAGAGAAACCAAAACACGACTAGTCCATTACATATAGCACGTAATTCACATAACTGAGAGCTAGAATACACTCTTGCCACAATTGACAAACTTAAATCGTGTTTGAACTTCCATCAACATCATCGGGAATATGTGTGAAGAGAGTGAACCTTGTTCGAGTATGTGGCCTGCGCATCCATCACAGCGTACAAAATAAATTATTGGATTATCTCCGACAGAACGTATACATTAATTTCTGTAATTGATTCTAACGTGATTCGTGCACACATAATCTTTTCTGGAAATTCAGTCACCAGCTGGCGTATATCCAAAAGTTAAATACACCTGCATTCATATGTCAAACAGTAAAAGCGTGTTTGAAATATATTCTATAATCCAATTTATTTTCAATATCATGAATCGAATGTATAAGTAATTGTATAAGTGTAAATGGCATGTAATATAAATACAAGATGTGGTATTTGAATTGGACATCATTCAGAGTTAATCGATTGTGTTAAATAGAAGATTATTCAGTATATTTATATATATATATATATATATATATATATATATATATATATACGAGGGTCGTTTGATAAGTATGATAAGACAGCAAATTAGACACCTTTTTTTTGGAAATAATCGATTTTATTTCTTGACATAGTCTCCATTGAGGAATATACGCTTGATCCAGCGTTTTTGCAAAATACGAATTAATGGCGGCGATGGCATCCTCATTAGAGAAGAATTTCTTCCCAGCGAGCCAAATGTTCAAGTTTGGGAAGAGAAAGAAGTCAGACGGTGCCAAGTCTGAAGAATAGGGTTGATGAAGAATCAATTTGAAGCCTAATTCATGCAATTTTGCCATTACGACGGTCGAGTTGTGGGACGGTGCGTTGTCCTGGTGAAAGAGCACATTTTTATGCGCAAATCTTGGCCGTTTTTGTTTCATCTCTTCTTTCAGACGGTTCAGTTATGTTGTATAATAGGCTTCTGTTATCATTTTTCACTTCGTTAACTAGTCGATCACGATGATTCCTTCAGAATCCCAAAAGTGGCCATCACTTCCCAATCGACAAAACGATTTTCGCTTTGTTCAGTGCACTTTCATCAGTCTTCTACTACTTTGATTGCTGTTTCGACTCAGTATATATGTCTATACACACACAATTCACATTGACGTAAATGAACAAATAAGTAAATTATATTATTTGTCTAAGAATTTCTTTAAAACAATAACAATTTAAGAAAACCTTTATTTTTCTTGTTCTATATAAGTAAATCAATATTCTTAAAATGCTACACAAAATCATGTTATACGGCATTTAATGAAAAAAAAACACATTTAAAACACAATGTTAATAATTGAATGTATTTTATGTTTAATTTACGACCACGATTTTTTAATTAACATTTTTCGTTTTTCTTTCAGGTAAGCATCAAAAAATCTATTTTCCATTTCG
>CM068315.1:35717817-35747817 GCA_034766995.1 Acanthacorydalis orientalis | reverse complement strand
AATATATATATATATATATATATATATATATATATATATATATATATATATATATATACTATGTATATAAGCATTGCAATACTAGTTATAGAAAAAATATATACGTTTTAGACAAACTAAAATTTCATTCGCAGTATAATTTCATTTACGTTTGTCAAAATTATTTTCTTGAAAAAAGCTGCAAAATTACAATTGTAACATTTACCTATATGTGTACTGATTGTAAATATTTAACCACAATGTTTTATTTTTAATTTTCTTATTATAACTATTGTCTTCAGATCTGTGCCATGTTTTTCAGGTAATTATACAAGAGCGTTAAATATTTTGTATAATTTGTGTAAATTAAGTTTGTCCTATCATAGGTATATATAGTGTCTTAAATCTCAGAGAAATTTAGATATTTACAATCTTGTTCTTATATCTTGTTCATATATCATCATTGTGTTTGACTAAGTAAATTTCAAAAAATGCAAATGAGAAAACAGAATAAATACATCAAAAAATATTGAAAGTTTATAAAAAGAGAAAGTTAAATCATCAAAATAGACTTGAATATTTTACGAGTATATTTCTTAACTTTATGTTAATAGTTTCTATTATCTATATTTTGTTTACTTAAAATACCCAATCTTAAATTAATATTATTACCATACAACTAAATACTATAATTTTAATTAATTATTATGTTACTAAATCATTAATATATACTTTTTGCGTAAAAAAGTTAAAAAATAGTTTGAAAAGTTTTCATTTTATATCTTTAAAAAGCTGGTAACAGTTTTGTAAGTAACGTAAAACGTGTAGTTATAGTTAAGTCTCTTTACCTCTTGCTATATATATATATATATATATATATAATGTTTGTGAGTATATGTGTATCTATCTGTCCATTTAAAACAATATTACGCAAGTGGTAGGTCAACGATTAACTAATTTCAGACAACCAGATGACACTGTCGCCATGATATGAATTTAAATTTCAAATTCTTACATGTATTACATTTCATCTAGAAAGTAATTTTCTCAAACGTACATTGAGTTATATATGTAGATATGTACATGTACACATAATATAAATTTTATATATATATACATACGTGAATTATTTAATTTCATGTGTATTGTAAATACACATCAACTAATACACACAATACATTTAAAAAGTTTGGTTTTTACAACGCTAAATAAAATAGACCTAATTGAAATCATTAAAGTTTATACAAAGTGTTTGTCATTCGTGACAGCAGCACACAAAACTCTTTGGTAAATATATCTTCACGTTTTCAATTTATAATTAATGAACTGAAACTAGATAAATTAAAATAAATAATTAACTTGATGTTTACATAATTGAGTGATATACAGTTATATGCACAACATTAGCATATATGTACACGCACATATTTGTATGTACCTATACATTATAGTAACATAATACACTCTCTTGGAATAAATAATATTCTTTGTGTGTGTATATATAATTTAAGTAAAAATAAGTCATTTGAGTACTTTATTGTCATTCGAAGCACATCTGTATAAATACATATTTATTTTTATTTCATTAAAGCGCATTGCGTAGGGTAAAATGTAGTATTGTCGTCCGTACCATTATATATTGCAAGGCCAGCAGGTCAAATGACGAATGATGAGTAATATTGATTCGCGTAGGTCGCGAATTCAAGCGTGCGAGTGAGTGCGAAAGCTTGTATACAAACGATGACGCATTGGACCGAGCATGGTGGAAGCGCTGTGTATGTATACAAACAGCGGCGCATTGGTCAGAACTTGGCGGGGCGAGACCGTATGTGTATGAGTAAGTATTTATAAGTGTGTGTGAGTGTTTGTGTATGGTGTAGATCACAGATCTTATTTCTATGATGATGCGTTCCTATGGTTACGTACAATGCGGGCCGCCAACTGTGTGTACACGAGATTATTGATATGATGCGCATGCGTGTACAACGTCCATACTTTAACGCTTTTTTCAGATTATGTAGCAATTTTTGAAAGAAATTATTAAGCTTTATGCGACAACGTTGCTTTGATATCGTGTTTTTCATACAACGTCAACAATTTTTATGATTCTACTAAGTAGTCTCATAAAAACGTGTCATATAGATTTACTTTTGGTGTTTTTGTTAAAATTTACACTGATAAACTTTTTTTATGACCATTTTTAAAATCATTGTAATATATTAAAAAAGACTCATTTTTGATGAGATTTTTATGATAGTTTAATTAAATATTCGTCGTATACCGTAAAATCACTTTACGATTATGTATAAAACCATTAAAGTTATTTTTAATATATTAATTATATGTGTTTACTTCATATCATACATTTTGACATCTTTATATATTTCAAAAGTATGTGTTCATTTTTTTATAAAGAACTAAATACAGTATTGTATAATTTATTTATAGCAATGTTAAAATATTAAAATATAATCATTATTTCGACCTTACACAAATATTGTATTTAAATAGTAACAGATTATAAGTGACCAGTACTTATTTACAGAAGGTGCATTTCTTTAATTTGTAGATAAATATATAATTTATAATGAAACGTACACATAAGTTTTATTAGAAATGCCTACTTATATGGACATTCTTGAATAAAAAATATAAAATTGCTTAATGTATTTTCATTAATTATATCATTGTGTTTAAAAATATATATGAGAAATGTAATTGTATTAAAACAATTTAATTGCCGATTTGTATATAATTTCATGTAATTTATATATATACTCTGTTTGAAGAACTATACGTATTCAAATTGTTCAAATTTTAAATACATTTTTCTTTTCTTAACCATTTGTTCTTAATTTTCTATATATTTTCGTATATGTGTATATATATATTTATCTAATTTTGTATATTAATAATTTTTTATGGAAAAGTTAGTTTGCCTGATTATATTCTCTTCATTTTAGTATTGATTATCTTATACGAGTCATAAAAATATTATTAATTAATTGTAAACAAAAATATTAATGCACACTTTAAACTATTGTTGAAGATATTAGTTGCGCAAATAGTACATTATACACAATGAAACACATTTTGTTCATATGTATATATATATATATATATATATATATATATATATATATATTTATATACACATATATATATATATATATATATATATATATATATATATTTTATTGTATAATGATCGTTATAAAATACTCGCACAATTTATTCCTCTAATAAACTTATGTTTTTGCAATAATCATAAAAAGTATAAATTATTGAAAGACCTTTGTATTTTCTCTTAAAAGTATATTTCACAGTATTGGTCGTGTGAGATATAACTAGGATTAAAGTTGTTCCAATTTAAAGTCGTATACTTTTTGTTCTTAGTCTGTACCATTTTTTGTCATTTATTTGTAGAAATTATTATCGTTTCTCTTCGTTAAAGTTCGTGTTCTTCGTTATATAAGACAAGTTTTTTTTATCTGTTTGTTACAATTTTCTTCACAAATAACAATCTCACAAAAAATCATTACAGCAAAAAAATATAAAAATTCACATTGTACGTTCATGTTTTTTAAACAGTTTATTGTGATTCTATTTGAATACTAAATAGTAATATACAAATTGCTATAGTAGCAAGTATTTGAATTTCAAAATAATAACTTTTAAAAAAATCATACAATTTACTATAAATTCATATGAAATTAATATATATATTTATTTCGTTTATTTGTATATTAACAAAATCGAATTAAGTTGTACTACTACGTATTAGCTATTTATTTTTTATTGCCATTGATTTAATTTGTTTTCAGAAAACTTCAAATAAATCAAATACTTCTTATTTTCATTTAATTTTATGAAAACATGGACATACTGTTAAATTGCTTCTTTATATAACCGACATTTTGTTCTTTATCAAAACCGTCTCGCTTTAGAATATTAAACCAAACCGAAAATAATTTATTATGGATATAATTTTCATAAAGTGTTATTAAAATAGTCCTCTTAGTCTACGAGCTAGCATATAATAAATAGCTTGATCGTGTTTATATACAGTGTATATATATATATATATATATATATATATATATATATATAATGTGTGTGTGTGTATAATCATCATTCTCATTCTTCAATCCTTAATAATACTTTAAGTAATATACCTTAATTTTACATTAACATTAATAATAATATTACAATTTTATGTGTATTTTAAAGTTATTTATAGTTAATGTAACATCCTAAATTTAAAACACCAATAAACAAAGCCTATGTGAGTAATAAATTAAAAAAATCTTAAATAATTTTGACTTTTAAGAAGGTGATTTATGTAGATTAAATAATCGAGGTCTAATTATTTTTCAAAATAAAGAACGTTTATCATTTGAAATTATTTTCATAAGGATTGAAAGTTCATTTAATAAGATATGGTAACATTTTGACAACTTGTATTATAGATAAACATATAAATACTTTATTGTGAAAAAATGGTTAAAATTTACATGTAACGATATTCGTTTTATGAAAAATCGTGGTTTCATCATTTAAATATTTGAATAAAACCTAAAAAAAAGATAAATCTTCTTACTCGAGCAGTAATTTATGATTATTAAAATATTTCCAATGTTAGCTCTAAAATTATAATTTTTATTTTAAAATTGAGTCCATAAAAGACAATATTTGTTAATAAATAAAATATTCAAATAAAGAAATTATATATATATATATATATATATATATATATATGTATAATATATATATATATATATATATATATATATATATAAAGTGTCTAGGGTAATTCAGTTTAGGCTTCCACATGAAAATATTAGAAAAAATCGTAAAAATTAAAAAATAACATATTGTTCTTTAATTTTTTCGATTTTTTATGCTTTTATACGGAAGCATAAATTGAATCACTATATATATTAGTAATGTTTTCCAAGTTATAAATTTATTAGTGTTTTATTTTTTATTCACAATTATTTAGTGAAAGTACCGATAAAATTATTAGAGATTCATTTTATCCTTTAACATTAAAAGTGTTATTATAGTAGACATCAATTTCAGTTTAACTGATTTTTACTAAAAAAAATAATTTTAAGTGTTATAAAAATGAAATAATTCAAAACAAAATACAAATAAGTATCTCCTTAGAGTTTTGTACATCAATTAGTACAATTAAACCGATTGATATCTTAGTTTATGGACATCTATGAAATTAATCATTGTATTATTTGTAATATACTTGACATGATTTTGAATTTGTCATATTGTCAATGTGTTTGAATCTTATGAATTGACATTTCCGAAGAATGCATATTAGTAATATGAATTCTTACATGTAAGCTAAGTTAAATTAACGAATGTGCTTAATCAGTTGACAACAAGACATGAGTGATGCGAACCGTGACAAGAGTTGATGTCACTTTATCAAAACTTTATCAAGCAAATGTCAGTATCTCTATTTGTGTTGAATGCGTGGGCATGGCATATCTGTATTAAACACATTAAGAGCAGTTTAATTATTAAAGATCTGAATATTATGTAAGAGATTTTGTGTATGCACATGAAGTAAAATTTAGAAGGTTTAGATTCAATAATCTAATGGATATATAATTTTTCCAAAATGTACAATACTTCACATTATTTCACAAAAAAAAAATATATAGTTTCCCAAGATAATAACGAATTTTAATCTTTAATTATAGTGTGTCCTTTTTTTGAAAATAAAGTGTAATTCGTATCTATTTGAAAAAAGTTGTTATTTTTCTATCGTCGATATTCGTTCAATTTCGCATGTAATGTCGAAGTCATGACCTTCAGGTAAATCGGTTGTAACAAAAATCGAATAGAACAAAAATAAGATTACCACCTGCACTCGGGTCTCCTTTTTACACTTCAGTGACCCGATTCGACATTTACGATTGAAGAATATTTACACGAAGAATATAGTTTTACGTGTGCTGAACGACAGACATGTTTATTTCTTATGTTTTTATTTATTTTTACGTTTGTTTTAATATCATGATTCTCCTTGAATTTGATTTATTTGTTCAATAAATATGTGTTATTTTTAAATTACCTTGAATACGTAAATAATATAAGTAAATCATTAAATAAATTTGTAGTGAGTTGCATTTATAAACATTTTATTCAGAAATATATTTTTAATATGTTAAATTGTCGTTCAATTATTTCTTGAAAATCAATGGAAAATAGTTTGTATTCTAGATTTTTTGTCAGCCTTATTCATATTTTGTTTAATATATATATATTTATATATATACACACACACACACACACATATATATATATATACTATCTACCTAAATTAATTGATATTGTTTTTCACAATATTATATATATATATATAATATTATAAACAATAATTAATATTAAAATTATTTATTCTATTTATTAAATTTATTGTTTTTAATATTGCAACCAACAGAAATCGAATTTCAAAAAATGAATGTACAAACCATTTCTTTAAAATTTGACTAAAATTTTAATA
Source organism: Acanthacorydalis orientalis (assembly GCA_034766995.1). NCBI lineage: Eukaryota > Metazoa > Arthropoda > Insecta > Megaloptera > Corydalidae > Acanthacorydalis > Acanthacorydalis orientalis. The sequence goes on along the minus strand of CM068315.1, from coordinate 35,741,309 downwards.
TAAGTAACAAACTCCGACAACTTTCGATTAATTTTGATCACGAAAGGGAAATATTAATACATTTATATTCAATTATCAATGTCTGTTCAGCTACTACTCGATGCAAATCATAGTTTAATCGTATTGTTTAATATTACCATAATGTGAATTAAATGAAACACGTCGACGTTTGTATAGTTTAATAACATATGTATACGTTGAAGGAAATTGTAATTTATTAGAAGCTTGTCAAGTTAATATTAATATTGACGAGTAGAGACTTATTCTCAAACATGTATACATGTTATATATATATATATATATATATATATATATATATATATATATATATATATATAAGATTTATAGTTTTTTAAAATAGAAAGGAAATATCTAGTTTTTGTTAAATGAAACAAATATAATCTCAGTTTTAATTATAACAATTTTTAAAACAATATTGCAGCATATTGCAATAAATGACATATTTTATAAAATTCATTGAAAATAAATTTGTGTCAATAAATTAACATCAGTTAAATTTTGATCTTCGAAAAATAAATATTTCTCAGTGAATCTTAAAAATTATTATTTTTGACTTTTCTTTAAGTTATATTTCATAGACTTTCACATCACACTATTTTTTTTTAATTTAAAGAAATAATATTAAACTGTAAATTTTTATGTTTATACTGATATGTATATATGTATATATATATATATATATATATTATATATATATATATATATATATGTATATAACATATTCATATATATGTATATAACTACACATTTAAAATTATTTTAGAAGTCAGTTCTCGTATGATAGATATTTCCGTACTGTTGAAAACAACCTTGACGCACTTATATGCGATTTGATTTTCTCCTTCATTTGCTCCTTGTTTCGAAATTGTTGAGCGTAGACAACCTATTTGAACTATCCCAAGAGAAAAAGTCAAGAAGCGGAAAATCCAGTCAAGTTGATGCCAATACGATGAAACCGTAGTTCAATTTGAGATTATGAAATCATTATGATTCAGAATCACAGTCTATCATCATAAGATTAATGATAAATTTTAGAAATATTATTTGAAGGAATATTAAACATATCTTTTAGTAACGATTGCTCAATATTAAATTTTTATTAGTAATTTGTAATAAACATGCTAATTTTAAATTAGTCAATGGTTTATATTGATTTCTTTGAAAAATAAATAGTAAGTGTAGATTTAATTACTGTAAAGCGCAGAAATATTTGTATCCCTTCTAACTTTCTTCTCTCTTTGTATGTGTATATAGATTATATATATATATATATATATATATATATATATATATATATATATAATATTCGAATAAAGTTTATAATTGTATAATAAATAAAATAAATAAATATTTATGTCAGGGTTTATAAAGTAACTTAGCATGTTAATTTAAGTGAGTTAATGAATTCGATCATTATCGTTATTATTTTTTTTCTACTCAAAATTTATTTGCATACCGAAAATTTAATCAGGATATTATTTTACTGTGACCCAATTATTTTTTCACATAATTCTGATAAATACTATTTGTATTTGTTTTAGAGAATATGGTTATTCGTAGAAGATTTCCTCTGTATATATTTGATTTTTTTTTCTATAGATTTAGAAAAGTGTTAACAAAAAAAATGCCAAAAAATATATCTTTTGAATGTCAACCATTTCTAATATAACACATACTTTCTTGTGCCAGAATACACAATGACACTCATAAAAACGATGTGCGGACGTCGCCAGATCGGATAACCGACCGTTTACTTTTCAACAATCAATTCGAATCGTTATTGTTAAGTCTGTTCTTTATTGTACATTTGAACTAGTTCAGATTGCTTACGGTTATTTTCAACAATGACGTTTATGTCATTCATGTCGTTTGTACTGATGATATTGCACCATCTATGAATAATTTAAAGTTCTGATTTCGAATTCTGTCGAAATACAATTTCTCATTTATATACAAAAATTGATCCAAAATAAAAAAGTACACACATACACACTTAAAGAATCTCAACTGCCTTAAATGCCTAAAACTATTGATAAAAATCTGTCAACTTAAATAATATTTAGTGCGTAAATAGAATAGGTTTTAAAAAAACTGGCTGAAACTAATTAATTTTTTCATTGCTTCGCCAAAAAAGCTGCGTGTATGTAATGTTATAAAAGATGACTATTCTCTCTCTCTCTCTCTCTCTCTCTCTCTATATATATATATATATATATATATATATATATAAGTATATACATATATATATATATATATATATATATATATGTATATACATATTATATATAGAGAGAGAGAGAGGGAAAGATAGATAGATAAATATATAATCGATCATAAAAAAAACAATACATTCGACTCATAAATAAAAACCAACTTATCGTTCAGTCTACTGCTTGGAAAAATATATCTTGGAAGAATATTTTTTTTATATTGGGTACCGTCAATCTCTACCATACTACTTCCGGCAAGTTTCTCATGTGGTATTCGTATTTCGTGTTCGAATATTTTTTTGACCTTGTGCTGTTTACTTTTCATCTTCTATCAGTTATTGCGTTGCGACTACGCAATTATATTTAAGTTCAGTTTCTATACTTTTCTCATTCTGTTATATTCTTCGGCCTTTTGCCAACTCACAGACATTACGCAATATATATATATATATATATATATATATATATATATGTATATATGTATGCATATATTTGTAAACAAAAATTGTTACAATATTTCGAGCATTAAAAAATTACCCAAAAAACTATATTATCTTTATTGATCAATAATAAATACTGTTTAAAACTGAATAGGCAAACCAAATGACGAGATGCATTTTGATATTTTGTTTACTTATGGTTTGAGTAATAAAAGTATTTAATAAGAAAAATAATAGTTTTTTTACTAGTATTAACATGTTAAGTGTGAAGTTAATTTTGCATTACTTTCATATAGAAATGCAAAATTAATAGGGATTATTTACAATGCATCAAATAACGATTTTTTTTTCTGTTTATAAGTTATGTCGGTTATTTATATTTATGCTTAATGGGTTTCAATAAAATTTATTAAAAAAAATTATACCTGCTTTTTAATATTATATGAACTATAAGATATTATTTTTTAAATTTCATAATGTCGGTCCCTAGGGACTGGAGTCGCTTAAATAGAAAGATCAGTGCCGGTCCTCAGAAACCGGCCTTGCATTTAACGTGTTAGAGTTATAGAATTTGACTTGAACAGAGAAATATATTATCGTAAAATACTATATTCACCATTTATATATATATATACACACATGTATAAGTATATTCTTACAAGCATGATATGGTATTTTTTTTAAAGTGCGTATAGATTTAAGTGTAGCAATAATTGTCATATTTAATAGCTCATTGAATAAAAACATAAAAAATTGTCTTATTTTTTTAAAGCGATTAAAAAGTAAGTTCGGTAAAAAAGGAGAATAAATACCTTATTCATAAATATAAATACAAATGTGTTTGACCAGACAGTTTTTGTATATTATCCATAATTTTCCTTTCTAATGAAAAGCACAATAAATATTTATAAAACTTTTTATTTTTAATCGATATCCATATATTTTAATTTAAAATGATTTATTTTTAAAATTGATTTCTAATATTATTTTGAACAGTAATACATAACTAATTTGTAGTGTTGTAAGTATATAATCTCGTTAAAATATCAATTATCTTATTTAAATATCTGTTAATGTTCACTGATATTCTACATTTATTGGTTACGTTTTGATATAAGTTTGTGTGTATGAAAATATTGTATATCAATCATTATTGATTATTAAATTCGTTACACGTTGGTAAAATTAAATTCAAGTTTACATTTAATTTAATATGAAAAACAAATTTAAAAACAAATACTAAAGTAGTAATAGCTAAATTAAAAGTAAACAAAGGCAATCACTTTTCAAATTATAAAGAGATTTTGTTATTTTAGTAAAGTTTATTTGTATTATTATTAAGAATTTATTTTCATGAATATTGTATTTGTGTCATTATTCTTTATCGCATATCCGTATTCTGTTTTTCAGTAGATATAACGAATTATAAAAAGTATAATTAAATATATTTAATATTTAAAACACATAGTTTTTTTTCGAAATTGTCTATTTTTTTTGATAAATTCTATTAATTTGTTCGTATGTTATGAATTCCACGTTTATATAAATAATTGTGCTTTAAATTATAATGATTTATTTTCTTTTTATCCTAAAACGTATCCTTTTAATGTAAAATTTCAATTTTTTATATGGTCATTACATTTATGTGGAGTGAATACATTTTTTTTAAATAATATATACTTCATATGTTAATTTGAATTCAATAAATATTCTAGATATTTCGTGTATATATTTGTCTATTTATTAGAACTTTTTTCATTCATGAACTGATAAGTCAACATTTTTGAAAAAAAATATTCTAATTTTTAATTTTATAGGTAATTTTATTATATAAAATTTTTGTTAATTTTTTGTGTTTGATATAGAAAATTATTTATTTTGTAAATTTATTTAAAATGTATTCTTGTTATGTACATATATATATATATATATATATATATATATATATATATATATATATATATGTGTGTGTGTGTGTGACTTTGTATGTTATATGTAATCACAAGCACAAATGTGTATAGTTAGTTTTACATTTCGTACATATGAATAAATACGTGGGTGTAAGTTTAATTTATTATCAAGAAATTCAAACAAACATAAAATCAAAAACCAGTAACCGTTTATTTCACGTTCTGTATATTAAATATACACTGGCCAAACCGCACCATCGCGTATATTTTCGAACGTTTCCGTATACTGATAAAGTAATGAGTCAAAATGAGTTTTCTCGTTAGCATTGCGTATCGTATTTTTTAATATCAAATATTTAATTTGTTTCATGCAAACGTACGGAAAATGTTTTTGATTGATGTAAATATTTCGAATACGAAAGCGAACTGATATAAATTATGATTTTTCATATATGATCACTATCGACGTACAGACACAATATATATATATATATATATATATATATATATATATATATATATATATATATATATATATATATATATATATATCGATCAGAATCCTTTATAACAAAGTTGATTTATATTAGATTCCGGTTTTGTTTCCAGCATCTGATAGATGTTAATTCTTTTGCAGCTTTTAATTCTTTTTTAATATCGCATTCTTGACATCAGATATTGATGTATATTCTGTTCATTCAAATCCGATTAGTATATTTTGTGTTTAATTTTATTATAAAAATATGAATTGATTATTTGTATATTAAAGAATCTTAAAGTAAATGATTTTTTAATTTTCACACTTTCATTATTCTAGTTTAATATTGAAATTAAATAAATATACTTATATTTTTAATTGAATTCTTTTGTATAGCAGAAAAACTGCTAATATTATAATATTATTTATATTTATGTAATGATAGATACATTTTACCTGTCGTATATAATTTTTGTACAGATTTTTTTATATCAAAAATAATAAATATAAAGAACTTGACGTTGCATAACACCAGAGTTTGAATAAAATAATTATTTTTAATTTATATTTGTTCTCATTTGTCTGCCTTAGTAGTCTTATATTTGACAATATTTGAAAGGAAATATATACATCAAGTAGAAATGATATGATTTTTATATTATATATATATATATATATATATATATATATATATGTGTGTGTATATATTTTTGTGTCTGTTTGTGTATGTATGTGTGTATAACATTAACCTCTTTCGATATGCTAAAAGAGTGCACATTTGCAGCAAGAGTTTACACATTTTCCATTTAATTCAGTTTGAATCTATTTTCTATGTTAGTACTATGAACATTTGTTCATTCTGGTTCTTCTTGTTGAACACACATATATACAAACATACATTAAATATATTTGTATATTATACATTTTGTATATTTAATGTATATATAGTTATATTTTTTAAATTTATGAAATTTTAACTCAGCGCTCTGATATTCGGTCTAATTATTTAAACAGCAACATAATGAATGCATATAATTTTCATTATTTTCCGGTTAATTTATATTCATCGAATGTAGTTATAAATTTTAATAATATCAAATTGTTGTTTTGCGTTTAATAACTATATACATATTTATTATAAATTTTACATATATTATTCAACGGTACTTCTACGAATTAATATTTTTTATTTGTTTTATAACTTATGTAAATCAGAAGAAAATGTACGCAATTAGGAAATTATTTCAGTTACCATAGAAATAAATACTTATTGATACAAGAAATTTATTTTCAAGTGAATTAATAATAACATTGTGTGGTTATTTTTCGAAAAAATTTTGTACTTGTGCCTACACGTTTTTTAAATATTTAATTCTGAAAAATTATAAAATTCTAACAATCAAGATAACATGTTCATTGTAAAATAACATGTTTATTATAAAACCAGAAATTCATGTAAAGAATGTTTGAAAAATGCAGAATATTGTTCAAATATTATATATATATATATATATATATATATATATATATATATATACACAACATACAATCATATATATATATATATATATATATATATATATATATGTATACATACATATACATACGTATACATACATACATACAGAGTAGTACAAAAAGTACGTAAAGGTTTAAAACATTAATATTTTTTTATTTTCTAATATTTTCATGTTCTTTATTTCCCAAATTACAGTATAAGGATGAGGAATTTTCCATGATCACACGTGAAAAATGACATAATGTAAGTAATTTCCATTTTCGGTTTCACAAAGTCAAGTTTAAGGCATTTTCCATCACTTCTCTCAGGTTGTTGCTCGAAATTATGGTTTCGCTAAAAATGTCCCTTAAAAGTTCCATAACAGGTCGTACTGTGTACGCTGTGGCTTCATCTTGTTGGAACCATATCTATGGACGGTTATCAACATCTATCCACAAAAAAATCTATCATTGTACAGTAATTTAGCACAATTAATGATTATATCAGTGCCGTTTTCATTTTCGAAAAAATAAGGGTCTGTAATCCTTTCGGACTACTCCGAACAAAAAAGTATACTTAAGTGTGGGTGTATTGTTGCTGATGAAGTTCTCTTGGATCCTCTGTAATCCGTATTCTACAGTTTTGTCTGTTCACGAAGTCGTTTAAGTGGAAATGAACTTTATCACTCATAATCAAATTATGAATAAATTCATTATTATCCTCTGCTTGTTTGTGGAAACGAATTTCATAATTACGTCGATGCTGATAATCTGTTGGTTTTTCTCTTGCACAAGCTACACGTTGTTTGAGAACATTTTTAATTCGACCAAAATCTTTTGCAGTGACCTTAGAAATATTCCTAGTTGAATTGAACGTCTTCTCGTTGACGTTTCAGAACTTAGCTCAATACTCTCCTGTACATGTTGAATATTTTTATCAATTAACGAAAACGTGCAATCAAACGATTTATCATTGAATCCGATGGTCCTATTCGAATATTAAAAAACGACGATATGCTCGCCGCTTCAAAATAATTCCGTGCTGATTTTCAAAATAAAATTCAATTTTTTTAGTACTTTGTTTCCTCGTGTACCTATCCACGATAAATTCCCCAAGTTTTATTTATAATATTCTGAAAAGAAGAGATAAAAAAACAATTAGACAAAAAAACATTATCTATTCAAACCCTTTCGTTCTTTTCGCGCAATTCTTTATATATATATATATATATATATATATATATATATTTATATATGTATATATATAATTTTCAAATCGATGTTATTCTATCCAACAAGACATTTCAAAGCTATTTGACTTAAAGAAAATAGATTTATTATATATGTGTATTTTCAATTCTTTTCTTCACATTAAATTATATTTCAATAAATGCAGCACGAAAGGCATTTTTGTTCTGATATAAATATGAATTTTGACGTTTCATATCTTGGAAACATAGATAAAGTTCTTGTTATTGGACTAAAAGATAACATGTTTATATAAAATGTACATTATGTATTCATTTTTACTGTAAACAAAAAGATTTATAGTAAAATGAACTTATTCAATATCGGTTTTGTTGTGTATTTTTCGGTTATTTTTCTGTATTATATTTTGAAATATGATTTCAATACTAGATTTTATTTCTTACTAGAATCTTATTTATGTCTCGTATTGCTTGAAAAAATGGTTGTTTTAGATAATAAATAATTACTATTTATTCTAGTTTCATTGTGTGTATATATATATATATATATATATATATGTAAACATTATGTATGATAAATACATGAAGACAAAATGATAATTTGTAAAACATAATTGAATGATACAAAATTATTAAACTACTATTTCATTCACAGTATCCATTTTCTGGTTGTAATTAATAAATTACAATGGTTATTGATTGAAAAACACAAATTTCAAATCTCATTTGGAGTATTAATTAAAATTAACAAGTTCAATAAATTTTAATTTGTGTATTAACGTTTTAACCGCTCGCAAATCGAAACTAATTAAATCGACAAACGAAATTAAATTCCGCAGACTAAAAGGAAACTGAAATTTTAAAACACATTTTATTCATTGCAATAAAAAAAGACACATATATAAGAACAATTTATTAAGCTCAACTTGATTTTATACTCTGTTCGATGTTATCAGATCAATAATGCAACTAACCTAGTTGCAAACTTCACTGTTTGACTTACAATACTCTGCATTCTTCAACTGTGGCTATTGTGAATTGATATTTGCAACATTGCATCATTCAACTTTCCTTATAAATAATGGCTTTTTTGAGAGCAGGCACCATGCCAAAATAATTTTGGAAGTAAAACAGCTTAATATATATATATATATATATATATATATATATATATTACTTTGTGTTGAAATCTTTGTTTTATTTAAAAGTAGGACATGTCGTTTTGCTTTTTAAATCGTTGCAGTTTTAAAGTTCATTTAGTAACTCTTGACATAAATAGTCTTGTATATTTAACATAAAAATACATTTAATAATGAACTGGAATTTATGAATTTAAAAAGCTTTTATGCTAGAGCAGTATAAGTCAAGATGTGAGTTAACTGTCAAAAATGCATTTATATATTTTCTATCAATCTATAAATGTTTTCTTATCTTCTCTTCTTTTTTTTGTTTAATACTATATTCAATACAAGTATTTAATTAAACTAGAACCCAAATCTAATCTTCTTAATTTACAAAGTTCCCTTTATTGGAACTATTTCTTGCAAATTACATTACAAGTCTTTAAGATTATGAATGAGAATCCTACTACTTAATTTTTCATTAAAACGTTATTAAAAAAGTGAAATACACGCAATAAATTAATGTAAATATTTATTATTTTCTTATTCAATTAATTTTTATTTATTAACATTGTAATATTAAAAGTATAAAAAAAATTCGTTCATTTATAGTCTAACATTAATTTTCATTGAATATATATTTTTTGAAAATGAATACTAAAATCCAAATCGAAAAAATACCTTTTTTAAAAAATTAAAAAATCAGGATCATCTTTTATATCAAAAGCTTGTATAATGAATGCAGTTTCTCGATCTTACAAAATTATTTATTAATTCATGAATATTTACACATATATATTATTTATAAACTGTATGTGAAGTTAATAAAATTAAAAATGTTTTTTTTTTCATTATATTAGTTAGTTTTCCGTAAATCATTTATTTTTTTTAATTACATGTTTATGAATACCTCTAAAGTAACATACTATATAATATTTATCAATAGAAAATATATAAAATATTTACAAAATTACTGCTTTTCTGATATATTTGTATAATGTTTTAGGAAGGAATTATTAATTGCAAAGAAATTATTAAAACTCTTTTAATGATTTTAAAACACATAAAATTTCCAACTTAATTTTCTTTAGCTCATCAGTTAGTTATAAAAAATTTCATTTTAATATTTGTATGAGAAATATAGTTAGAATTCAATTAAAAATCCATAAATGTAATTTATGCCACCGAAGAAAATCCAGTCAAAAAAGCGAATGGTCAGAATTAAACGACTCCCGTGCGATTAATTTATAATTCAGTGAAAATATGCAATGACTTCTAAAAGAGGTATGCCTAAGAGTGTCTATATACGTACAGTATCGTGCATTCAGCGTCTGCTAGAAAAAAATACCTTGTCACAATGTATTAGCGTAATTCCACGAAGACGTGTAGACGTGCAGAACATTTCCCTCTGGTGTTATGCGCCTGCCTGACTGCCTCTGCTTGCACACGTTCATCAAGCTTGTTGGGATTACCTTCGCACATCCATAGACTTGAATCCATCAGCTTTGGCTGAAGCCACCATCACACCATACCTTATATGTACCAAGAGTATGAACGAGAAAATGACAATACACATGCATACAATGTTATTCAGACAACTCGTAAATTCGTAGTCTCGCATCTGTATATTCGATTATAGTATATTTGTTTGAGTGCATAGGGTGAGTATTGAGATTCGTGTAAGAGATTCTGCAACACTAGCGTATTTCTCATGCTGATACGTTTTTTATGGCAACTTGAATAGTTATTCGTTTCCGTTCTTTATATTCTTATTATACTTTTTTTTCATTTATTGTTTGTATTTGCACGATATTTCAGTTTTTTTCCTAAAATTATATATGTATTTTTCTATTTCCATCAAATTTTATGAATGGGTTTTATTAGGCAGAACGAGAATATCATTTTATTCTCATATATATCTGCTTCTCACATATATATTTTTCAATTTCACGCAGATACGTTTTTACTGCACATTTAAATACACAAATATATTAACGGGAAAATAATAAAAACTTGTATAATATTGCTTTTAAAATAACGTGTTATATATAATATTAAAACTGATCGAGTGTTTATTTAAGTTAGGAAATACCATTTTTTATTTGCAGTGAAATGTACTGCACTCTATGAGTGAAGTTCTTTATTTATATTTTTCTTATTAGATAGGTTACAACACTCGACAGGTACACCATATGCGAATAGCTGTCGCGTTTGTTTTATAGTTTTTGAAATGTATGTTGTAAATTTTTCTCTTATTACAACTTTTGACATTTTATCATATATACTAAAATCCACTTGAAATATTATATATATATATATATATATATATGTGTGTGTGTGTGTATGTATTTTTGGTTTATACAAAAATGCACAAAAAAAATTTAATCAATCTAACAAATAAAATGATAAATAATTAATTTTTACTATTTGTTATTATATCGTAAAATTTCTTATTAATTTGTTAAAATATAAAATATTAGAAAATAAATATTTTTTTATTTATTTCTAAGTTAGGAAAATATCACAAATAACGCATAAAACTGTTTATTTTTTGTGTTAGTATTATTTAAAATTAACTATCATCTTATTTTTAATTAATTATAATATCTAATTACGCAGTATTAAGAATGTTGATTTTTTCAAATGCATGTAAAAAAAATTAAAAGATCAAATGAAAATCCCTATCATTTTAGTTTTTTGTGAATATTATTTTTACCAACTAATATTGTTAATTATTTTATTTCTTCTTAATAAATATTTTATAATGAAAATATTGCAAGAAAAAATATTCTTTATTATCTCTTTAAAAAAAGAATATTTTTTGTTTACTTTGCATTGATTATTAGATTGGAATATATATATATATATATAAACGTTAAGTAAAAATTATATTAACCCAAACGCTCGCCAAGTTAAAACGCGTTGTAATGAAAAGCGTCTACGTCGACATTCATTTGCTCAACAATATTTTCTTGGAATTTCCGAAGTTGTGTTGAACTGTCAACGTCCGGTTGATTGTCTTGTGGTTTTGTAAAGGTCGATCATTTAGCAAGAAATAAGTCACGCACATACTGAAAAGTATTTCTCAAGTACAGTAATATAATTCTACCCATTCTATGTTTTCGTCTTCAAAGTATATTTTCACATTTCACTGACATTATTTATCGAGTTTTGAATTAAATTAACGAATGTAGGAAATATTTTACTTGGGTTTCCAAGTAGAACAAACAAAACAAATATATAATACACATTATATTAAGTGTTTCATATAGGTATATGTGTTTGTGTAATATATATATATATATATATATATATATATATATATATAAATTACGTTGTAACATTATTCTTTAATATTTAAAAATATAATTTATTTGAAATAATTTAAAGTTGATAACCAATTACAAACTTTTAGTAAAGTTTTTAAATTACAAATATATTTTTAACAAATATTTATGAACTAAATTTATATCAGCCAACTGAAAAAATGAACGTAATAAAATAGTTATTATAATGATTTATACAGCTATTTTTTTATATTTAAAAAAAATTATTATATATTTTATATAACAAAAATTTTAATGAAAATCATCATCAACCAAACTCAGTTTTATACAAACAACACATAAATTATCATTCCATTATGTTTTCCTCTGTATTACGGCACTTTAATTAAATTCATAAACTGTCATAGGCGTGGTGCTATTTCTGTAGACGTGAAATATTTCGTTTTCATATTGGGAACAGTTAAGAGATTTTATCACAAATTCATCTAAACTCTTTAATCCAATAATCCGTTCTAATCTTGGTGGGTACCATTTGAACGTATTTCAAGTTTCTGGCTTATACAATTTTTAATTATTCTTTTGATTTAGCCACACACATACAAATATATATGTATATATATGTATATATGCTCAGTCAAAATTTTATATATTTCGTATATTATATCATGAATTTTAATAAAAAAGGTATTAATTTCTTTTTAACGTGTTTGAATTATATTTTGTATGGTTCTTCAGCTTTAGTGACTTAATAAATCAAAATATGTTATTATTTCAAAATAATTATCCTTTCTATATAAAATGGTATTCATCAGATGAAATAAAAGCATGCTTTTTAATTATTTATTTTTAATATTTTTTTTAATTATTTATTTTTAATATTTTTTTTAATTATTTATTTTTAAACTTTTGTTACAAATTATTTAATGGTAATCATTTCTTAGATACAATTTAAAGATATAAACTATATAAATTATTTTATAAGTTCTATAATAAGAACTGTATAATATTTAGTGTATATATATATATATATATATATATATATATATATATATATATATATATATATATATATATATATATATATATATATCATTACTTTTATTACTTTAATTTTTTATTTTTCAACTCTTCATTGCCGGGAAAATTAATCACGTTTTGACTTGGGTGCCAAAATTTTATTTTAAAGAAAACAGCGAAATTTTTTTAATATTTAATATTAATTAGTTGGAGATATACTCTTTGAGCGGCATTTATAATATTTGAAGAAAAAAAACCGAGATGTGTCGCAGTCATCACCACTGAATGAAATTCGTATACTGAGTACCGACTGTCAGATATCTCGTAAAAAAAATTGATGAAGCTTTTATATACAAGTTCTCTTTTCATTTTGTTTTATTCTGTCATAATCGTCGCATAACATCCCATTTAGCTTCAATCATTAATACAAATATGTAATGATTCTCACGAGAACCCCATCAAGCAAGTCAATTCAATTCAAACTTAACTACGAGATATCTTGTAGCCGGCACTCGCGGTGTATACCCTTACTACAAAATATCTCGTAGTTGGCAGTGAATGGGTTAAATTAATTTAATATCTTGATTTTTTTCGTATTTGCAGGTATATATATATATATATATATATATATATATATATATATATGTATATATATATATATATATGTATATATATATATATATATATGTATATAAATAAAATGGAATAAAGAAGAAATATACAGCTTATGGTATAATTTAAAATTTTTATTCCAATTTACTCGTCATATACTAGAAATGAAAAATAAATTTTTGAATAATAATTTACGTCGACCGTATCAAAATCGGCTGTAAAAATATTCATATAAGCTAATTTCATACAAGACCTTATGATATTTTTAATATTGCCATATAAATTAAGTACATGTTAGCGACATGAAAGAAAAATGAGAAAAAGAACTTTCGGAAATCCATGAAATATAAATTGTATTTTATCTTGTAAAATGAAATAGAGAGAGAACTGTTACATTATAATGGTATATTTTATAAATGCCTTGTGGCTTATTTGTAGTACTGTCTATTTCTATGTTATTTTATCCAGTCTCTATTCCAAAACCTTCACGCTTCAAAAGATTCTTGTATATTGTATTGAATATGCAAATAAATTTTACATAGTTATATATTTTGAAATAAAATATTTTCATATATAAATGATATATTCATTGATTTTCAATTTCAATTAACCGACACATATTTTGTAGTATATTTTCATTTACACTTTTTTTCCCTCAACCTTTCATTGTTGTGTATATATATATATATATATATATATATATATATATATATATATATATATATATATATATATATTTAAATACACTCAAGATAAATGGCCTTTTAATCTGTTCTATGTATAGCTTGAATCTAAAAAGTAATTTTATAATTTTCAGACCCCAATACATTCAATATTCGTTTTTTAATATCAAATGTTTTCTGTAATTTAAATATCATAAACAAAATAAAATAGACACAATATTTTAATTCATTTTTTTAATTTTGTTTTTTAATTCAAAATAAATATAAATGCTAAAATGTAAACAGTGTTTAAAAAAACATGGAAATAGATTGACAGTTTTTATTCTAATACTACCAGATTTTTTTTTAAAAAAATAATCACTATTTTATGGAATGCTTGTATATATAAAAACAAATATTTACATACAGTACGAAAATTGTAATATTTATTTTCAAACTATAAACTTTAAATTATTTATATTTCTTTAATTGTTTAGCTGTAAAAAAATCTATCCATTCGTAAAAACGTATTTCTCATTAATGTCTATATTTTCTGTTGTATAATTTTAAAATGTTGTTTTTCAGTAATTCATTATTTCTATTTACATGTTTGTCTTTTCGGTATATAGTTGTATATTTGCTATTTTACTTTTGTGTACTTTGTATGCTTGTTAAGTTATTTTTGTGTATGAGTAATAAATAATGTGTAGAATAAATATAACTTTAATTCCAATTTAAGTTTTATTTTAAAATATGTGATTTTCTTTTGCAATAATGTGAATTAATATTAAATATAATTGGAGTATGAAACTGAGCTTATATTCATTTTCACAAATTAATTAATACCTCTAATACCACTAAATTTTCTTTATCCAAATATCTAATAATTATATTATTAAATAATTGAGTACTTTAATGAAGTATACTTTTAAATTATTAATTCATTTGTGACAGTTAGTATCGAATGTTTGGTCAAAATAAATCCAAAAAATCAATATTACAAAAAATACTTCGAATAAAATAATATTTAAATCGTTATTATAAATTAACATCCCCTTTCAAATCATCGTATAAGAAATAAAATGATTACTTATTGTATACTCTCCACTATTTCAGGCAAATTATTTATAAACATAACATTTTAATTTCCAATTATTAAAGTTCTTTTATTTATAAATATCTTAAATATATTATGAAATAAAATATAAGTGGTAACAGCACTATCAAAGTGCCTATTGGAGCTTTCACTCACCTCAATCTGCATACTTGATTTTTCTGCATTCTTTATTTTCTTAAAGCCTATTTTTCAGTAGCGAAAAACCATAACATACGTTTTTATCACATAAAGTGAAAAAATTGAACGTTTTACACCATATCTAGTCAAAAAGAGAAAAAAAGATATCACATGTAAAAAAGTATGCGCATATACGAACGAATATTTCAAAGAAACTAAACACATCAGAAACAACCTGAATCTACTGAAATGCCTTTTTTCTACTTTTATATTCAATATATGCGACAAAAATGCTGTGTTTTGTATAGAGGCAACTTCATAAATGTTTGTGTCGTTGATTTTTTTCGTTACTATATATTTCATATGGTGATTTCTACGTATGAAATATTTTTCAACATAGTTGTTTTATACTATATATATATATATTTATATATATATATATATACACTATATTATTATACGAAATAAATATTTTTGAAATGAAGTTATGATATTAAATTTATCTCTTTTAAATCTATTCTTATATTTTTCATATTTCTGCAAGTTCTATTATTAATATTGTGAAGTTTAATTTTAGAACTTGAATATTGTATATTATAAAAACATGAATTATGAAAAGCATTCGTTTAAATAGACAAAACCTTTATAAATGTAAAGGATAGAGTATTTTGTTAAGTTAAAAATAGCACATTCATTTCTATTTGGGAAACTGCGAACTGCTTTTTTATTTTATTTAAATACGAATAAAAAGATATTTAGTCTAATAGCGTATCGATTACATCAATGGAAATTAATTATTGTCTGATTAAAAGTACAGTCAACAAACAAGCACAATTACAATATTTTCAAGAGAGTATAAAAGAATGTAACTCGGTCAATGTTTCTTTCAAAACTCAAGTCGAAAAACAATATAATTGATCCCGTTTGTCTCATCATTATAAAACGAAGAGAAAAATAAGACAATAGAAATAAAAAGATTGTTACGTGAAACGGTACATTTTAATGATCTATAAAAAAATAATTGGTCAGTATAAATCTGTATTTGTTCGTATTCTATTATGTAATAATAAGAAATCAAGAATTAAAAGAAAAACAGATCTTTTTAAAAAACATAAAATTGAAAGAGGAAGATAACATTAAAACTCATTCGAATAGAACATAATAATGATGAAATGTCTCTCTGTATAGTTTTATCTTTAAACATCGTACTGGATATTTAAATTGGGTTTTTCAATTCATAGTAAAAATTTGCTTACAAGCGATTTAATATGATATTTTATATGCTAGCCAGTTGATTATGTTAACTTATGAAAAAAGAGCTTTCCCGATCATTATGCACTCTACCTCCCTCTCTCTCTCACACACACACACACACACACACACACACACATATATATATATATATATATATATATATATATATATATATATATATATATAAGCTGTTTTAATACTACGATCATTTCATCTCACATAGTAATTTAATATATGATAAAATTGTACGGTCATACGATAGATATTTCAGATTTCACACAATGTGGCAAATGAGATTTAATAAAAGTAAATTTATAAGAAAGTCCAAACAAGAAAAATTAATTAAAGAATTAACTCCTTATTTCTTGTTAATTTTGGACGAAATGTAATGTTTAATTATATTTAACATGAAGTAACTGTGTGAGTGTATATATATATATATTGAATTTTTAAAGTTTATAAATTGATATCGTTGAAAATGTTTTTTTTCTTTTTAAAGAAAGACACTTTTAAAATGATTGTTATCTTTCTTAAACGATTAATTTAATAATACATTTTGAAGACAAAACTATATAGATTTATTTAAATTATCATCATATGCGTTTGTATTTCCTTACAACTCAAATCTTCTTATATATAAAAATCCACATTAATCGTCACTTTTTTCGCACGACAGTGTCGATTAATGTTTGATTTGTCAGTTTGGATAAGCGCTCTTCTATATAGTTACATTTTTAGGTATTTTTTTATTATTTTTTAATATATTATATTGTAAAAACCAATAAAGAGTTTTTCCTTTCTATAGTTCTTTCTATTTTCCCGTCAATATTTATGAGATATATACTAGTAATATAATGTATTGTGTAAAGCGTATTTGTTTGTGAATTTTTTTTAAATTAAATTTAATCTCGAATTTAGTTTTATAATTAAACTGTTTTTCACTCTATAAATTACAAAAAAAATTTCGAACATTTTTTTTGAATACTTAGTAAATACCATATAAATATATTCATATATTTTTATATGTATATATATATATATATATATATATATATATATATATATATATATATTCATATTTATATATATATATATATATATATATATATTCATATTTATATATATATATACACATATATTTATACATACATGTAAACATACGAGTATATGGTATTTACTAAATTATTATTAATTTCATATTTATTTAAATGATGCTCAATAAGAAATAAAAACTTGTAATTCATTACAATATATCTCTTTCACAATACAATTCTACCCTATTGTGGCAAAATTCACTTTCACAAAAAATGTTTTTTTTCGTATCATAAACAACAAAAAATTTTCCGATCAGCAATGCCCAGTAAATGATTATTGATGATCTTTGATTGTTACTTTACGCATTTCAATGCTGATTCCATTATTTTCAAATCCCCAGGAGACAGAGAAATCCAATTAAGTTATTTATATTTTTGAACTGTTGAACAAATGTATGCTATTAAAATATCATTTATTTTGTTTTTTAAAAAAAGTATCCTTAATTATTGCCTTTCTTTCAAAACTATTAAAGAATATTTAATTCTTAATTCGGGATTTGGTTACCTTTTTTTATAGAAGCGTTAAAAAATATAATTATTTGCTTTTCTGTTACGCTTTTAAGACTTGAAATATTTTTTGCCGTTAAATATTTAATAGTTAAAAAAAAGTGAAATATTTTCACCAGATAGAATATATTAGCAAGAGAAACTGTTTTAATTATAACTTAGTTTAAATATTAAGTGGGTAACACCTTATAAAAAAATATGAAACCTCGCCAGTTAAATTTACATCATTCTTTACACTTTTTTATGGAAGTAATAGTATTTCCTTGTAAAAAATAAATTTTAATAATATGTAAGTATATATATATATATTAATATGTTTATTTATCAATAAATATTCAGATTTTAAAACCAAAAAATTAGCATTATAACAAGTTATATTTAAAACAATTTGTGTTATATTAAGTACTCTTTATTATTTTATATATATATATATATATATATATATATATATATATATATATATATATATATATATATATATATATATCTGTGTGTGTGTGTGTTATTTATCAGTAAATAACTCAATTAATATATTTTTATATTTGTTTTATGTTAGTATTAAATTTCGCATTTATTTTCCTACACTTGTGTTTTGAATAATCGCAAAAAATTCACTTATATATATTTTCCAATGTCTATGTAATAAAAATATGTTTTACATTTTTTGAATCTATATTTTTGTATTGATAAAAATTCTCTCCGATCTCTCTTTTTTTTATACTATTAAAATCGTGAATAAAACATAATAAACACATTTTTATATCAAGATGAAACTATTACAGTTTAAATGGGAAACTAATTCTATTGACAGTCTAGCTTTTTACAAATACGGTTCTATATTGTATATTTTTCATTAGGAACAAAATGTTGAATATTGTTCGACTACGATCGGCAACGATGCTTTTATCTTTAAAATCCCATTATAGTGGAATTTAGTGTAGTGTAACAGAAACGGTACTGGATTTACGGTTTCCGGTTTACGATTGAAAAACATATTTCATGTTCGCTTGGAAAAGAATACATATGTTTTTCTAGTTTGTTACAATTAAAATAAGCATATTTTACTTTAATGTATTCCTATTTATATTAAATTTGACAGAAAGAATGTTTTTGAAATGTTATTTTGATTTTCGTAGAAATAATTTATGTGTAATATTTGAAAATATAAATATTAAGTATATATAACAGTTCTTAGAAACGATATTATTTTTATTTACTCCTATTTTTATTTCTACAAAATATTTAGTTTATATTTTATTTGCTTTTAAGAACCAATCTATAATTTACTATTTGTATTGTTTGTGTACTTTGATTATTAATCTAATTCCGGAAATTAAATTATAAAGTTCATTTCATTTTGATCAGTAGATTCAATTATAGATATTCATTTAATTGTTTGAATTTTTTTTAATATTTATAATCTCATAGGCGCTCTTTGTTGTATACACAAGATTGTTAATTTTTTTTTTGATTATTATGATTAATACAAAATTTATTTTTATTTTCGTTCTTTTTCTCAACTGTTTAATAAATCATATTTCTGTGTGAAATTTTCAAAGTAATAAATATGCATACACAATATTATTATTCATTTAAAACTAATTTTGTATAAATGCTGAATCACATACAAATATGTTTGTATAATTCAATATTAATTTCATATGATCATAGTTTTATTAATATATATATATATATATATATATATATATATATATATATATATATACACACATATTTCGTTTAAAATATGTAGGTGTGGTTGGTATTCTATTTAAATATAATAAATTCTGATTTCAGTATTTTGGTAATACGCAATAATGTTTATTCATAATTTCCGTTATCCTTTCTCAGTAACTTCTCAATAGTTTTATTTTATTCTATAATAATTTAATAGTTACTATTGTTATATATACACTATATATATATATATATATATATATATATATATATATATATATATGCATATGTGTATATGTATATATTAAATTATATTTTGTAAAAAACCAAAAAAAGTTGAAAATTAGAAACCGTTTGAATTTGAACTTATCTTTTTGTCTTTTTTTATAGTTTTTTCGACATACAGTTTTTTCAATATATAATCTTATTTTTGTTAAAAAATGTTTCTCTTTGTACAAAATATTTAAATAATTTGGAATATGAATAAAAGATAATAGTTTTTTACATCAGTATTGCATTTTATTTTAAAAATGTGATAAGTTTTTAAATGATTTTTATTTTTACTGAGTAGTAATTTTTATAAAAATGTTATATATATATATATATATATATATATATATATATATATATATATATATGTGTGTGTGTGTTTGTATATGATGTATATTCAAAAAAACTAGAACGTATATTTCATAACATACATTTATTAAAATTAAGATAATTTAAATTAAGCATGTTAACTTTAAGGTTCTACAAGTAACTATAAAGTATTATCAACAAAACTGTGTTATTTATTGTTCGTTTTATAAGCGATACAAAGCTTAAGGACTGAATACGTATACATACATTTAAATTCCTATACTCATATTGTTTACCAAGGAGATTGTAGAGAATAGCAAAGACCTCTAAGGGGATCACAAACATTCTTAGAGTAGTCATATTATATCATCTCTCTTCTTCAATCTGTTTCTAAATATCTTCATTCGTCGACAACTGCAGGGTCATCTTATTATCTTCTATAGTAGATGTGCGTTCATTTTCCCTTCTTGTGTATCTGTCATTCCATACCATTGTCTTTCGTCATATATATATATATATATATACATATATATATATATATATATATTCACAAAATTTCAAAATAAAAAAGTAATTGAATATTGGTCTAGAAGAAAAAAGTTTTAAAATTTCATGAAAGGATTGAAGTTTTTCACATTTCAGTTGTTCCATTGCAGGTGCTAACAAAGAATGTAAAACAAAGAACAAAATGGTACATTAATATGTAAATTCTTGTTCGAAAAATAAGTACTCATAAATATTTAAAATCATTCATGACCTCAGAAAATTCATATTTTTCTTTAAATTTATACAATTATGGAAATTGTTCTTTGAATAATATTTAAAAGAAAACTAAGACGCAAATATTAAATTCTAGAATAAATTTTAAGTAAACATATATACGTACACACACACACACACACACACACACATATATATATATATATATATATATATATATATATATATATATATATATAAAAGTTTGTAGTACGAAATCTCAAACTTGTATTCTGTTGTTATTTTAATGGTATATTGTAACTCAAATATATTGCTTATATATATATATATATATATATATATATATATATATATACGTATTGTAAAAACAGACCAATGAATTAAATTTATTTGTCTTTCAAAATTACAAATTTATTCTTTTTCTTTTTGTTAACTTATTTATTAAAATGACATCTAAATTAATGAATAACAATTGACAATTTCCTTGTTAATTTGCTTGTCTACCTCAGCTATTTAGAAGTTTTTATTTATATTTTTAATAAATGTGAGGTAAATAATTAATTTAATGTTAGAACATATTTTTAATTATCAAATTTATTTCTTTGTATTTTACCAGTACTACAATTATATACTGTAATGATGTCTTAAATAAACAATATCTATAAAATATGTATTTTTAATAATAGTTTTAACAAATCAAAAATAATGTTTGGTAAATGTAAGTAAATTCTTTTCTGTTTAGCAATTAACAAGTGTTGAATTATCGAAAAAATTACATCTATTATTGCAATGTACTATGTTATCTTCTTTTATATACGTTTTCGTTATTTTAAATATGAATTTGCATATTAACTTCAGTAATTTTTAGTTATATTTAAATTATGCATTTAACGCTGAATTTATTTTCTTTGCAGTATACTTTAGTCAATATTAGAAATGTTTATTCTTATAAATATCACGGTTGGTTTTTACAAGTTATACGTCAAAAACAAATATTATATAGATTATTTATTGATGATACACGTCCTGAAAATGTAACAGTTATTATAGAAAACATGATGAAAATTGTATCAAAAAAGTTTTTCATTAAAAAGCAGAAAGTTTGAATGACGTATGTCATAGCGTTCACAACTTGTCACAAACTCCTTAAGTTCTTACTTCAAAGTTTTGGTATATATAAAGTTTTAGATTTATCGGTTCGAATTTCAAAAGATCTTATAAAGATTTATGCATATTAACTATGAACATAACAAGAAAATCAATAAATTCGAAATAACTATAGTTAGACATTTCGATTTAACAATTTAGATTTTAATAAAGTTTTTTCTTTTGATAATCAATATTCCCTGTTTAATTTATCTATATATATATATATATATATATATATATATGCATATATGTATATATATATATATATATATGTGTGTGTGTGTGTATAATTAATATATTTTGTTTCGACAAAAATATAATATTTTGCTCCTTACAGTTGATTGTAATATACAATTAATCAAAAATATCATACAGGTGCCAAAAATATTCAAAAAATAGTGTAAATATTCACTATTATTGTTTAAAATTTATTTTTAGAGAAAACTATTAATTAAAACGGTTAATTATATTTTGTTTGTAAGATATGTATGTATGTATATATATACACATATCATATTTGTATATATATATATATATATGTATGTATATATATATATATATGTATGTGTGTGTGTGTGTGTTCATTAGTATTTTCATATAATAAGATCACGTAAAATTAAAAAGAAAGAAAATAAAAATTCCCAAATTAGGATTACTTTTATAATATAAATATTATTGGAAAACGTCGTGTAGTCAATTTTATATTCAACATGAACATAAAGCTCTTTAATATCGTTATATAGTACCGATGATAAAATAAAATGCTGAACAAAACTTGCCTGTAATGTCATGGAATGTTTCCTCATACCGTATTT
>CM068315.1:35710317-35712817 GCA_034766995.1 Acanthacorydalis orientalis | reverse complement strand
AAAATAATACTTTAGATACTTGAAACCTTTCATTGGAGAAACTCGTTCGAGAAAGCGTTAATAAAAAAATCGATAAAAATAAATCATGTTCATCTTCTTCAAGTTCTATTTTCAACCTCAAATAGATTGACGACCAACCGAAACGATTTTTCATGGTATTTGTTTTTGTTCTAAACGAATCATGTGGAGGTTTCTCGTTACATCTTGTGTCACGATTTTTCATCCGTGTTTTAGATTATTTTCATGTCGTTCTATAAAGTTTAATTTTAAGCTCTGCCTATTTCAATCATCTCCTGTCTTAAATGGGTACTAAAAATATTTTCCTTTCTGACACTACTAACATATTAACATTATAAATTCTCATTACACGCGCATTCATATCTGTGTGAAATGAAAATTTACATTATATATATATATATATACACTCACATATAACTATTTTTGAGGTGCTTTAATTACTCATACCATTGTTTTATTTTTCATTTTAAAAAATCCTCTGCTGTATGTGCACAATCACTATTTAAAATAATAAATTTAAGGCCGTTGGTCTATCATTTAAATGGGAATATTTATGGGATATTTAAACAAACATTAATTAAGTATAAAGCAATTTTTAAAATATTTAATCTTAAGTTTATATTTCATATTATTATAACAACTTAACTGAAAATATATTATTCTGTGAAAAATCTCAATGATGACATAAATTATTTATCATTCAAAATAATAGATTATTTTATACCCATATTTTACAAGTGATGAAATGAAATATTTGAAATATTGGCTATTCATGATTTGTTAAATGTATTTTTTGGTTCATTTTCCACTTGAACAATTTTGTTTTAATCAACGTGAATATAATTAATGAGAAACGTCGATATTTTGAAACCATACGTTCGTAATATACTGAAACAACTAAGAATTAAGTAAGAAACAGATAGATTGCTAAAAGGGTAAAATTATAACTTTTCGAAATCAAAGAACTGTATTTAAGAAACTTTGTTTCGCCGTAATTCATTTATAAGTTTTGAAATAAATATTAGAGTCGTCTGCCAAATTTACATTTTCACCAAATATCTCTTACTCTTTTCGAAATTAAATTAAGATTTGGTGCTGTTTTACGTTTATACAAGACAGTGGTGTTTTATTATTTTGATGGAAATTATTTCTTGTCTGTTTGAATGTATATTTATAAAACTTCACTTACGAAACACACACACACACACACGAATATATATATATATATATGTATGTATGTATGTATGTATGTAATTTTTTTTAATAAACGTGATTTTAACTACATAGTCAAAACTATATTGTAATGTGATTTTTCTGTATTGCTTTCTAGTCCATTTAAGTATTAAATTGCATTGTTTAACGTCAAGTATCATATTTATAAAGCTTCATGATAAAAAATATCTTCGATTCAGTGCCTCATTGACTTATACTGTTTTCCTCTCCTCATAAACATATTGTTCTAAAACAAAAATAAAATCAAATACATTTCTGTTTTGTTAAAATACTGTTTTTATTCATAGAACATATAAATATATGTTGATGTTGTAATACATCATTAAATTATTAATGAGAAAATCAAGCATAATCAGAACTCATAAACAACTAAAATTTGTTTTGAGGTAGGTTTATCTTTATTACATCAAAGTAAATTAAAGAGATTACATGACGTTGATGAGACATTTATTAAAATAATGTACTAGTACATCAACAGTTTGTAACAAAAACATGATATTTTGAACAACTTCAAAGAAAATATTCTCGATTTATGTATTTTGTATGTAATTTATCATCACTATATTAAATTAATAATTATACAATTGTTATATCATGAATAATAATTTAACTTAAATCTTTTAATCACAATTTATCAACATTAAACACACTTTTTAGTATATTAAATAATTTTTGGTACTAATTCTTAAGATTTTCTTGTAGTACTTCATTTTTTTAGTTTGGAATAATTTATTTTACATATACGTAATTTAATTTATTAATAAAAACAAGAACTGTGTATTTAATGAAAATTTAAAATGAAACTTTTCAGAAAGATATATTTATTATAAATGAAATTATATTTAATTTCATTTATAATCAATAGCAATTACGAATAATAATAAATAATTTTTATTTGATATTGTATAATACATCCTTACATTCATATATATTATATATATATATATATATATATATATATATATATATATAAAGGTTTTCAGATAGGGGCGTAATTTTTTAAGAGGTTATATTTCACAGGTGTCAAACTGATCGTTGAGAAGCCACTATATACAGAAAGAATGACTGCTTGGTGCGCATTTTAGTCCGTTGGAATCATTGGACCTTACTTTTTTGAGAATCAGACTGATAAAGCGATTACTGTGAATAGAAAAAGATGTCTGAACATGATAATCATTTTTTAAGACAGAATTGGATTATATTGATCTAGAGGAAATGTAGTTCCATCAAGATGGTTCAACAAGCTACA
>CM068315.1:35677817-35705317 GCA_034766995.1 Acanthacorydalis orientalis | reverse complement strand
AAAAACAGCGGCTTTCAATGCAAACTCCTAATATTATCTTTGAAAATCTTAATAATTTAAATAGTTGTCTGCAAAAGAATCACTGGACTCCATTTACAAGTGTGTGTGTATATATATATATATATATATATATATATATATATATATATATATATATATATATTATTATAAAAGTTTGGCACTAAAGCAAAATAAATTGACAGCTATAAATAAATATAATAAAATGAATTTCCTCCTAATAAATAGAATCGATTGCACACATAATTTAAAATATTACACATAGATGACTATGTACTTGATAACCTTGATATATAGCAAAGTCTCAAAACAGACAAATATTTAAATCTGAGCTATCTAAGCTCTGGAATACGATTTTTTAGCTCATGAAACTACGAATGAATGTAAATGTTTGTATTATGACTCAAAAATATCAACCTTATTAATATGCTTGTATGCAATATTCCAAAAAGAAATATTTTTTATGTATATGAACTAACATTTTTTTACATTAAAGGGCGTTAAGTTTTTGACATTTTATTACATATATATATATATATATATATATGCAATGACAAATAAAATATATTTCAGTATGACTCAATTTCATTCATTCATATATTCTGATTTTATTTCTTATTAAAGTTATCGAAATGACAAATATCGTTAACTGGGATCAATTGATAGCCCTATAATATGTATTAATTAATTTGGAAAGTTTGTAAGATTAATTAATAAATAATAAATTAAAAGTTCGTAGTCAAAGTTTTAATTACCGTCCCATGATATAATATAAACTCTAATAGCAAATCATAACTTTATACATAAATTACAACTTTAACTTGCTAAAATATCACTTCTGATGGTTATCAAAAAATGTTAAAATATTATTTTTGTCATATTTGTAGTACATCGTAAGCGACAACATATCAATGGTGAGACAAAAAGTAATTTGTTTCGTGTTTATTCATTTTTAAACATGAATTAATTTCAAACTATATTTATTTTTAATTCTCAAAGTTATATTTTATACAAATATTTTTAAAGATATAATTTTAAAGAATAGTAATTGAAGTACACGTATTTTTTTGTACAAGATTTTGGTATAAACTGAAGTTAACAGATGTTACTATATTAAATAAATATTTGAAAGAAATTTCTCTATTTAAAAACTTAAAATTTAATATTTTGTGAGTACCGTTATAATAGTTACGCATTTTGTCTTAAGCTCAAGTACACTACGACAAAATGTTAACCTATATTACAGAGTCAGTACTATGTATTCACATATAATTAAACTTGAGACGCAAACAAAGCAGTTTATATTTCTCGTTAAATGTTGTCTACGAATATACAGCAGTCTCAAGGAGCTTATTTAACAAATTTTTATTTGCCATTTTATTTAATGCACTTCCATAAGTTTGTTTTTATGATTGTGTTTTTTTGCAAAACAGTTTAACTTGATATAAATGTTATATGTAGCCATGTATAATTATTTAAATACACTCGGGCATATATATATATATATATATATATATATATATATATATATATATATATACAGTAATAATAATGAAATAAAAGTACTTATTTGCATATAAATGACATTCTTATCGTGGAAATTATAATTTTCTTTTCGTTACTTAATTTATTTACAAACAATGAATAATATACTGCGTATAAATAAATAAATATATGTATATAAATTATCCTTATATTTTTTTAGTTAAAATTAACGTCGTACCTTCTTATTTGGAAATTTGTCTAATATTTTATTTTTTTTTTATTTGTTTATACAGTAGTTTCACCGGTAGAAATATATTAAAATGTGTGTATATTTTACGTTATATTTTAATTTTAACATTATTATTGCATATAGTAAATCATCAGTATTCACTATAGATAACCCTGGTTACAGTTAAAATCGTTATAGTAATATTGTCTGATTCATACACATATGTATGTATGTATGTATGTATGTATGTATGTATGTATGTATGTATGTATGTATGTATATATATATATATATGTGTGTGTGTGTCTATAGAATATTTTAAAAATAAAATAGACAAGGTATTGAAACTACGTAACACACTTTACTAGTTTTTCGAGTAATATGAAATTTGTTTTTATTTTGTTATGAAGAAATATCTATAAATTTGGATATATATATATACATGCGGTATAAGAAAGACTACATAAAAATAAATCTCTGTGGTATAGACGCGAAACGAAACATTCCATATTTCATTCGAGAACAAATAAATCAAAACTAAAAAAGATGCATTTTTGACAACTATAAAAGATCTTCAGTTTATCTTCGTCCTGTATATAAATGTAAAAAAAATGTGAAACGCAAACCATATTTCATAAATCTTTACTAAATAAATATATGTTTGTGACGTTTAATATCAATTTTGATTGTATTTGTTCTTAATTCTCGCCCCATTTTGTATTTAACATTAATTTTAAATTTGTAAAAGGTGCACACAATACTTTTTTAAAAATAAAATTCATATACACCTACAAGAAAAGCGTGTGTGTGTATGTATTATATATATATATATATATATATATATATATATATATATATATATATATATATATATATATATGTATATTGCACATTATTCAATTTGAATCCTATTTAAGTAATCGTCTCAAATCTTGTTCTTTACCGAATTTTTTTTCCATTCGTATTTTTATATTTCCTACAAAAAATTGTTAAAGAGCATACAATTGAAAGATCTCGAAAAGATTATATATGATAGACGTTTTGTTTGGTCCCAACGAATCCAGAAACGAGTCTCTAGTTTTATAACAGCAACGGTAAGGAAGTACCTTTAAATCCGCTTGGGAGGGTATACAACGTAGGTTTTATTCTTATCCCGTTTTTATAAGAATATAAGTTCACAAAAATACAAGGATTTTGTATATAAATAGGAGATTGTATTTCTTACTATGTTTCGTGTAATATTTCCTGAACTTCTATTTATGTATTGTAGCCCCACATTCATCTTTAACAAATTCTAAATATATGTATTAATTAAATATATTTAAAAAATTAAAGTATCTTAATGTGTTGTTAATATTTAGTATTTTATTATCTTTAAAAGTGCATATATATATATATATATATATATAAACACATATTAAAATTTTGGAGTCACTACTTACTTTTTCAATTTTTAAATTGCGTCAAATGTATAATAATTAATGTTTTAACTAGTAATTTTATATTTTTTATAATTTTCTAATTTTACAAAATATAATTATGAAGAATAGGAAATGTTTGTGATTTGAAAATTGAATATATTTAATTTCCCCTCAATATATGTATAATTCATCAAAAATAGAGAAATAGTCAAGTTATTGAGTACGTATTGTAATATATTCCTGTAAAGAATATTTTTCATCAAAAAAATTGTCCATATAAACGAATATACATTTAAATAACAGTTCCTATATATATATATATATATATATATATATATATATATATATATATATATATATATATATATATGTATATATATATATATATATTGTGTGAGTGTGTTTTATACTTTTGTGCGTATGACTGGAAATTGAATATAAAGGAAAACCTCTAAAATATATAAACCTTTTTATGTTATAAAGTTAAGTCAACGTTAAACAAAACATTAAACTGAAAAATGTTCCGGAAATTTACATGCCTCATGTTAACCGATGTGAATAAATTGAAAATGCAAACATCGAACTTCTAAAACCTCGGAAAACCTTTTAATACGACTGTGGACGTCTTTCGTTAAAGGGCAAATACTACTTACGAATAATACGATCTACAATCACTTAACCAGTAAAAAGTCTTTTTGCCTCATCCCAAGCGACCGAAGCGTCGGTGTGCCTGACACAATAGGGGAACATTTAACAGTAGCAGGAAGGTTGCAAGCGTTGCGGTGTACACGCGTGGCTGGAAAGCAATTTGCAGTCTGTTATCAGTATGTCACGGCCTCGTGACTCTTCGACATACAACACAATCGCCAGCTTTGACATTCTCGTTCGGAAACTGTAAATGAAACGAGGCGAAGTGGCGCAGTTGGGCTGAAGATTAAGAAATGTCTTATCTACTACTACTACTGTATGTACGATTGTGCCCTTGAATGTTCAACTCCGATAACGTTTCATTACAAATATAAATTTACCTGTGAAATTAAAATAATCTTTATCGTTGATTATGCACCGTGAATTGCTGATTGTGCATTGTATTACAGAATACACAGAGAAAAAATATAACAGGAATATCTAAAGTTTATATCGCATGTGTAAGAGGTTCGCGGTATAAAATGTAAAAATCATTGAATTTGTAAACAAGTGTATTCATTCGAAATTCTTGAGTTTGCATGCAAATTTAAAATTTCAAAAGAAATCATTTTAATGCAAAAAGTTAATTCATAATAAACATCCAGTCTTATTCATATTTCTAAAAAATGTATCAAGACATATTATTATATAGAAACAGTGTTTAAATTTTACACATTAATACACAATGAATAATAAAAAACAAACAATATATTTATATAATAGAATAAAATTATAATTGAAATATCAAACTAACACATCATATTAAAAATGGTTTAGTGAAATTTTATGTCATGTTTTTAAAATAACTATAGTTTAAAATTTCGATTTTTTACTTTATAAACT
Organism: Acanthacorydalis orientalis; assembly: GCA_034766995.1. Classification (NCBI taxonomy): domain Eukaryota; kingdom Metazoa; phylum Arthropoda; class Insecta; order Megaloptera; family Corydalidae; genus Acanthacorydalis; species Acanthacorydalis orientalis. The sequence continues at coordinate 35,700,634 of CM068315.1, read as the reverse complement.
TTTTCAATTTGTGCTTCATTACTTTTTAACTTTTTATAATCAAAATACTTTATTGCATTGGTATGATAGAGCACTGTTATTTTAAAAATAACAGTTATTCTGTTCTTAAATGTTCATTAACAGACTAGAAGCATTTTTTAAATATATTCTTAGTCAGTTTTATATATATATATATATATATATATATATATATATATATATATATATGCGTATATATATTCATGTATGGATTGATATGAAATAAATATTTTCGTACATATTTATTAGATCAGTAGGAAACTAATTGCGGTTGTGTATATAAATTTTAATATCATAAACCGCAATTATTTTTCTATCAACGTAATACATAAAAAAAGCATAAACTCGTGAATTTAATTGAAATCTTTATTATATTGTATGCTATATTTGCAATCTTTTAGTTAGACATATATATACATAAATTTTATGTTATTACTTATTGTAATTCATCTATAATTATGTATTACAGCCCTTCTTTTATATTTTTCAAATGAATTATTTTTCATCACTTAAATTTCTGATCAAAAATGTTCAATAAATGATGATTAATAATTTTTGATTATATCATATGAACATTACGATGGTTGCTCTCTTTCTGTATCTTGGCTCTCTGAGCACAACGGCATCACCATCTATGAGCTTAAGTAACTATAGAACGGGATCAATATTTCTTTATTGAACATTTTTTTTGGGACTTTTAAGGTGAAAAATAATTTGTTTATGAAAGTGAATTCACCCACAATATCAGAAGTGTATTATGATTTCTCTTACAGTTTTAATATTAGTTAAAATTATTTCTTTTGTAGTCATTTAATCAATGTTGCATATGACATTTACAGCATTGCGTATCATATATTTAACAAATGAATAAAATTTATCATGTTAAAAATACTCAATTCTGTATATTTAAACATTGTACAAATATATTAATGATATTATAAGGATGTTTGCAATGGTTAAATTCAGTTTTTGTAAAAGTAAATAGATCTTTTAAATTATAATTTATCTGAAAAAATCAAACCTATCATTAATTTTCATGAGAAGCAGCTGTAGTAGGCATTTTGTTATTAAAGAAAATTTAAATCAATTTTTCATTCAAGACTTGACGTAATATTTTAAAGATTTAAAATACTATTTCAAAATATAAATTAAATACATTAAATAATATTTTTTCATTTATATTTTGACATAATTACTTTCTTTTTATTTTTATTTGTTACAAATTAACAAGTTTTTGTTTGTGAAATTAATTTTACTGTATAACAATCATATATATTTTATTAGTGAGAATCAGTGATATTTTTGATTATTGTACTAATACAACATATTTTAACAATGGACAAAAACTATATATCATAGTGTAAATACACTCATGAATTATTTTATTACCGTATATAGTTTTCTCTTAATAGGGTTTCATTTTTTTATATATTTATTTTATTGTTTCAGTTTAATTGATTATAAATATATTGTTTAATTCATCTATTGTATTCAATCATACACACATACATACATATTTACATATATATATATATATATATATATATATATATATATATATATATATATATATCGTATTTCATTTTAAACACAAATATTTCTTTACTTATATTTAACTTCAAACAACATTATATTATTCATACAATGTTACATACAAAAATATAAAAAATTTAATTCGTTAACGGTTATATAAAACAATTCGATAGCGATCTACCGATCGATCCAGCTTTAATTTGTATCGAATAAGACTAAACTAAAATATTTCACAGAAAAATAAATTAATCATAATCCAAATGTTGATATATTCTCAAAGAGCTAGAATATTTTATCACGAAATTATTCCTGACCTGTTTTTACTCCCACAGCTTCGCTACACCGAACCTACTGTCAAATTTCTATAACACGAAAGATGTTACAAATCCCTTTCGCATCCATTGCAGCATTTCAATTTTCGAAGCTTGACAGATGACATGAAAACAAACTTTGCATTAATTTAAAAATGTTAAACATACATTTGAAATAAGAGTTATGAATTATATTAAATCTTAAAATTAACAAGTCAAAACATTTTTAAAAAATTATTTATTATTTTTTTAATATTTTACGATGAACAAATGCTGACAATTAGTTTTAAAGAAAATAACTGGATTGCATCAACAATTAAATAAGTCTCCCCTGCCATATACAAAATAGTGTAACTGCTTGTTTTTTTATTATTTCGACACGTTCCGAATAAATGATGTTTTCAATTCATTTGTTTCATATTATGATACACACTAACTAGATATACCTTTAGGCTATGCTTTTCTCAAACGGTCGGAAAATCTATCTAACAGTATTATGTAAGTTTAATATTATATGTATTTGTATGTATATATATACATGAGTATTGAAATAAATATTAAAAAATATCTACATTTAGAATGTATCACAAAGTTACAAACAGAAAACTTTAAATACGTGTAGAAAGACTTTAAATTTTAAAATGTGAGTTTGTTTTCTATTCTGTTTCTTAAATGAATTCATTCTTACATAGTAACATTTTGCAATTTGTTTTACAATTAAATTTTATTTTAACTTTTTTACCTTTAAAAGATAAAGCAACAAATTTGTTATAATACTCTTCTCATGCATAGCAATAGCTTTGTAGTGCATATCCTGATATTGTTATATGTCTAAATACAACGGTGCTAGAATTAATTGTTTTGGTCGTTTGTAACGGATGTTCAAAGTAGTGTTTTTCGTGTTTTATTCCTTTCATACTCTCTAAAATATAGAAGAAAAGATACTAACTGAAAATACATTAGACGTACATTAAATTATATACAAAAATTATAGAGAGTGGACAGAAATAAAATGTAACTAATGTAACGATTGGATTAAGTTTCAATATTATATCAGTATGAATTAAATGTATTTATATATCAAATCTGTCTAAATTAATGAAATCTAATAAATTGAAGTATCTGAATTTCTGAAATACTAGATATTTTGCGAGAAAAACTGTTATAAATAAATATGAAAAAAATAATGAAAAATTGCTAATAAGCAATAAATTTTCATAATATACAACAATTTTGTGTTTGTATTGTTTTCCATTAAAATAAAGATGTTAACACGCAAAATTTATTTTACAATACTACTATTTAGTAAATAATAGATTCGTTGCTTTTTCTCTTTTTTTATTAATAAATAAAACCCAAATTTAATTGTTGAAATGTATCTCAAACCAATTTAAATAAAATCAAAAAAAGTAATTTGCATTAAGAAATAATTATGATATTAACATTCCTTAATAGTCTAGTGGCACTGAAAGTAAAAAAATTAATTTTAATGTGTTCTCTTTTAAAAAATAAATTTCATGCAAATATATTTATTTTTTATCATTTGTGTAACATATTTTTGTTTAAACTATTTTATATTAGTGTCATTACTGATTTTCATCGATTTTTATCTTTATCTATTATATATATATATATATATATATATATATATATATATGAGAAGTTCTATAATATTTATATATTAATCAATTTATATTATAATGTTTTGATTGGTCTTTAGAAATCAGTGTTATTAATAAATATTTATTAATTATGTATAATATTTTTTGATTTTAATATTGGACAGTATTTTAAAAATTTGTTACAAAACTTCCTATATTAAAAATATTGATTATTATAAAACTGATTAAGTAATAAATAGATCTCTAAATTATATATATATATAATCTCATAAGTAATATAATATACAGTTACGTATCAAAAACTAGTTAATTACTTACATTTTAATGGCTTACAAATTTATGTTACGTTCTATATAAAATACCGTTTAAATACTGAACAGATATAAATCCGTACTTGAGATTTAGAGATTTAACGTTTCCTGAGATTTAATCAATATTGTACGGTAAAGGTTAGTTTCAGTTCACTTATCAGTTAATCGAGTCCCTCAGTAACATCGCTCTTGTTTTTATGTTTCTTTTTAATACATTTTAGTTTTTTTACTCTTTTGAATTTTTTATCAACGTTATGTATCTGTATATTCGAAATGTTGTTTTATTTCATTCTGATATACTAAATTAAGTATTTTTAATTTTTATTCACACTCTATAATTATATATTTGATATATAAAATAAAATGGAATACTATTCTGTAAAATAAAATAATTGTAAAAGATAATGTAAATATAAAATGCAGTGAAAAACTCATTAGACAGGTAATTACACAACCACAGTAGAAAACTTGGATATGAAAAAATAGTAGTAACGTTTCACATATGCATAATAAAGTAATGGAGTTGGAAAAGACGTGAATCCTATTCAATGACTGTATAGAAACAGAGTATAAAAGAGTCGAGCTGATGTCTCCATTGTGTGAAAATAATTCATATGTGTCACAAACTGTGAATGCTTCAAGAAAGAAATTATATGAAGAATATATTTTCAAACATGTGAGAATAATCTCAAGTTGCATATAATAATAGAAAAGATGATCAAAAGATTGATAATCATATTTTTTTTTATCTCTTTTAAGATAAATTCTGTATAAATCATATTGCGGTATTATTCAGAAAAATAAACGATCAACGGTAAATGTTCGTTCTGGAAAAACACTTATTAAAAAACAACTACAATATATTTATATGCAATCATTATATATATTTGATTCAAAAATATTCATATTTTTTATAAACTTATTTGTAAAACGTGAATTTATTTCTTGTAGTTGATAAAATATAATAAATGTAAAATTTTCATACTGCATATTCAAATTAATATTTATGTAATTCTATAATATTTATATTATTGGTTTTGAAACTTTACCGATCTTAATATATTGTTTTAAAAATACAGCTAGCTTTTATTAATTGCTCATTTATTGATCAGGATTGATTCATTAACATATATTTACATTTTTAACTACTTTTAATCATATTTCTGTGACTCATGTTCTATAGTAGTATCTCTTAGTATAATAATTTATCTTCAGTGCACAAAGCAACACAAATTATGCATGTGCTATCTAGGTTGACAGCAACCATAAATTTATTATTAAATAGGTTGGCAGCAATATAGATTTATTATGGAATAAATTAACAACTGTAAATTGATTATATAGTAAATTGGCAAGAACAGTAATCAATTCTGTATTATAACATTTTACCTCACCTTATTTTCCATATTTATCTTTTGGAGGGCTTTAATGTACATATAATTTTTACAAACGATTTTTTACTCTTTCCGAAAGCCAAAGAAAATGTTTCTAATAAAATTATTCAGTAATCATTGTTCATTTTTAATTATTGCTTATTCGCATTTCAACAGTGATTCCATCATTTACTGTTAAAATAGAGAAAACTTGGATATTCTTAATCATTATGTTCTGAATATGACCAAATTGACGAGGAAATGGGTATAATGGTAATTTTCATAAATAATAATTTTTGATTAGAAAAATTAGAAACTTATTTAGAAAATTATTAGAAAAATGATTAGAAAAATAAGAAAAAAATCAGAACAATTGTAGTTTATGCAGTGAATAAACATTTATTTGTGGAAATAAATTTATCTGTGCTACTTAAATTATATTGTGACTTTATTTGATTGTTTATGTGACACATGTCATGATTTTGATTTGTAAAGACTGTTAATTTATTTTAAAATTAGTGATGCTATACATTACTTTTAAAATGGAGCCTTATTTAATAGATATAAATAATGAACATTATTTTGTTATTTAAAATTGTATACTTTACTACATAATATACATTTTTCAAGCAAAATCAGTAATATGTAAATAAGATTCCAAAGATCGATAGTAAGCCATTTTAATTTGTCTTGTATCATTGATCAGCTTTTAAATCTATATTTAAAACCTTACCCATAAATATAGAATCAAAATATTATATAATTTAAACTAAAAATAGTTTCTCATAAATATTGAAAGTCAACATATTCTTTTAAAGTATAGTCTATATCCATTTTCAAAATTGTTACTTTTTTAATTTACAGAAACACAATGTAATTGTTTCACTGCACATAAAATCTTAATTAATTAAAAGTCACACCTTAGTGAGCTATTGTACCGGTATTGTACCAGTTTTTATTTATAGCACTGTTAACTTGTTTTTTAATTGAAATGCTCGCTTAAAATTCTAATTCATCTTGTACTTTCTTTCGTCTTTTTATGTGAACACTTAAATAATAAAATTGCAATTATTTTTATTTACTTTTTTATTTCCCATTTTTGTTTTTTAATTATTTTATTTCTTTGGATTCTTTTCACATAACATTACTTTTAAGTTTGCAATTCTGTCAAAAAATAACAATTTATTTAGTATGTAAACACATTTTAAGAGTGCATATATATTCTGAATTTATATTAGAACTTGTAATGAAATTCGAGGAAATTTGATTGCATGTATATATATATATATATATATATATATATATATATATATATATATATACGATGTATGTTTTTGTGTATACAAACCCACAAATACATGTAAACAACATACGTAGAAATTTCTTAACTTCGCAACGAAATCAACGCAAAACTAATACCTGGATTCTAAAGCTTATATCTTAAAGTATAGAATAACTAGCTTTCTAAGCTACCCGTGCATTTCTATCTGAAGCTTATCAAAGGAAAATTATTTTCTACATAGTACTTCCCTAAGTGGATCACTTTCATGCGTACTCTGCTCTCAATCAGATAATAAATGAACAGTATTTGTGTGTGTGTATTTTATATATATATATATATATATATATATATGTATATATATATATATGTATATATATATATATATATATATATATATATATATATATATATAGTTTAATATAATATAAGAGAAGTACGATAACTTGTCTTAATATTTAATATTTTCTTAAAAGTTTTCAATATAAAAACATATTTTTTTCAACGAAATGAGACTTGATAAAAAGTATACTTAAGTCACAAAGTTGATGAAAACCAAATTTAATAATCATAAATCGTAAAAATCACAAGAAAAAGCAACATATTTAATATAATCTATGAAAAATATATACCCATATGTATATATGTACATATGTATATATATATATATATATATATATATATATATATATTTATATATATATATATATATAATGTTTAGTTTAATTTAAATATTAAAAATGTTTTTAATTAATTCATTATATTGCATTTATCCCTTTAGATAGTATAGATTTACATACACCTCAAACCATATTTAAAAAAATATATAAATAAAAAATATGTTACTAAAAATGTATTTCAATTATCAAAATATAAACGTAAATGTCATAAAGTATACGCGTTTGTACAATTAAAAAACAGAATAATAACTAAATAAAATATATAATATTAGATAAAGTATGGAAAAATTGCAGAAGCAATAGATTTTTATGATATTGCTATATAATGTTTCAAAAAGTTTTTTTTTTTTTTTAAAAATATTGTAGTACAATTCGTTAAAACAAATTCTATTTTAAGATGAAATCATTGAAGTTATAATGTGGAGTGTTGTTATATATAGCAGATATGATACTCCCTAATCAAGAATTCTCATTTATTTTATGATTATAATTAGTACTTACTAATTCTCACAAATATCTAATCATAACTTGAAACTATGTTAGAATGTTCTATTCATTATATTGTTCTTAAGGTTCCTAACTCACTAAACTTTCTAATGAAAACAGTTAAAGGATTCACACAAAATACAAAAGTGACGATATGGGTTTACGTTTTGGGGTACTCCTTTTCTACAAACAGGTTTCAACGTATAAGATCTATATTATAAATCTAAGAAGCATAATATTGAATACATTTAGAGAACATTTCCGCAGTTTCTATTAAATCGACATTTGAAACTTTCAAAGTCTAGAAATCTCATATTAGAACGCATAAGTTTTGAAAATAGGAATCATTTTAATGATTTAAAGTATATAATATAAAATAATATTTAATGAAAGAAAAACGTAATATATTTAGTTTCAAAAGTATATATTTTCAAGTACAAAAAGGAGGTTTTTTTAAAAAATCAGTCAGTAAATCACTTCAATTCTAGAATTTTCAACATACGTCTTAAATTTTCTTTTTTAAAAAAAAACAGGAATTCTTGAAAATAATAAAAATAAAATAATATTTCGTTTCCAAAGGTTTGAATATGTCAATATACATAAGTAATTTTTTTTAAAATTCTTCTATAATAACAAGATCTAAAATTTTCATGATGTCTTTTGTGCTGTTCATTATTTTTTATTCCTTTTACGCATCTGTATATATATATATATATATATAAAGGAACATATTTTGTATTTAATTATGTAGCAACAATGACATTTTGACGTTCAGCTTACTAAAACGTACAAAAAGTCAATACATATTATACTGCGTAAAATTTTTCTGTGGAAGGCACATTAGTGTCACTATTTGTTATTTTTTGAAAATGTCTGTTCACAAACCATTTTAACGTTAAATTCGAAACATAATTACATTTTCTTGGAATGAAAAACAAAACAAGTTACACGTTGGTATAAATATTGATTGGTGACTGCATTCAGAGTAAAAATTTCATTGATTTCGCACATTTCCCATTTTCTGTTTTGTTGAAAATATGAATGTTTCAATAACCTTGCATGTATATCTATCTATGTATCTATCTGTGTATATATATATATATATATTGTATGCATGTCTAGTATATATATATATATATATATATATATATATATATATTTCTATTTATTTATTTATATATGTACATTGTTTTGTTCACAATCTCTCTATGAATTCGCAGTTTTGTCTTTTGATCTCTTTCAAGATACTCATTCAACTTACAGATACGTGTATTATATAGAATTTATAAAATTTCTTGTTTTTTTTATTATATATATATATATATATATATATATATATATATATATATATATTATATATATATATATATTATATATATATATCTATATATATATATATATATATATATATATGTATTAAAAGAACAAGAAACAATGATTATATTTTTTTAAAAAAATATTGTGGTTTCTTATGGTATGTTTTTTTTCTTGAGTTAGAATAAATAATTTTCTATATATTACTAAGTATAATTTTATGATGAATTAAATTTTATGTAAACATTTTCTTGTGATAATTTTTATATAAATGTCTTTTTTATTATTGATTATATCAAAATAGTATTAAGAAAATTTGTTCATGTGCTATATTTGAATATATAATTCATATCGTCTTACATATTTTTATTGTGGAAAATGACACCTACCATTGTCCGACACTCAGACAACGGAAAAATGATCTTATTAAAACAAATATAAATAATATAGTTTGCTTTAGTGTACTTAATACAAAAATTCACTTTTTAATGTTTTGTCAAGTTTAATATGTAATCCAGATAAAACGTAACCATTAATGATTATGATTGATTGGCTATTGGGTTTTTAAGGTGCTTCGACAGCTTAGATCATTAGCATCCGATATTAATGATGACATTAATTCAGCAGGAATTCGAATTCTGATGTGGAAAATTAGAATTTTTATTTTTTTTGCATGTAAATTTGTAAGTACACAATTTGTATCTTAATTTTAAATAATGTAAAAATACTTTTTAATTTAACTTAGTTTTGCATGCTTTTGTTGTTTATAAATTATGAGTAAAAACACTCAAATGAAAAAGTAAAAAATACACCCGAGGTACATAGGTTAAGGTTTTCCTTCCTTCCTATGTTTAAGTTTCTGGGTCGGTCGGTTTGGGAGTTACGGTGTTAACACAAACAAATACATATTAACTTTTATTTTCAGGATAACTTTTAATATAAAATATTTCTATGTAAACTTTTATTTACTACGTTTTATTTATTATTTGATTTATTAGTATATGTCACATTTAATACGTTTATTGACCTATAAAATTAATATTTAGTTAACAATTATTAATAAATGTTTATTTTCTTGTTTCAGGTGAGTCCAGCCAACCGACTATGTTAAGACGTTCAGTCACGCCATAGGTAATGTTTTATATTTACTGACTACTTTTATATTTTTTATGTTTGGTATAATATTAAAAATAAATTTAAATGTCTTAATAGAACATATAGTAACTTTATTATTTTTAAAATTATTAATGACGTTATTTGTGTATATGTTAATAACGTGATATTTGATGTAAATAGTCTTTCCGTTGAAAAAATGTGTTTTTATTACGTTGGAAGTAAAATAATTACTGTTTATGATCTTCAAATTCATATATATATATGTTAAACTTTTGATTTTCCGTCTTTTTGTGCGTGGTTCTGATTTAAATAACGCCTTCAGTTGGCCGTTGTGAACTGAAGAAGTACACGCACTACCTTTTTCATCTTCAAGGTTCTCATCCCCAGTACGAAAATTTTTGGACCACTATTATACCGTATGTTCCTTATAGAGTAAACCACCTATACTGTACCCGCACCAAAAGCATCGTTTATTTTACGAGCAGTTTCTGCTGCTTTACCACTCATTTTGAACTCATACAAATAGATCACTCTTATTTGCTTCTTTTCCATATGTAATTCAGTAGCTCAATTTGAAAGAAAATTAATAATAAAACCAAAGTCCATGTTAACAAAATACAGACCGAAAAATGCACTTTAAATTGATATTTCATGAACACGAACGATGAAATGACATTTTCATTAAAAAAAGTTTATGGTTTGAATTCATAAAATAAAAATCGCAATTGTTTTCATACTAACCTGATAGTTTGGTTTACAGTTTGGGAAAAACTTGGTTAAAAGATACTGCGCTCTTTAAAAACTTGTATTCAGCATATGTCATCACGCCAAGTTAACTCTTCAAATGTATCCCTTTTAACGTTATTACATTACGAATGTAATCAATCACTCCTACGATCTTTTTTTTAAGTTAACCGACACAGTGACCAAGACTTTAACCTTCTGCTAACCAGTGTTACCCACAATAACTATCATTTATCATTCGAGGAATAACTGCTTCATGCCAAACGCAGTTTGTACAAAAACAAGCTACGCACTTCAGTGAGATTGAAATTTTACGTAAAATGAATTATACATATTTCATAAAAGAGACTTCGGAATATATCAAAGTTCAAACAGCGAATGTAACAATATTTAATAATTTGAAATTTCGTATTTATTTCATTTAACCAGTTTTTCTAGTTTCTTTAAAAAACAAATTGAATATATATTTATATTTGTATATATATATATATATATATATAATGTGTGTGTATAAAATTTTATATACATATCGGTCAATTTATCGTGCAGTTATTTAATTATAAAACTTTTTCAACGATTTTTAAAATCATTAATTTAAATAAATATGTAAGTCGGTCTTTTCTTTATTTGTAGTATGAAATGAAAATATTTTTTTTAAATTCGTCATCCTCTTTGCATAGAATTTTTCTCGATATTAATCATATTTATAAAAACAACTATTGGAATATTCTATTACCTTCAGTAAGTAAAAATATTCTTAGGTAACATCAAATTAGTTATCATGGAAAAAATATATAAATTTTAAATTATTAAACTACTAATCAGTGTATCATGACTTTTAATTTATTCTATAGTATTTATATTTTTCATTCAACGATGATAATTCTATTGATTGTATAACAATATTTCTGAAAATATGAAATGTATTTTAGATATTTAATTCTTTAAAATGGTAGTAAGTACCGTATTTATTGAAGTTTTATACTCTCTCTCTCTCTCTCTCTCTCTCTCTCTCTCTATATATATATATATATATATATATATATATATATATACATACATACTAACGTGCAAAGAAACGGACTATTTAAAAAAAATCTAATTTAAATATGACCTATCAAAAAGAATAATGAGTCTATTTTATATAAAAACTTCTAGATCGAGAAAAAATAAGAATTTTGAATATTGATTTTGAATTTTTTGAAAAAAAATCATGAAAAATGAATTTTTAAAATTATTGCTAAAAACAGGTCATTGGGGTTAGTAAAAAAGGAATGAAAATGCGATCATTAAAGTTTGTAATGTGGGTTCTTCCCTCCTCTACGTTTTATAACGGCTTGACAATGATTTTTGAATGATTTACATTTTTTACGGTATAGCCTCCTATTCTTCAATAATTGAGAATTTTTACTTTCAAATATTGCTTGGAACAGGCTGTCAACTTCTAACACGTCTTTTTAGCTGTCTTTCACGTGTTCAGTCGGGTTAAGGACAGGATTTTGGTGGATCACGCTTATATCTTGTATATTGACCGTTATATCGTTTCAATTTCGCTTCGAAATCATCACCGAAACGTGGTTGAAGTCAAAATCTTCTGAAAGATACACGGGACGTGAACGTGAGCGCGTAGATAATACGCCGAAGGTTCAAAGTAGTTTCTTTCATGCCTTACAAGCCAACCAATAGGCTACAGCTCACCAGAACTCACCGCGTTGTCCGGTTACAGTTCCCCCGGTAACATGAAAATTATACGTTAGAGCAGTGGAGCAATATACTCATCACTGATGAGAATAGGATATGTTTATGTCGTGGCGACAGTCATAATCACGTCTATAGAAGACTGAGGGATTGATCTTTCTCTCAGTAGTGCGAAATACTTCACTCCACTACTCCAGTATCCAGTTGATATTGACACGATATAACTGTCGATATGCAAGCGATTGGGGTCACCCGTCAAGAACCCAGACCTTAACACGATTGAGCGCGTGAGGGACAAGCTGAAAGACAAGTGAGTGTTAGAAGTCGACAGCTTGCTCCAAGTAACATTCGGGAGCTAAAATCTACAATTTTTGAATAGTGAAATGCCATACTGCAAAAAAATGTTAAATCATTCAAAAATTATTGTCAAGCTGTAATCAAAAGTATTGGAGAGAATACAACACATTAAAAACTTTAATGATCGCATTTTTATTTCTTTTTTTACTAATTTTAATGATCTGTTTTTAGCAATAATTTTAAAAGTTTGTTTTTCATGATTTTTTCAAAATTCTTAATTTTTTCCCCGACTTGTGCTTTTATATAACAGAATCTCATTATCCATGTAATTTCTTTAACAGATCACATTTAAATTAGATTTTTTAAAATTACCGTGTTTTTTGCACCAATGTGTATATTTATATTTCACTAAGTGTAAAATACTCTAAATGAAGTTTGAAAACGATGTTAAAAGTTAAATACAACAAGTCTTTTTTTATTTATGTATCGACCAATACAATCCTGTATAATTATCGTGCGTAATTCACTGACATTTTTTACAGTGATAAATGAACGTGTTTTGAGAAATTGTAAAACTCATTAAAAATTTGTATTGCAAAGTTTTTAAAGCCATATATATATATATATATATATATATATATATATATATATATATATATGAAATCCATAAGTAAATATCAAAATATAGATTTATCATTTGTTTCATACACATATACACTTATTTACATGTATGTTCAAAACTTCGTTTATAAATTTTATTTTTATTATTGCAATGCTTTAATGGTGTTTTTCTTTTATTAAAAACTTACATTTATTGTTCTTTTATTCTTCTCGACATTGACATTGTACTCACAGAAAATATAGACATATTTTTTTAAATACTCGAAGTAATATATTTTTTTAATATTTATAAAAATCTTAATCAAACACCAATATTTTTTAAAGAAAATAAAAGCAACTACATTATTTATAACATTACTTGTCTATTATCAGTTCAGAAAATGTTTTGTCTTAGGAAAATATTTTTTTATATTTAATCAGAATTGAATTATATACTATTAAATAAAAATCGAATTTAGCTTTTTGTTTATATCTTCTACTGCATCTACGAGTACCTTCTACATCTTCTTTTAATGTATTTTTTGATATTTTTATTCCATTGATTATGTTTTCGTATTTCTTGTCTGCTACTTAATGAGTTTCTGCACATATGTTATGTTTTTTTCTTCTATTAAGTCTCGTCCATTCATTTCTCAAAATATTTGTTTTTCTTATTTAAGTTATTTTTATATCGTTTTTCTCTCATATACCTACTTGTTGTTTCCATTGTACATTTTTCTGAGCTTCTGTGTATTATCTGAACTTGGTACATTATTTTGACAGTAAGATCCTCATTTTACTTTCATAAATGAAATTATGGAAACTCTTCTTCTATATATATATATATACTTAAAATATTCTTGTGTTGGCTGAGTATTCATTATTTTGTTTTTTATTTCAAAAATAATCTAAGTTCCTAAAATAAAGTTAACTCTTTATATGTACGTATGTAACTTGTTTTTTGTTTAGTAATAATTTTTAGGTACAAATTCCTTATTTTATTTTGATTTCTATTTAAAATACCATATTTGTTTAATCAAAAAATCATTGCATAATGTATATCTATGAACAAGTCAGTTACGATGGTGTAAATTGATCAAGATGTTTATTGTTTATTTGTATTACATATTTTAAATCAAGAGAAAAATTGTGAAATTGCTGTTTGTTTAATATTCTTCTCCACTGATACTGAATTTATTCTCAAATAAAAGACAAATAAATACTTTCATAACAAAGTAGTGTTAACTTTAGAATAAGTAAAAATCAAATTTCATTGCAAGAGAAAATTTCTCTGGCTATTTAATGGAAGTGTAAGGATCACTAATATACGATCTTCTAAACATAGAAAAGCATAGATAAGTAAGCATAATAATAGTAAGAAGTAATTAGAACAGAAAGAATATAAATACAAACAGATATAATTACAAACTAAAAGTTTCAAATTGAAGTTAGTAAGGTTTATTATAAAAGAAAATAACTGATCGTTAGGTGAAATTATTGATCAAAAATTGGAATGAATTGGAAAGTGGCTCCATTCAGCAGTGAATCGAAAGAATGAAGATATAGGTATGCATAAAAGTTTGTGTACATAACATATATATATATATATATATATATATATATATATATATATATATATATATACTTAATATACATTCATTATACACGTGTGCGTGTCTAGAAATATGATCAAGAGAATGTTATTGTGTATGTATATTTTTAAAAATTAATTAGAACAAATTATTTGAGCATGTTACAAAAACATTCTGAAAGTATCATATGATGTAAATTAAATGTTATTTCAAATATAGTACATAAACATATATTGTCACAAATGTCTGTACGGTGTGCGGAAGTTTCAATTTGCACATGTACTCATCTAATAAATGTAATCTACCTTTTCTAATTTATTTCTGTAATTAAAAATTTGCTTTAATACTTCATGCAATGAGATTCTCTCTTTACGAGTGTGCGTAACTAATTACCTAAAAAGAATTCACTTCTGATGATTCATAATAGTAATTGTACAATCTTGCTTTTTTCTGTTTTAATATACGGTACTGTATAGTTTATAGTTATTTCTCGAGCGTAATATTTTTCTATTACATCTATATTTTTCTTGAATAATGAACATAGATGAATAAAATGGGAGTAAAGGTAGGTTTTTTTTATAACAAAAAAGTACATTTTCGTACAATATTATATTTTTCTCTTTTCTATAAACACAGTTTGTTTGCACTGGTGATTTTAAATTGGGAAATAAAAATAAGTTTGAATCATATTTTTCAACAAATCAAATATCTCAAATGAATACTAAGACCTTTTCATAGATTTTTATAATAAGTTTTTCCCTTTTTTGCGTTTTGAATATAAGTTATTGATTTCTTTCAAGTTATTTGTAATATAAAAAGATAAAATAATACTATATGAAAAAAGTTTTCGGACTCCATATATACTTTCAATATCTATTCAAACAATCGAATTGTGTTATCAAATATAGAAGTTTTTCTCACAAAACAACATCTTCAATTTGTCTTGAATTACTTTTATCAATCTATTAGAAGTAAAGAAAAGAATATAATGTTTTTCATTATATATGTATATATATATACATATATATATATATATATATATATATATATATATATATATATATATATATATATATATATATATATATATAGAGAGAGAGAGAGAGAGAGAGAAAGAGAATTATGAACAAAATATTAGTATTGAAAATCATGATATTTTATATGTGAAATACTCATATAAAAGTATTTTATGTATTCGGTTACGTAATGTTTGTATATTTTTCGTAGCTTGTAAAACAAATTTAAAATTTAATTAAATTTCTAGTTAACCTCAATGTCCTACCTTATTTAGTTTAATTTAAAGTAATTAAGATCTCATTGTTGATATAAAATCAGGGCGATGACTTTTTAATTTTTTTATTCAATATCGTCAAATTTTAATGTGTTTTTAATTTTTATAATAGAGCCTATGGTGGTAATTATATAATGGTTTTAAAGGTGAATTAAATATATATATATATATATATGTATGTTTGTGTGTGTGTATGTGTTGTGTATGTATGTGTAGTTAGCTTTTTTATTTTAATTTATATAAATTTAAATATATGGTACTTTTTTTCTATTACTTTTGTAATTAATGAATTCTTTGCATGAATTCTTAAAAACATTAAGTAAAAAAATTTTAATCAAAATTTATTTTGAATACTTTGTTCTTTCTATATCTTCTTTAGACCTGGTTTACATTAAGATAGTAAACGGTAGAGTACGGTGCTAGAGAGCGTACTGTCCCGTTGATAGCATAATGTAAACACTTTAGGATAGTGAAAGTAGAATACTAAAGATAGTAGTGAATAGAGCAGAGTGAATAGCACATGTGAAATAGTATACTCTACTATCCTCTTCACCCACCACAAATTTACCGCAATTATTGCAGTAGAGTAGTTGAGCGCAATATGTGTATTTACAAGTTTTGTTTTTATTTACGAAGGTTGGTGTCTGGTTGTTTTAAACTTGTAATTAAAATCTTCTCTACCAAACCTCTAACTTTATGTAAACGGATCAAACTGTAGATGCTAGTAAAGTAGATGTCTAGAGAAAAAGTAGACTAGTATACTCAAGCGCTTACTATCCTAATGTCAGCTAACCCTTAGGGCTTATTTACATTATGATAGTAAGCGGTATACTAGTATACTAGCCTCGTTTTTCTCTAGACCTCTACTGTGGTGGGAGAAGAGGATAGTAGAGTGTACAATTCCGAATGTCCTAACCACTCTACTCGCTGCTATCTTTAGTACTCTACTTTCACTATGTCAAATTGTTTACTTTATGCTAGTAACGGGATAGTACGCACTCTACGACCGGACTCTACCGCTCACTATCGTATTGTAAACCAGGCATTACTTTAAATAAATTTTAATATATGAATATTTCTTTACTATATATTTTTTAAATAAATAGAATATTTTTAAACGAAACATCATTATACATGTTTTTATTTTTTCATTTTTATAAATAATGTATAAATAAGCAAAAAACTGTTAAATATATTTGTATGTCACCCTCTATATATAAAATCAAAAATATTCACAAAAATGTTCGATGACGTTGCTTATTTATTTATGGACGTTGAAGTTTCTATGGACGCAAATATGTTTATCTCATATATACAATAACACGTTGCAATAATCTATTTGCAAGAAAGTTCGACATACTATATATATATATATATATATATATATATATATATATATATATATATATATTGTGTATATATATATATATATATATATATATATTGTGTGTATATATATATATATATACAAATCCCTGACGTCGACTTATTTATTTGAAGCGTGGCGTCTATGATACCCAAATATGTTTGTTTCCTTCAGTTATATATTAATGCTTATAATTGACAAGTGGGCAAGTGTAGTAAACCTGGTGGTTGTGGAGCTCTGTTGGCTAAGGCCACTAAAACATATTTTATTATCATTTGTTCACGTAAATAATTATTTAAACTTTTCTTCTAATATTCTTTAATAAATATTTCTAATAGTTATCATTTATTGCACTTTAAATTTTAAAATTTTGTATGTACAATTAATCTTATATAAATTTTATATGCAGAACTCAATTTTACAATCGTATAAAAATAATTTGTATTTTTATATTATTGTAAAATAAAATGTAATTGAATTCTAAAATAATAATCGTTAATAATCGTTCTTTCATTTTCATACAAAAGTAAGTTTCTGCATTCTAATCAATTGAAGGCAAAAATAATGATTATATATCAATGGAGTTAATTATTCTGCTTTCCAAATATTCATTAAAAGTTTGAAGTCGTTTGATTAAATCAGCATTCAGCTTTATATATTGAAGGAGATCAAATGTTATATAGTAAAGGGCTATTATATAATATAATGATTCAAATAAAATATAAAGTAGAAATAAAAATCACCATTCATTAATTATATATCATATTTAAAAATTGGGAATTTTAAATCATTTTAATTCTATAAAGACATCTCTTCTAGCACACATACTTCTTATTTAATAGTGATTTTATGTTTATAGTTTAAAAATGTATACTGATTCTAATTTTAATACAAAGTAAAATCATAAATTCCAATTCAGTGTGCGTGCACCGGTTTTAAATGCAAAAGAGTCTAAGATTTAGTGACGTGGACATACATATTTTAACATTGAAGATTACGAATAAAAGTCAAATTCAAGCCTATAAAGTTTTTTTTAGTTTAATAATTGAAAAGCAAAGATAAGTTTTACGTATTTTGTATTCCACGTAGATTTAAATTGGACATAAATTTCGAGTTTTCTGTTCGTTAACTGTCTTCTTAAATTTTTTTTTTTTATTATATTGAAAATATATAGTTTAAACAATCCAATAGAAATTAGGTAACGAGACATTGTTTGAGTTTACATACATTATTTGATATTACACATTCTTCAAAAGTAGTATATTATATTCATTAGTAGTATATTATTTGAAAATAAGTATTCATTAGTTTTTTTTTACAATTAGTGGCTTTAGAAAAGTATTATTATACAAAACTTGTAGAAAATTATCCAAATACAAATAATATAATTAATCCTACAAAAAAACAACAGTAAAAACTTCTTGTCAGTTATAATTACACAAAAAAGAATATGAATGTCTAAAACATTCCGCTTACTGAAATAAACCTCTTATTTGGTTTTCATTCAATAAAATCCAAGTATCTATCTGTCCATCTATCTATATATATATATATATATATACAATATGTCTTTGATAGAAAAGTTCATAAATAATACTCTATCAAATTTTATATAAATAAAATATTATCTCTACAACTTTAATCCAATACTGATCCTACAATATTGATCCAATTCTATGTCGACGTACTAACGACCACTTGAAGAGTTAATATATCCCAAAAGTAAACGCTAGATCATCTAGTGAATAAAAAACGATAGGCTATATGTGCTTTGAAAGATAATAGGACTTCAGACCTTTTATTTATATTTATCACTAGTAAAATGAATAGAACTACATTGTAATACTTCGTAATACATAGAAAGTTGTTTATATGTTTATTTACAATTTTTTCATAGAAATATTGTTTATTATCTTTTTAACATGTTTGTCAATCATTTTGTGTTCTTGTCAATACATAGATTTAAAATATGATGGGAAGAAAATGCTTTTTCAAAAAATTAAACATAAGTACAAAATTATTTTAAAATTGAAATAAATTCTTATATGAGATATTTTATTCATTATCTTTTTAAATTTTATAAAGTTGGCATTATATGTTTTTCGGCACGCTTTGTACTCAGATCGTTAACAGGAATGTTTCCAAAGTTACTCATTGCTTAAATATTTATTATAAATAATTATCAATTGTGTAGTCTCATTAATAAAAATGGTAATATTATTTTTTAAAAAAATATAGTAAAACATTATTGTCTATTATTATCAATACTGAATTTGCTTAATAATTAGTTTTTCCATTCCTTCTGATATAAAATACTAGTTGATTGAAAAAAAGATAGAAAATTATAGAATATAAATCCTTCAAATAATTTAAATAATATCAAATATTTTAATAAAATGTAATAAATATCATATTATGTTATAATTATTTTTTAATTTTTCTGTTAATGAATGTTTTTAGACTGCAGTTTAAAATTTAATTTAGTAAAATTAAAATGTAAGTAGACTGTCGTTTAAAATTTAATTTAAATTAAAATCTTTTGAAAGTAGATTTTAATTATGAAGTACTTGAAAACTATATTTTTATGCACACACATACACACACACACACACACATATATATATATATATGTGTGTGTGTGTGTATGTATGTACGTATGTGTATACAAACATTCAATCATTCTACCTTAGGTTATCACTCTTCCTTGTTTTACTTATATATATATATATATATATATATATAAGTGTGTGTGTGTACTTAAAATCTAGTGATAAAATGTTGGTTTATGTATAAACACACTTTAATTATTTAAATGTATAAGGAAATTGATAGAATTCTCAAAAATTTGTCATTTATTATCAAAGATATTTTTTACCTGCAAACTGGACTTACTTTAATACCATTCAAAATATTAAATATTTGGATAAAATCTGTAAACGGAATTAACTGAGTTTTTTGTCTTTGAATTGAAAACAATTGACTTGATTTTTAATTTGTAATAAAATATGTATTAACTCATTATTTGAAATTTATTTGAATCTTAAATAGTGCGCAGCTATTATGTAAATTAATAGGTAATTATGATTTTTTTCATAAACTTTAAGATGTAAATTTGTCATTAAAAGAATAAATACACATCTTGTAATATAAGTTTGACTTCTTAAAGTAATCAGATACAAACTCAATTAAAGTAATCAGATACAAAATTAATAACGAATAATTTTGAAACATATATCCATTAATTGACTTTATTTAAATTCATTTTAGTTTATAGTATATTCGTTACTTATTATGAAAAAGATCATAATATAGTTATTACCAAATCATTTTTAACAGACCTATTCATTTACAAAACGTATAAAATCTTTATGTACTATTGAATATTTATCCTCTTTAATCTTTTTTTCGGTGTACACAAAAAGTTCTATGTACTTATCTTAATTATATATGAATGTTAAATTGGTTACCATTAAACATTGCATTAACACGTTTCGAACATTAAAGTGGTTATTAAAATATTCTCTGATAATTTTTAAACATATCAATAGAAAAAAAGACAAATCAATTTTTAAAATAAATTTTAGTTAAGCTAATCTTCTTCAAATCACTTTTATTTGGATTAATAATTATATTTAATAATTCCACTGGACATATTCTACGACGTTTGTTAAACTTTTTTATCTACTACAGTAAACTTTTTATAACAGCCGACTCACAATTAATTACAGTCATAGTGCATATATGTTATTCTTAATACAAAAACTTGCAGGGTTGTATGTATCAACAAATAAAAAACTCTGGAAAAAATATGTTTGTGTTCAAGGATAACTCTTTATAATAAAAGGTGAAAACCTAACATTTTTGTGTATTACATTGTTTTTTATGTACATTTTTTTTAAAAATTAAAACGTATTATTGAATTAAGTAAAGCTAATATCTAAAAAAAAATATTATATTTTTAGAAATATATATAGATATTATCAATATACAAATTAAGCTATACTTAAAACATTTTTGTTAAAAAAATAACTGTAAGAAATAAACCAGGAAACCAATATTAAGCGAATATTTCTGTAATCAGAGATATATTTGTTTTTATTTAAAATCTGAGAAATCGTTTTAGAATTTCAATAGATTTATAAATGATTTGAATCGTTGAAGTATAAACGAATTTTTTACAAATGCTATGAGTAATTATTGAAATATAGTATTTATTTTTTTGAGAAATCTTCTTTAATGAACCATTTGTATACACTGAATTCAACGAATTCTATTATGAACATACCCGAGATAAAATAATATTTTCAGATAATGCAGTTTCGCATATAAGCTTGGTATTGATTATAGTGGAAAAATAAAATAAAGACATACTAGAATGATTTTCATTGAGAATTTTGTCTATGCAAGACTGTAAATTTTTTTTTTAATTTTTTAATCAAAATAATATCATTTATAAGAATATTTTATCAATTTTACTGGTGACTATAAATTTATATTAAAATCAACATATTGTAAATTTCGTGATTTATAAAAAATTTAATTTATTTTTTAGATATTAGTTTACTTCTTTTTAAACATGAAACCGTTCCAAAGGTGCACTATTGACAAAGCAGTAATGTCTAAAAAAATTAAGTAAAATAATAACAAAGCATTAAAATAAATAAATTGATATTTAAAATGTATCTTCAAAGATCTACATTACTTGACAATCCATATCAATTAGAGTTTAATAAGAATATCGTATTTATATTTTATACCATTTGTAATCAGTATGGTTTGCTGTTTTAGTTCCCTAATATAAACGTTGAGTATTAGTGTTTGTATCTGGCCGAATTATTTAATTTAAATAGTTTTTATGTTACAAAATGTTTTACTTTACTACATACATTCATACTGACAGAAAACAAAATGTGTATTTTTATTTAGACATGTTATAACAGTTGATTATTTTTTCGGCCGCTTTTGCATTGTTAAAATAAATCAATGGCGAGTTGGAAGACAATCATATATTAGAATATTCCAGATAGAATCCAGAATCGCAAAAAGAAATCTTAACAAACAATTCCATAAACCGTTTAATGATGTCGGACTTTTACGAAAGACTTACTTTTCGAGCACTCATTTTTTCGCAATGTTTTTTTTTTACTGTACTCTGCTGAATAGGCGACTGCGTGGGCCGCTTTTCC
>CM068315.1:35622817-35672817 GCA_034766995.1 Acanthacorydalis orientalis | reverse complement strand
GTAGCTTTTAATCAAATGATTATAACTAAATAAATTGTTCCTCGAGATATTGACTTACCAAGTTTTACATACAAATTGAAGTTTTAATTTTTGGCATAATATCATTCTTTAACCATACAACTATTGTCACGTAACTATTTAACTAAAATATTAAGAACATTTATGGGATAACTTTGATATAAATATACAAAAAAATGTTTCATCATTGATTTTTTACATCGACTGCTATTGTTAATTTTTTATAAAATGTAAGATAATCATCCGTTGAATTTCACGTATATTTTTTTCCACAAAATAAAATATTTGCAAGTATTACGTAAATAATAAATGAATACACATATATGCGTTACGCACATGAGACACACACATGCGTTATTATTTTAGCATTCACTGTTATAAACACTCACGAAAGCAGAAATAGGTGAACGTGTTGTAACACTTGGGACAAATAGAGGTTAACTACTAGATCAACGCCCCCAGTAGTACATAAAATTGGCGAACCTCATATCCGATATTCCAGACATCAGTTAACCGACTCAATTACCCCTTCTCTCACGTCATGTGTTCGCTTCTATCCCGTGTTGTGTTCAAATATATTAGTCGATAGTATCTGATATTTACTTATTAAGTAAAGCTGGCAACTTGTTAATTAACTGTTGCTTATTTAAATAGAATTATTTGGGGTATGTAAATAGTTTGTTAGAAAAATACGTTACCCTCTTTGCAGCAGATAATATATATATATATATATATATATATATATATATATATATATATATATATATATATATATTCTTATATATAAAAGCCCACATTTCTTGTCATTTTGTCCTGCGGACAAAGTGCTGATTTTCTATGGTGATAAAAATATTTGCTTTGTCAGCTTAGGTTTCAAGTTTAATTCATTAAGTTTCGCTCTTAAATCTTTTTTATGTTCAAATATATTATGTTATAAAAACTAATAAACATTTTTTTCTTTCTATTTTCCCGTCAATTTTGATGAGCTATATACTAGTATATAAATATAATCTCTATACATAACTGTCGACATGCCCTTAAACCACAAATAACCAACCAACCTTCGAAGAACAAAAATGTTAATTTTTTAAATTCCTCTAAGATATTTTTCAGTGCAACTTTTCTTATTTGTGTATCTACCAAAAGTTCAATTTAAATAGAAATTGAAAAGGATATACACACGATCGATGTAATTTTATGTCAAAATTTATCCTTCTCTAAAAAATTATTTTCTAAAATACCACTATGTTTAACATTATGTTTTTATAAACTTTTACATACTTTGATTTAATAATTCCATAATTACTTATAAACCAAAACTTACAAGTTTTTCAAATATAACCATTGTAAATAAATAAGTTATGAAAGCAATGTCGACACAAATTTAGTATAGCTAAAAAATTTACAAACAAGTAAAATAAAAAAAGGTTACTGTTTTCAGTTTTGTTATAACTGTATCGAGCACAGAACTCCGATCTAATTCCCAGCCGAGTTGTATTTTTTTTCATTTTGATATAATGCTGTTTTAGAATTGTGTGAAAAGTTAAAACATCACGTTTCACAATTGAATGACACTGCGTAAAATACACAAGTATATCAAAAAGTTACGGACAACATTTTTAACATTTTACTTGTACACTTTTTTCTTCGTCACATTACTTCAAATGTTATTTATCTAAAAATATAAACATTACTGTAAGTATTACACTAAATTGTTATATTTATGTTTCACAAAATTGTTTTTTTTTTAGAAAAAAAAATATTTTTCTCTTATAAAAAAAGTCTACTGTCAAGAAAATATTATCTAACTTAATCAGTCAACATATATAAAACATACATACACATTATATATATATATATATATATATATATATATATATATATATATATATCCAAAAATATGACATACAAACGTTTCTTCTTAGCTATTACTTTCATTCTTCTTATCTAGCCAATGGAAAAACTTTCTACAATGTAATAATAAAGTATTACATTATGAAAAGGCATAAAACGAAGTAAAATAGTAAACACGTATGACATAAATGGATAGTCACTATCTAATACATTTATAACATAAATTTGTACTCTGTAAATATAATATTATATATTTATATTTATATATATATATATATATATATATATATATATATATATAGATAGATAGATAGATAGATAGATAGATAGATAGATACAGATAAATTAATATATTTATTTATTTAATAAAACTTAAATATTCAATAGTAATGTGAAACTAACAAACGTACTTCTTATAATATACTAATATCAGATTTGTATTCTCAATTTTATTATAAAAAAATATATTCTTTTATTTATAAATTTTTGAAACCAAATTGATCATTAAAGAAGTAAATAATATACATCAATATTTATAAGAAAAAAAGTAATTTAGTTATAAAAATATTTGTTAGTATATATTTTATTCGACTGAAACAAATTAGTTGCGTATTAATGTATATTAAATCTTTTCACAACTTGGTATAATCACTGTTTACAAAAAAATATCTTTATACGTTCATTCTAAGATAAGGTTATTGTGGGAATAATTTTTTTGTTCTTAATCAATGTACAAACGATTGACCATCTCTTCTGATATTAATGTTTCAAGAGCATTGTAAACTTTTTGTAAACAAAACTATTCCCACTATCATTAAATCTCCATTGTCGTTCCAGTTGTTAGCAGCAACTGTTACAAACACATTAACGTCGGATGCAAATATTTCAAATATCTATATAATGTGAAAAAACGTGTTTTCGGAATATAATGGGGACTGAAATAGAAAAAAAAAACAATTAAAGACATTGACAAAATGTTTTCATGAACTATAAAATACTGTTTTTGTATTAAACATATTTATGTATCAAAAAATATATTAAAAATATATGGAAAACTACTGAGTTACATTTTGCAGTGAACATTTATAATATATTTGCATTGTCATAGGTTAAAGATTACTGACATTAATCTTGTTATTTATATAAATAGATGTATTTATAAACGTTTATCAGTATGCTTCTATGTATACAAAACAGAGTTCAGTGAAGCTAAATTATATTAATAAATAATTTTTATTGGTGGCTATTAAAATATTTGAATGGATAAAACATTCAAATTAATCTGTGAATCAAACTGCTGTTTCAAAATTATTTAATGTAGATTAATGTTTTTATAGCTTCCACTAATCATTTTATCATTCAAATGATAACGATAATTTAAATTTCATATAAAAAAGATTCGAATTTATCAGAAAGTACAATAAAATTTATTTTTATCAGAAATATATATATATATATATATATATATATATATATATCATGAAATAAATCAATTTATGTTGGTATACATTGATTTCAAGGTGTGTATATTCTTTTTATCTATCTATCTCTGCCCCTCTCTCTATTTCTCTCTCTCTCTCTCTCTCTCTCTCTCTCTATATATATATATATATATATATATATATATATATATATATATATATATATATATATATATATATTCAAGTGTGTTCAAGTGTTCATATATATATATATATATTCATATATATATATTATAGTGTTTCAGCGTAGGAAAAGTTTGAGAAACTGTACTAAATAATAATTTAGGACAAGCAGAGAAGACAATCCAGTATACACTTTGAATAAAATTGTAATTTTCGAATTATAAACTATAAAGCAAAAAGTGACAAAATAGTCAGTGACATGGTTTTTTGATAAACATTATGTAAGTTAAAACAGACTGAAGAAGTTATTAGTGCACACACATTAAAGTGAAATAAAAAACTGAAACATTAAAAAGTTTAAAGTTTCAATGATAACGAATTCAAGAATAACAATACATTTTTTAAATGAACCAGTTTTTTGAAAACGTATAATTTTTTCTTGTTGGAAAAATCACCTACCATTTACATAATTCTAATTTCTGTGCGTGGAGGGATAAAACATGGTATTGTTTTGAACATTCTCTAATATAAACAAATATAGAAGATCGAAATAGAAAAAAATGCCAATTTATTGTTCATTTGCTTTATTGTTCATTGTTCATAAATCATAAAAAAATAACTTTATTATATATATATATATATATATATATATATATATATATATATATATATATTTACAATCTATGAATTTATTTAATAAATTATCATGTTTCCAAGAAAACTAATTAATTTTGCTTAAAATAAAGGGAAGAAAATATTTCTTTAAGTAAGAAGACTGTAAAATATCTTGTACCATCTTTTTCCCTAAACATTGTCTATTTAAACTTTGTTATTCATTTGTATCGCGGATCAGTCTCCTTCCCTATCTCTGTATGTATATATGTATATATGTATATATGTATATATATATATATATATATATATATGTATATATGTATTTATATATATATATATAAAACATTGTTTTGATAGCATGAGTTTGTGTACATATCATGTAACTAATATACTATATTATTAAAAACATTTCCGAAAATCTATTTTAACTTTCGTTTATTATATTAAATTATCAAGATTTTTTTTACAATAGTAAAGAAATACTAATTGATAAACATATATAAAATATTCTTTGATATGTTTGCATATTCCTTTAATTCGCTTTTATAATCACGAATGGAATTAATCAGTAATTTCTCGAGCCTTTCGCAAAGATCCTGTAAGTAAGTCATAAGAAAATGAGGTTTATGCCAAAACTTCCGTACAGACAACTTAAGTGGTTATAAAAGTTGAACAATACAACCATCTAACCAGCATCCGTCAAGATTTGAAATACGAGCTGGATTGTCACATGAAGGCGTAACGAATATACATTTTTACGAACAAGTTGAAACTTCTACAGAAGTTTATTAATAATACGTTCATGAAAGTATTGTTAAACTTTTAAGCATGTGCTTTTTAGTGAGTATTTGTACACGACTTAGTATATATCTCTTAATTTGAGATAACATAATTCCAACGGGGAAGTATATCTTTTTTATTTCATTAGAAACTGAAAATGTAGGTTTAGCAACGCTAGATTTTCTTAACTACGTTTTTAAGAGATAGCATGTAAGAATATAGGTATTTATTGATTCGTTTACAAAAAACTATTATAAAGTCTGTGGTAGATTTTCTATTGAACCTATTCTTGTTCCAATAGTAAATCATGTCGACGCGCCCCTAAACCGCAATATCCATCTATCATTAGTAAGTTATAAGAAGTGAAACCTTGTACAAAAACTGAATAATAATCATTATGAGTGATTTGATGTCAACTTCTATAATTTGGAACTGATTTTTTGGAAAATATTTTTGTTGGGATTTAATTTTATGTAGAAAGAAATAAGATAATCAGAATTAAAGTACAATTGGTTGTACGGAAATATTAAATAAGAAATAACCCAAATGCAACAATTCTTTTTTCTATAAATTTTATTTGTATTTCCGCCACCAAATAATATTTATTTAATAAAATTAAATTAATATTTAAATAGTAATAATTATTAACGATTGACGATGTAAAAACATCCTAATATATTTTACAGTTCTAAACTTCATTGTGTTACTTAGCTTTAAATGGAAACTTCTCACATGGGAATATGTCAAGTTATACTGGAAAATGCAAACATGTACACATGCACACACACAAATATATATATATATATATATATATATATATATATATATATATATATATATATAAATATATATATATATATATATATATACACTTTTTACATTGTGTTAAGTAAATGGTATCGTCCAGAGTCCAGTATAACTAATAACATGTAGTCATTTAAAATAATGTAATACAATTTATGTACACACGTACAATGTTTTACTGTTAGCTATATTATGAAATTTCAGTGTTGTAATGTCTGGTTAATATGTTAAATCATAATCCAATACCATCATATATAAATATAATAGTATAAATGATTAAGTAGCATGTATTATATTACAGTTAAACTGTATAAGTGATTTTCATCTATATAAAAAAGAATATAGTACTCTCTAATTTTTTTTTTAAATAATTATTGTAAAGTATGACTTTAAAAAAACTGATTCTTAACTAATTCTCTCTTATTTGAATTCAACTTATTTTACACTTTAAATAAACACTGATAGTATTAACTCTGTTGAAAATTAATTATGAAAATGACTGTCTTTTTAGCAATTACAGATTACAATTATTGTTCTTGATAACGATTTAGAGATATGGAATTTATTAAAAAGAAAACTCCAAAGTATAATATGTTATAAATAATGTTATTCTTGCAGATATCGATTTTCCTACCCACTTTATAATTGTATGAAAATATTTTCATATTTATACCATAATGAAAAAGAACTACCAATTCCGTTGGATGTCAGATTTTCAACAGTAATCATTTTTTTACTATTATCGTAGCTACTTATTCATTATTTTTAAGATTTTTCTGGTATTGGAAAGTGTTAATTTATAAACAAATTTTAAATGTATGATATTTGATATCAAAATAACATTATATAGTTAAATCATGTAAAAAATAATTATATTTAATTAGGCGTTATTTCTTCTGAAATGGTTTATTTTGTTACGAAAATATTTTCTTACTATCATTTAATATCAAAATTATGAATGAAATAAATTACTTTTCCTATAAAACTCCCTCTTAGATATTCTATATTTTTTAGAAAAATATTTAAATACTAATAAGATCGAATATGAATCATAATTTACATTAATTCATTCTTGTCTGTGTGTGTATGTTTGTATAGATATGTGTGTATATATATATATATATATATATATATATATATATATATATATATATATATATATATGAATTATGGGTTTGTGTATTATTCATTTCATTTCAAGATCCTAATTCTTCATCGAATTTATTCCATTTGAATTCTTATTAGTTAGTTTTTCTTGCAATTGATCATTTTTATAATACCCACTAGAATGATATCTTTCTGAGATGTAGTCTCATTTATCATTCTTGACATTTATTTCCTTATATAGAAGATGACATGTGTACTATTACATCATCAACCAACGTAATGATCAGATTTCTAACATTGTTATATATTTTTATTACAAATTGTAACGAATCGTTTAATTTTTCAAATGTATTTTTCAAATAACATTTTTTTCAATATTAAACACTTTCAATAAACTTTTCTTTTTAAAATTTAATTAATAATGAAATTACTAACACATCGACAAAATAATGTTTTTCTATCAGTTTTTTATTTATTTATTATAAAATTAGTATCAAATGTAATATTTTCATATTCTACATTAAAAGTATACTTTTAGTTAATTATAGTATTATAGAAAGAAGTGATAATTGGTTAGTATGTAAGTAACAGAGTTTAAAAAATTATTCCTTTAATGGAAAAAATACCTCAATATGAGTCATTAAATTTTCATTAGAATTATATTGTCATTAATCATCATAATCATCTGTAATACTAACATTAAGTATTTTTATAATTCATGTTATTAATTACGTATTAGAACAGTACTTTTCTCTCACGCCATTTTTGTATTTATATTACATTTTATGTATTTAACGTTTGTTAAAAATTATACAGAAACACTTTCATTTCGTTTCGAACTAGTAAGTCGGTAATAATTCAATTAAATACCCGCGCTACAAATTTTACCAAATATTTCAATAGTAAACAGTTAATTTATCGATCAAAATTATTCAAAATTGTTGCGCAGTAGCGTGTACACTGACATCTAGTGGCAATGGTGTCAACTGAAACTCGACGCGTATCTCGGAAAACGACGCCATCGCTTTTGTGTAGTTCGGAAAGATACCGTACGATGGCTACGCTTGACCAGAAACAACTGAATACATTCGGCGTATCTTCAATACATGAATCACATTCAATTAATTTTCAGTTTTAATTAAATTTCATATCCGATACGTTTGTGTTTATTTAATACTCCACTCGTATGTCATCAATAGGAAAAAGTATAATAAATATATTTGTGTACATACCACTTAATAAACAACATATATTCGTTTGTTGCAATTATTTTTTTAATTATAATTCAGAATACATATCTAAGCATTTTTATTAATATTATAATACTTTAATATGCACAGTTAATCTATTTATTTGTATACATACAATTAATATGTGTATATATATATATATATATATATATATATATATATATATATATATATGTATATGTATATGTATATGTATATATATATATATATATATAATGAAAAGGAATCAAATCGTTTGAAAATAATATCAAAAAATATTTATATAATATAAAATTTCCACATCTTTATACCAAATTTACTTTACATTTTAAGTATAGAATGAGTGTTGATAATTTTGAAAAAGTCGACATTTTCTCTTTCTTTAGTGTTATATATTTAATTTTTATACTGTGACAAATATAGTCAACCAATGTTTAGATTTACAAAATTATAATGTTATTAGAAATAATAAAATGATGGAAAATGTTTTCATGTTTTATATCGTTAATGTTTTTTAAGTGATGTTAAAATTATTTATTCATTATGTATGTATGTATTTTCAAGTATTGTTTTATTATATTTTAAAGCTAGAAATCCATAAAGCCCAGTATGTTACAATATTTACAAAACACTTTCTTTTAATTTGTCATGGCAGATACTAAACAGGTTTAATAATTTCATGACAGATTTTTTACTATTTGTACATATTCAAAAACTTTAACAGAATTTGAATGGAAATATTCACAAAATTTTTCAAACACTAGATATATTCTCAGTTTAATTTAAAATCGACGTAAATGTTTATATATTTAAGAAATTGAACTAAACAATCAAACGATTAATAAAATTAAGGAAAGTAAATGCCAGAAATGAAAAGTTTGAGGAATAAAATACCACTCTACTAATTTTTTATTATTAAAAAAATACCAATAAATCTTTGTCTATTTTTTGTTCAACTTATTATTATGAATCTTTATTTTCTATAATATAATATATTTTATGAAACCATGTATAAAAAATAAATTAACGGACGATAATAGCCATTCTTTCAAAGTGTTAAAAATAGGTATGAATAAATAAGATATAAGGAAATTGTCTTCTTACACAAAACATCAAATATCTCATTGGTTGTGAAGTTTTATTCATTTTATTA
Source organism: Acanthacorydalis orientalis (assembly GCA_034766995.1). Taxonomy (NCBI): domain Eukaryota; kingdom Metazoa; phylum Arthropoda; class Insecta; order Megaloptera; family Corydalidae; genus Acanthacorydalis; species Acanthacorydalis orientalis. The sequence goes on along the minus strand of CM068315.1, from coordinate 35,663,653 downwards.
ACAATATATTTTTTATTTCAGATAAAGTGTTTGTGTTCGAATTAATCTAGACATTTTAACTGGATACATAAATATCAAATATTTTACTATTAATTAATAAGTTCTTCCAAAGTTTTGTTAAAAAGATATTGGTGTTATTTGTTTATTTTCAATATATTTATTTATTTTAATAGTGAATAAGAGATATTTTTAAAAAAATTGTAATACATGAACTCAAAAATGTTCGTCATCCTTTTTATGTTTTAATTATTTTTCAACATTAAATTGACTAACTTGCTTTATATTTAGTTACTACTTACATTTGAAAATCATTTTTTAACATCAAATTTGTAGTTTAATAATTATAATAAGAAAAAAATTAATTTTATTTTTAATAATGGTAGAAAATGGCAACTTTAATCATGTTTCGCTTGTTATGTATAAAAAAATATTGGTTACATTTGTTTTTTACGTTTTCACATTTGTTATTACTAATTTAATATTCTAATTATCCTTTATTATTACATTATTAATATTGTAATAATTATTATAACACATGTTTCAATATCTTCAAATCTATTAAAAGTTATATAAACCCTTTATCGAAAATATTATATTAATACGGAAAATAATCTTATCACTTAATGTTCGTCTACAAATTATATTTAATAGTTACTTATTTTAATTCAACGTAGTACTTGATAGCATACTTAAGAGTAATTTATACGTAAAACAGGATTCTTTATTTCTTTAAAAATGTTACGTATTCAAAATTCATATATTTATTTTCTAAGAACAAGTTTTTTGTTAAAATTTCATATTAGTTTCCCATATTATGATATATATATATATATATATATATATATATATATATATATATATATATATATATATATGTCCGCATATATACAGATAACAAAAACCCTTTTTTACTGTTTAAATATTCATAAGGTAAACAAAAAGGACATCCATTCAACACCCTAATTTTGTAGACAAAATTTTTAAACTACGTGTTGTATATCTCTTTTATAATATATGAAAATTTTCAACCAAGTTTCAAGCATTATGTTTTTTTTTTAATAATTCAAATACTCAAATTAATTAATCAACAGAAATGTTACAAAATAGACTTTTATAAAATGCTATTTTTTTTGTAAAAAAAACAACACAATACATTTGTTTTAATCGAAAATTAAAAATGTATAATTATTAGGAAAAATACGAAAAACAGACAGATACACACATATTATATATATATATATATATATATATATATATATATATATATATATATATATATATATATATAATAGTCATCATTCAATATCCATTAATAAATAATACAAAATCTTAACATTTTAATATTTTTTTGTAGATTTCAAATGCAATTCATTTCCTTCTTTCATATTAAATTATTAGTTGTCAGGTAAGAATAAAATGATTTAATTCATAAAATGCTGACTGAAATATAAAGAAATATTTTTTATACTTAACAAGCGGTTCCTTCCCCTGTTTTTTGTACTCATCCATGCCCCAAGTGCTTCGCTCCTCGCTCACTGACACTCACTCTCTCTTAATAAATAACAAAAATTAACAAATTATAAGCACAAATTCACTTGAAATGTGAGTTGTAAAATTTTTATGGGAAAATTTTATAAAGATTAATAACAAAATACAATGTTAAAATGTGTAACAATTTTTTACTCTAAAATTTCAGTGAATACCATATTTTGAATGAGTCAGTTTTACATTAAAATCGTATATACGTCTTTCGTTTTACTCTTGAGAGAATACATACATGTAACTGACGTCAATCAATCACAACCGAGACCATATGATGTTCATCAAACAATCAGAATACAAATAGAAAAGCATTTGATGACGACTACAACAGGACTGATTTTTAATTACAGAAATGAGTATACTCATGTATACACTCATATACTTTTTTGTATTCAAATATTCTCTTTGTTTATAAACATTATTTAATATTTTTTAGTATATACTTATGTTTGTTAATAATATTTTTTTTCTTATTTTATCTCAAAATTTCCTAAAGAAAATATTAAGAAACAACTTCAATAAATTGATACTGTACTTTAATGTCCTATAAGAAAAAAAAACATTAATTCAATTTACAGAAAACACTTTTTTAATTTCCAGAACGCTATTTAAAATATCTTTTTCATAGTTTTATTCGACGATTTTTTCATTTATTATTCTTACTTAGAAGAATAAAGTACCTGTTTTGGGAAATAAATTTACAATAAATGTCAATCACAATATATTTACATGTCAAACATGTGTTCGTTTCATTTTTAGAAAGATATTTATAATATTTACATTGTTATTAGTTTTTCATTTCAAATATATAATTTTTTTAGGCTGTAGTTTTATCAGTTTGTTTATTAAGTTGTTGGCTTTATTTATATGTTGTTATTTTCATATTTTTGCTGTAAATATTATATTATTTACATATATATATATATATATATATATATATATATATATATATATATATATATATATATATAACTTGTAAGTAATTATTAATCCTGATATATTTCTATAAATATAAATACACTTGATAGATGTAAGACATTTAACCATAAAAACTATCATCCAAATTAATAATTTTTTCTAACAACATTAAAGTAATGTTCATTCGTTAACTTCAGCATTAGTTACCCTTAATCGTAAACATCGTTAAATGTTTTTCTGTGTATTAAGAATTCACCAAATTGATTTTCGTTGTAAATATTGCGAAAGCTTTTTATATCATAAAGATCGTTTATTCTATTTTCCATAAAATCAATTACATTTACGCCGACAATATTTTTATCATACTTAGAGGATATATAATATAACATTTGTCATTGTTTCTAAATGAATTTTTATTTCCCGCATTGCGGAGGTTTTTCTTTTTTTATTACGATTGTTATCGAACACGTATTCGTTCGTTATTTATAGACTAGCTTAAAGTTTTCGTTCGCTATCTATTATCTTTGGCAAGAAATCCATTGATTAGGATTTGCACTAAATTACTCAACTTAAAGTAACACCGACGGATCATATTTACTATAAAAGTTTATTTTACCAATTGATATCTATGTATATTTATGGTATTTGTACATATTTCCAAAATTACGTTTTTTTGTATTTCTTCAATATCAAATTTATTAATATTCTCATACAAAATATATGGGGGTATATATATATATATGTATATGTATGTATGTATGTGTGTATGTATGTGTGTATGTATGAATAGGGTATTTAAATGGATTTCGGGCGATTTTGTTTTTTAATAATTTTTAATTAAAACAAATTTAATTATTTTTTATGGATCGTTTATTTACCTCGTGGCATTAAGTATAAAAAATTATATCGGACAAATTGCTACCTCTGACCGTGCTACAAATACGGATTCTTTTAATCAAATTTTTATGATTTTTCTATATATTTCCTGTTGAATATTGTTCTTCACTTGTTCGCCAGGGTCTTGAGGGAAAAACGTTCACCACACCCCATATTTTTTTTGTAATAATATGGCACCGAATAGAATTTACTTTATCTATCTATCTATCTATCTATCTATATATATATATATATATATATATATATATATATATATATATATATATATATATATATTTAGAACATTTTAAGTAAAGTAAGCATTCTTATAAACTGACACATATATGTGACGTTAGGCTATAGATCAAAATTTTATGTTGTAACCCATGTATCGAATATATGTAACACATTAAATTAAAAGGAAATAAATAGAATTGGAAAACAGAAACTAAATAAATTAAATTTTTCAAAGTGAAATACGTGTGATTTATTTTGTATGATAAATTTTAAAATATTTGTCAACGCATAGCCCAATTGGTTGTCCATTGTTGGGTTTACATTTTTCTTAAACGTACATGAATTTGTTTTTTTTGCACATATATTTTTAAATATATTTTTCGGAAAATTGTATTATATTAAAATACAAACTATTGTAAACTCTCGATTTTGTGAAGTAAAACTTTTTGTTAAGAAAGAGGAGATTCTGCTCCCTACTCACTACGCTCGCTGACCCACGCTCTTCACTAATCAATAACAAAAATTAGGAAATTATACGCACAAATTTTCTACGTTAATAATATGTTGTATTTTTTTTATTGAAAAATTTTATAAAATTAACAACAATGTACAATGTTAAAATGTGTAACAATTTTTTTACTCGAAAACTTCAGTGAATACAATATTTTGAATAAATGTCTCAGTTTTATATTGAAATCGTATACACATCTTTCGTTGTACACCGTGAGAGAGCTACATGCATGTGACTGATGTTAGCCAATCACAACAGGGACCACGCGATATCCATCAACCAATCATTGATGATCTGGAATGGAAATGATTAAAGTACTACTTGTTGAGTATAGCGAAAGGAGCGGCGTTACGAGGTGGTGATCAAAATGAAAAATAAAAAAAAATCGTAGTATGGAAATTTAACCATGCAATTATTCTTTATATATAGAAAGATCTTAGGTTAGTACAAAAAATTGCGGTTTATGACCTTCAAATTCATATACATTTTTCTCAGATAGCTTTTTAATTTTCGTAGCTGTTTTAACTGGTCCAGACTATTGGATGACTAGCACGAATTGTTGTGCCTCGTTCTGATTCAACTAACTCATTCAGTTGGTTGTTGTGAACTGAAGGACATCTTTGACCTTCTTCATCTTTAATAGTACCCACACCAAGAGCATCGTTGAGTTTACGAACAGTTTCTACTGCTTTCCACCCGTTTTGAACTCGTACAAAAAATGCTCTTCTTTGCTTCTTTTCCATTTTTAATTCAATAGCCCAGTTTGAATCAAAATTAATAATAAAATCAAAGTCCATGTTACAAAATATAGACCAAAAAATAAATTAAATAAGACCGAAATTCTGAAAATGCTCTTTAAAATTATATTGACATGAACATGGTGAAATAATACTTTCATTGAAAAAAAATAAGGTTAGAATTCAGAACACAACAACCGAAATTATTTTCCTATCAGTCTAATAATAAACCTGGTAATATACGTTAAAAAAATATTTTTGCACATTTTCCAAATAAATATCATTTTTCAAGCTTCACACAAAAATATTTATACATGTATGGGCATGCATATAAATATATATATATATATATATATATATACATATATCTTTTAACAATTAAATTAATATTAACTGTGTACAATATATATTGTAATCCTGGGATGAAAGTGACATTGTTAGGCGAATATTCTTTTTAAGTAGAGGTAGTTATTTAGTAGACAGTAACTCGCAGATTGTCTCTCACACGTATGCAAATGTTATACGATATTAACAAGTATGCAAAACAGCGAAACATTGAAACATTAATATGCAAATTTAATTTGTTTGATCGATATTTCCATACCTACATACTTATATATATATATATATATATATATATATATATATATATATGTATAGATGTGTATATATATATATATATATATATATATATATATATATATATATATATATATATATAACCTGAATATTTTTAGTATCGCTGCTAAGCTTATTTTAATTTTTATATTATTATTTTTCAATAGATTGGTAGTATGATCTTTAAGCTCACAATTAATTTTTTACTCTTTTTTCTTTTCTATTACATTTTGATTATCTTTGTAGTTTTAAATGCTTAATGTCACTCATTCTTAATATAATCACTCGTCAGCCGTATTTTTTATATTCTGTAAAATTACAAAATTTTACTTAGATAGAAACACCCTTTGATATTAACATATATTTATGTTTTTAAAAAAAGACGAAAATTAGACCTGCAAATGAGTATTTATAAATTGCGTATTCTTTTTTCAGTGGTAGCTATTAGATATCTTAATTATATTATTTAATTCTTAGACCGTTCATAATTTCCGCGGAAAGTATCCAAATCTACCCTAAAAATTTTAAGTCATTGTTGTGAGATTACGTAGCAATGTGTATGTAAATTTTTAGAAAAATAATTATTAAAAAAGCAAAAATCTAATATTTTTTTTAAAAAATCTCAATTTTAAAATGATTCTCACATTTTGGAACTATATTTATTCAGTAATTTACAGTTAAGATACATTAAGCTCAAAGACGCTTGGAGTGATTCGAATGCAGATGCGCAAACGGGGTGTGTTTTTAAATTATAATTTGTGTTCGGGCGCTAATGATCTCAGTTGTCGATGCACCCTAAACGCCCAATTACTCACTCACTCAAAGACGCTTAGAATTAACTTAAGTTTATTTTTAATTTATGGATACTTTAGTTAATCACAATTGATATAGAATTAATTGTAACATTAAATACATATAAATAAGTTCATTTTTTTCAAACAATTCTTAAATAATTTCTTTGATTATTCCCTGAAACAAAACAATACTTTTCAATCACTTATTTTACGCTTATCACACTGTAACTTTTTAACTATGTGATAAATTTTAACGGAACTTATATCAATGGTATTTTCAATGCATCTTATCTCCATGAAGTGAACATCTATTGTATATTTTTATTATCCCGTGCAAATAAATTATTAAATATCATTTAAACACCAATTTTTTCGTTTTTTCCAATTTTATTTTGCCAAATTTAAAAATTAATTGAGCAAACTAAAGTTGTCTTTGGACTATTCTGTAATCGTATGAATTAACATTCCATTACTGTTAAAAATTCACTTCTATAAAAATAAAATGTTATTGAATTTATAATAATTTGTAATATATGAATCCTCCTCAAAGCCTATCGAAAAATTATTTTATCAAATCTTTGTATAATTATTAAGTCTTAAACTTATCATTAATCATGTATGTTTTTTAGAGAAGTTCATAAATATTTATAATTAAACTATGTAAATGATAAGTTTACAAGTTTATAATAAGTACTTTAAAAAACTTCTATTCTAAATACTCGTTGCTCTAAAAAATATATTTAATACATTATCTTATATAATGTTTTCTTAATACTCTAATAGTTTTGATAAGATTAATTATCAGACAATCTATTACTTCCAGTATTGTTGGTTCATCTCAGTTTTCAACCAAACATAAAGCGTATGTTCATGAATATTTCATATATGTTTAAACTGCTTAATTCTCTTCCATCGAATTTGAATGAATAATAATTAATAGCGAATGCCAAAAAATGGTAATTATAATTTTTCTTCAAGATTTATTATTAATTGTTAAATACATATGGGTCTTAGTATATTTGTGTTTTTTTTTTCTGTTATAAAAATGTTTCTTATTTAAATCATAATTATAATTTATATTACTGTCGTATAAATATTTTTATTAAATGTTAGCTTTTTAAAACCTCATATATATATATATATATATATATATATATTTATATATATATATATATATATATTTATATATATATATATATATATATATTTATATATATATATATATATATATATATATATATATATATATATGTTTACTTAATATTTATTCGTTTTCACATCAAACATATATGTAGCTTGTAAATAAAATTTATTACTAAAACATGAGATGTCAAACATTGGATAAAAATATTTTCATCATCAAAAGCAAATATTATTTATAAATACCAACGTAAATAACTCTTTAAAGGATTGAAACATAAAACTTTGGGCATAACAATTTAATATGAAGCTTTGCTTCTTCTTAAAAGAATCGCAGAATTAGAGAAGAAGAATGTGACGAGTAAGTTAATTTAAACATTAATATGAATATTTTATTTATCTTATTCAATTCATTATCAGTGCTTGTAAAACATTAATTTTTAATTAAATTATGCACAGTCCCTTTGAATTTATTGACTAAACTTCTGCTGTTAACTGAGAAAAGTTTTCATTCATTAATAATATATATAAATATTATACTTGTACTAACTTAACTGTTGTGAAATTCAGAAGCTCACGTTGTAATTTAACATCTGTTCTTTCATAAGATACTTGAGCTATTTCGGTGGTTTTAGGCAGAAACAAAGATAAATGTCTAAAACGTTCAAAAGTTCGTGCCGTACTTTAAAATTATTAAATCCGAAACATACGCATATTTGTGTACTAGGATAACGACAACGTTTTTCGTCTACAATTCTATAAATACAGAACTATACGAATTCATACGATTATATATATATATATATATATATATATATATATATATATATATGTGTGTGTGTGTGTGTGTATGTATTTCTATATGTGTACACTATTTTAAATTGAAAAATCTAAAAGTCAATCGTAATTGACATTTGAATGAGGCGGGACATTAAAAACTATATAATATATTAACTTTTGTATGTTACATATTTTTGTTGTATCTCAAAAAATGTATCTACATGAATTTTGCCCATAAAAAAATATATTATTAATTTATTTTTCTCACATGCGCGTATGGGCTTTGATAAAAAGATATTTTATACATGAGTTGTTTTATTTACAAACAAACGTTGTCAGCGAAAATTTAATTTTATGAATGGTCATATACATTTTGTGGCTTTTTATATATTTTATGACATTTTAATCTTTATGCTTTTTTAAATATTATATGATACGGAAATTACCTATTGAAATATATTATGATCGTTTATTCTTTATAATATTCTATACGTTGGTTCGCATCATATTTTTAAACTGACATATCTATACTTTTATAAATGAAGTACAAAAATATATTTCTATATGATTTAGAATTTAAAAATTTTTTTTTAGAATTAAATTATATTTTTTTATTTGTATTCATTTTTCGGATGGTATTCAAAAACAATATTATTTTTTTGAGATTTAATTTTTTTATCGTTTTATTAATAATCCTTTTTTTGATTTTTTTACTTCAGAACTTTCATTCTCTTCATTTGTATTCATTTTTCGAATAGTATTCAAATACTGAATATTATATTTCTGTTATTCTTTCATTAAACTTATATGTGAATCTATGTACTTACGAATCTATGTACTCGTATATGTGACTTATATTGCAACTGGTATCAATTCTCATCATTGGATATTTTTATTACTTTAGAAAGTATGTTATACATTGATCAAGACATAATTATTAAAATATTGAATGTAGATAAGTATTATTTTAAGAGTCAATAATTTAATACAAATGGTCATCATATTGAAGTGTTAAAATTATTAAGTAACTCACTGTATAATTTTGGTAACTAATTTTACAACCATAAATGAATTTTTCATTTACCTCACAGACCATAATATTTTTTCTGATACAAAATATTAAATTATTAATTGTTTTTAACTGTTTCTTATGCGCATTTCGATGGTAATTCCATTATCATTGAAGATGCAGAAAAAAATGTTTTGATTAGTATTTTTTCGTAGTTTGGGGAGTAGGTGAAAAATTCATTTTTAATATCGAGTTTTTATTTTGTTCTAAAATAATGCAATAATTATTTTATTCAAATGGATTTTGAAATTAATTTATATATATATATATATATATTATTGATCAGGGTTAAAAATATAGCAAATAATGATTTAAATAAATGTGTGATATTTGTGTGTTTGCTTTTAGTATATACTCGTGTATATATATATATATATATATATATATATATATATATATATAATGACGTTTGTTAAACTTTGCATGTAAGTCAATATTTCTCATATACAAAGTACTAGAAAACTCCTTTTCTTTCATTAGTATTAACATTTTTAAAATTTCTTGCCATACATTTTTTTTATTAAATCGTAAATCGCAATTATTTTTCATAATAGTATTTTTGTAGTAATATTGAAAGTTGTTTGAAAATATATTTATTTACAAATAAGTCAACTAATATATAATATAAAAATGTTTCATTTTATCAAATGAAATATGCAGTAGCGTATGTTTTAAGATAAATATATAATATTTTAAAGTATATCATATTTTAAACCATTTATATTTTTTAAAATAACTTGATTCATTCGATACTCCTTATGCTGTTTTTATTTGTATGTGGTATAATTTCTGAAATAATACTTTAATATCATATATTGTTTTTATTTTGTATGTTTGCTGTAAGTATGCTTTTAGATAAATTTTCTCTAAACACTTTAAATGAAATGTAAGTAATACTCTATTTAATTGAAACGTAATCTTATAATAAATCTTTAAGAATTAGTAATGGAGATAAAATATTTTTTACACATTTCTATTCCAAATATATATTTACGTCATAAATTTTCAAGAATATCGAGATTCGCTTTAATATATTTAATGTGTTAATACACTAATAGCAAACCAGTCTCTTTAGGCAAATAAAACTGAATAAACTTTCAAAAAGATTTGTAAATGATGTAAAGTAGAAAAACTACATATATTGACATGCTAGTTAATTTGCATTTATGTACTACATGTGCTTTAATGTACAGACTAATGGACGTTTGAAAAATAAAAGGGAATGATGATGCAAAATGCAAATTCTGACTGACATTATCGATTTTTCAAATACGTTTTCATCGATTTTTGTTTACTTTTTTACTGGTCACACTATTTTTTTTTCATTCAACAATACAATTTATCATGTTAACATAGTTTTTTTGTTGAATATTTGATTTGTAATTGTTTGTTGAGTACACATTTACATATGTACGTACAAGAGGTATTTTTCGAAAATCATTAAAATAAAGTTTCCGTTTCCCCTACTAACCATATCTATATATGTATAGAAATACATGCATATACACACATATTTATGTATATATATATATATATATATATATATATATATATATATATATATATATATATATATCTGTAAACTGTGTATATATTTGTTAGATATTACATATTTTAGTACTCATAAAGGATCAGATACGATGACTGTTTGAAGAATAAATTGGTTCGTGTACTCGCTGAGGGAGAGAGGAACAACTGTTCTTGTTTTCATATTGTTTGTTCTCTTTTAACAACGCATGTGAAGTTGTAAATCATTCCGCCATTAATTCTTCGTTTAATAGTTATTTCAACACAAGCATATCATACGAAAGTACAAAATGGATAAAATCGGAATTTGAGATGTGATATAATTGTTTTTTTTAGCAGGGAAAACAACAAGGGAAGTCCATGATAGGTGAATCTTGTCCTTTCTATGAAACCGTTCGACTGTGAATGAATGAATTTAAAAATTTAGTTTTGTTCAACCAATGAGTGAAAGTGAGAAAGATACCAGAGATCATAGGCATCTCAACTGAACGAACGTATTTCATGTTGCATAATAAATTGTCTAAAAAAACTTTCATCAAGTTGGGTGCCGCGTTTGCTCACTGTAGAGTAAAAACGAGTTCTTACGCAAACATTATCCGACTTCTTGGAACTGTTGAAGAAGAACCCAACGGATTTATGCGGCATTTTGTGACCATGAATAGGACGTGAAAGGAATTCTCTTAATCGACTATCATTTGAAGGGGAAAGACAGGTACTGGCCAATACTACCCAGTACTTTTGGAGAAGTTGTAAGCAATGAAAAGTCACAGAATGACCAAGAAAATAGTATTATTTCACCATGAGAATGCACCGACTCATTCAGATGTTGTCGCTCAGCAAAAACTGTTCGAACTGAAGTTTGAAATTCTTTCGCATTCACCATATTCACCTGATTTTGCTCCCTCTTCCATCTGTTCTCGAAATTCCAAATTTTCCTGAGTGTAAATTGATTTTGGTCGAATGAAGACGCGATTGAGGCCGAAAAGAATCCCACTTCCGGGAGGAAATTTAAAGCAAGTGCGGTGAGCTTCGAGGAGATTGTTTAAAAATAAATTACACTTTTAAACTGAAATTGGTGTCTCTATTATCGAACCAAATAATTCTTACACCGCCCTCATATAAAAAAGTTTAAACTATTGAAATACATATAAAAGAATCTACAAGTGTCACGTGTGAGTAATTTGTGATAAGAGGTACATACTATGTTTTAAAAAAGGAAGTTAGAAATTTATAATTATTTTTATAATTTTTAATGAATTTCGTCCATTTGTTTATCATATATATATATATATATATATATATATATATATATATATATATATATATATATATATATATATATATCAGAAGTAATAAATACAGATATCAATTTTAAATAATAATTGTCAAATTTAGATATTGATATACAAATTTATACTTGACGAAAATCAGTTTTAACCGAATAATTGAAGTGTTTATTTTTATAAAAGTAAATTGTAGTGGAACTATATATATATATATATATATATATATATATATATATATATATATATATATATATATATATATATGTATAATTGTTTGTTCGTATATTAATTCATACACATAAACAAACGTATAAATGTATGTGTACATAATATCAACTTAATACTCTCGAAACACTTTTCAGTAAACATTACATACAGAGAAAGCATATGAGAAGGATTCTCAATAGTATTATTAGTATGCAAATACGAACATTGTAAATAATACAGTAATGAAATAGAGATAATTAGGTAAATAATTTGAAGTATTAGTTTTCTAAATATAAACATTTTCGTTAGTTATATTAGTAATTATATTAATTTACAGCGTTTAATATGATGATATTTTACTTTTGTAATTAAGCATTCATCATTCTCTCTCAACTTCTCTTTCTAATCTGTCTTTCAACACAATTATATCTGTTTGTGTCTACCATATATATATATATATATATATATATATATATATATAATTTTGTTATACAGTGTTTTATTAAAAAAGTTATCAAAAATAATACTCATCTTTTAGAAACTTAGAAACTGGTTTTAGTATATTCAGACATGAGGTATAAATTTGCGATAGATATGAAAATTTGTAAAATATAAAAAATGTATTTATAAAATATTCAAAACGATTACAGAGTAAAAAGTCTAACCTTTCAGTATCAGTTAATCAAAAGTAAAGGTCATACAATCATCTTAAATTACTGCAGAGAAATTACGAACTTTCTTTTGTGTCGTTAAGGACGAAAAGATTACAAGTTGTATCCATCTTTTTTATTCAGTTGAGCAAATAAATAGCTTTGAGAGAACATAAAAGAATATTTCGTTTGAATTGAGTTAAATGAATAACTTTTTTTTATTACATAAAAGTTTAGAAAATTTTTGCAATTCAAACAATGGTATGTTCATAGAAATCTTTTTTTAGTTAATTAATTTAGTTAAGGTATTTTTTTTTATTTGATAACATATATATTTTTTTATTCTTCTAAAATTTTTTGATTTAAATATTTTTTCTCGTTTATTTTTTGTACTATTCCTTTATATTGGTCATATTATTAAAAAAATTTATATATATATATATATATAAGTAAATAACTTTTTTCTTTATTAAAATAAAAATGTTTTGATCATCATTTCTTATTCTTCCCAAATATATGTTCATTCCATTAAAACTAGTAAAAATGAATTTAAATTGAAAGAAGTTTAATTCTTAGGTTATTAAGTTTGTATCATTTATAACTAAGGTTTTAAATTATGGTACACACACATACACTATATATATATATATATATATATATATATATATATATATATATATATATATATATATATGTCTATGAATTTTTTCAAATATGTTCATGATAGAATTATCATGGTTCGGATCCATTATTTACAGCTGTTATCTTTCCAGAAAGATATATGTGTACAATTTATCTATAGTGATGTATTTCAGTATCACATTAACTCCTTATACCGTAACAACATCATGATGTTCACGGACCATAACGGATTCAATATAAAGGATCGCTTTTGAGCATTACATCAACAAACCCATTGAATAGACACAAATTTAATTGATCCACGTAATTAGTGAAATTAATTGTCAACAAACATCATAGTATCATTAAAATTTTAAATGTAAACAAGGGTAAACAGTTCCGTTCTTTTTTCCACATAGTGTTTTATTTTTATTTATTTATTGACGTTTGATCAAATTGTTTACACTTTCGGTGCATTTTAAATTCATTTTTTGTAATTGAATTCAAAATTACTTGCGATTGAAGTCAGTGTGTGCTGATAAAATTGAATTTTTATTAACAAAGTGTATGTTTCTTATTTGAGAAGTATGAATGAAAAGTGAGGCTATTTGTTTAAAATTTCAACATTTTAGTTTAAAAATAATAGTAATGTAATTAAAAGTAAAGTTAAAATATATCATGAGATTAAATATATTATTCGCATTATAAAAAAGAACTGAAAAGTTTTTTTTCAACTTTGTAATGTATAAAATATATAATAAAGTATTAACTTTTAAAATATATGATTGATATTATAAGAATGTGTTCAATATATTAAATAAATTTGAAAAGAACACATACACCTCAGTATACAATTGTTGAACAAATTTTTGCAGAACGAACTGAAAATAATCGGATTACAAAATAATAGGATTACAAAATAATAATAATGGCATACATTTAAATTATAAAAATGCTCATATGTATATGTTATGGATATATGAAATTAAATTCGGTTTCTTTTTCTTTTTTTTAAAAATTTCAATTACATAAATTTATTTTTCTATATATTCTTGATTTATTCATTCTTCCTAACTTACATATGGCGATACTGAAACAACACTGGCATAATTAAAAAATGTTTAAATTTAAATAAGAATCCAAAATCGGCGCTATTTAATGCTGAATCAGTAAAACTGCAATGATCCAAATAATAAGTAAGGACATTATTGATTATTTTATAACAAGTTACAAACTTGTATAAATTAATTCTTGAAACCTCCAAAAACCAAAATATTTTTTGATGAAAAATTATATTCAATAATTGATTATCAATCATCCTTTTCTCATACGCATTTCGATGACAAAGATTTTTTTTAAGAACTCCAGTGTACAAAGGAATGTAAAAAAAATCATTTATGGAAGTGAATTTGACTATAATACGACAAACTATATTATATCTACTTATTTAATCAGACAGTTCTATCGTATTTTATGTTCAATGTTTGTTTTTCGTATAACATAGTTTTTCTTGGTTTTTATTTTTATTACTTTTAACATGATTTCTGTAAAAAAAGTATTCTAATATTTATTACTAATGGACAAATATTTGAACTGATTCACAATTTGAATTCTTCTTTTCATTCCACAAACCATATAAATTTTTCTGGGCAAAAATTTTTATTTGATGATTATTAATTATTGTTGCTTATGTGCATTTCGATGGTGATACTCTCGTCTTCAGAGCGGCAAGGTACACAAAGCAATATGGAGCGGAAATTATGGTTTAAGAGAATTCTTTTGCGAAAGTGAAGTGAGCATCAATGTCAGAACTGTATATGAACAGAACTATGCCAAAATTATGATATTTAAGTTATACGGTGTTATTATAATAAAAAATCATCGTAACCTAACCGTAACATTCTTTTTAATTTAATAATGTGACCGATTATTCAACTTAGTTCTATAATAAATAAATTACTTCTTTTTCTAACTTTATCTTCTTGATAAATTTGTGATAATTCATTAGCTAAAAAAATATATATCTAATAAAACAGTATATCGATGAAGCAATGTTTACGGTTTCACAATTTAATTCTCTTTTCTCAAAGTATCAAGATACAGAAAAGTCATATCTTTTATACCTTGTCGTTCTGAATATGATAGAATTTCCATCTAAATGTGCATAAAAAGCAATCAAAATTATAATTAATTGAATGTTTTTTAAGCAGAACGACTTTTTGTGAAAAAACAAATTGTGTGTGTAATCGAATGTATCCACAGTGTTGAAATTGTAATGGGACAGAAGTTGTGTTTCTTTTTTGATAGAACAAAATTTTCAAATTAATGCATTTTCTATTTATGATCAAAAAATCTTGTTTGCATTAAATTTCTAAAGTTTTAAATAATTATTTAAATTAATAATTACAAAGTAGCTCAAATAACAAATTAGGTCAATCATTCATTTTTCCAACAAAAACGTCACAGAACAGACAGATGAAACATAAAAGAACAATGAACACTTTTTCTAGAAAAAATATAAATTTCTTAATTTTTCTAAATAAAAATAAGCGCTTTGTAAGCAATTCTTAACTTATTCTTTATATTAAAAATAATAGTAATTAAATTCATAATAACAATTTCATACTAAGATAATGAATTCATTTCTTTAATTAAAATTATATGCTTATATCTCGTCTTATAAAAATATAAAATACAATTTTTACTCATTCAGTTTTGTTAAAAAAGTTTACGAAAAAAAGATTCAATGCTAATGACGAACTTAAACTTTTTATGCAATGACAACCAAGCGAACAAGTACAAACTTTTTTTGAAAGAAGTATCGTGAAGTCAAGTATGATATTGACATATAAAAGCAGCGTAGAAGATAAGAAAAACTAATTTTTAAACAAGATGTTTGATTAGTAAGAGAAAAATAGTTTTCATTTTAACTGGGCTTTGAATTAATATAAAAACTTTAAGTATAATTTAAACTCTAATATTTTTTCATTAAAATACTACATACATAATAGTATAAAAACTAATATAAAAATAATATAATAACAAACAGTAATTTGAAAATCTAAATCCTCTACTACATGCAATGATTATTAAACAGTTCTCCTGTCATAGTCATATATAGCTGTTTTATGATATTTTAGTGCATACAAGACAATGTGTACTCTCTCTCTCTTTCTATATATATATATATATATATATAATTACAAACCAAACAGTCATAAAAAGATTTTTTTAATTTCTTGCTTCTATATATATATATATACATACTCATATAGCAATGATTAATTTTAAAAAGCATGCTTTACAATATTAAAAACATTATCAAAAGTAACGTGTGTAAATAATTTTTAATTCAAAAACTAGAATAAAATATTTATTAATAAATTGAAGTTATCAGGTACTTAGCCTGAAAATTAACAATTTTAGTAATTCCATTTGTTGTTCATAATTATATTCATATATATATATATATATATATATATATATATATATATATATATATATATATATATACACATGTATGTATGTTCGTTTGTTTGTTTATATCAGCATATACATATATACACTTTAAGGAAGATATTATTACCAATAAAAATTTATTTAACATTTATATTTGTAACAAATAAAAAAATATTTGCTTTCAAAATTAGAATGTATAATTTTCTTATAAAAACAAATAAAACACACACACACGTATAAATATATATATATATATATATATATATATAAATATATATATATATATATATATATATTATACATAATAACATGAAATTGAAACCAAAGATGTGGAGCTAAAGAACTTAATATGAATATATAAAAACATAACATGAATAATTTATATATTGTTTTTCTTATACTATTTATTTTTTCGTATTTCCTTCAATGTATAAGATTTTATCAGATCTCATTTGTATTCTTTCAACGGAGATTACTATAAGATCTTTAAACTAACAATCAAAAGTAATAATATATCATTAGTTTAGTTCGTTTTGAATTGGCTGAAAATTCAGTTACATTTACAAAAGTAAATATTTTCTAAGTAAAAATTCAATTTAAAATGAAAATGTTATCTTTATACGTTAGCAATATTTCAGTGAAATATCAATTTTCAATAAATAATATGTTTATGATCATCTAAACATACCTATAAATATTAACTCATACTTTAACTTAATTCAATAAAATATAATTAGAGAAAATTCTGAGAATGATGGCGTCATCATCGAAATGGATGTAAGTAACAACAAAAATTTTCCATAATCATTTATGGAATACTTTTGATCTGAAAAAAATACTTCTCAAGTTGATTTGGTTGTCATTTGGTTTGTCAAGTCAAAGAATCTGTTGAAATTAGTCATATTATGAAAATAAAACTGTGATTATAAAGAAATTCAAAATCAATTTGTGATTTAATTAATTTTTAATTTGCTTTCAATTTAATAAATTTAACATTTTTTAAACGTTGTTATTTACTCTATATTCAAATAAACATTAATATTTTCTGCATGTTATTTTTAACGAAAATATTGAAATAATTCAATGAATGCGTGGTACACGAAAAAAATGTTCAAATTTTAATAATGTATATATTTCATAATTAAAATCGATATATTTATATATATATATATATATAATATTCATATATATATATATATATATATATATATATATATATATATATATATATATATTGTAAACTTTAAATAAAATACCTACCTTTTACTTTAAATGGAAATGTTTACAATGCATGGAATCTCTTGCTTAATAAATACAAGATTATATTAAGAATTACAACAAAAAGGTAATTTAAAATTCATCTCCGTTCGTATTTATACTAGCTATGTCATCTTTCTATAATTAGATTTAATTTTTTTATCGTCGGAAATTTTCTTCGTGCTTTCCTGAGAAATTTATTAAAAGTAAGTTAATTATGTTTAATTTTTACTTTATAGTTAGAATTTGTATATTTAACATGCAATAACAATATTATTACATTTTTAGTAATTTTATGTAGAAATTAAACAGTTTTATTTTCGATCAAAATTAAAATGTTTTTTTTTTTAAATATAGTCAGTATTCTTTGTTAGAAATTACTTCTTTATATTGTCAAAAATGTACATATAAAATGGTTTGATTTTAAGTAAAATTACTTAAAATATGTTTATTTATTTTGTTCAAATAATAAATAAATGAAATATGTTCTCCTTATTGTAACAAAATAAATACATGTTTCACTTGTATAGATGTAACTTCTTTTTGTATAAAAAACTATAAAAAATTGTCAGTATATTAGTTGTAAATAGATAAGAGTTTGTGATTAAAATTAATTAAATTATTAGGCTTAATTTGTTTTAAATTAGTATTCATCTGTAAAAGTAATAAATCGCACTCAAACTGTATTTTTATTTCCTGTAATGTGTATAACATACCTTATTTTTCTCAAGTGTACAATTTGCTTAAAAAACTGTTAATAAATCATTTAGTAAAAAATTCAACACGTCTATGTTTATCTTAAAAAATTAACATTCTTTGAAAACGAAAGAGAACGCTTTAAAAAAATACAACAGAAACCATAATTAGTCTGAATAGCTGAACTTTCTGTTTGATGATCTTTTTCAGTTAATCCTCTTGAAAATTAACGTTTGTGAGAAAAAAAAAACAATTAGAAAGGATTGATAAATGGTTGAAAAGTCTTTATGAGAACATGATTAATTTGAAAAGGATAGGATAGAAATGTTATTCTATATATATATATATATATATATATATATATATATATATATATATATATATATATATATATATATATATATATAATACACTTTTATGAAAGTTTTGCGTTTGTTAATCTTCAAAAAAATGTATTTTATTTGATGGATGAACAAAATACAATTGCAAAAAGATTAAAAAGATCAATACAACGTACACTGAACGTTTTATAATATACATTTTGAAATGTATATATTTTTGTCAGTAATATTGTGATTCAATAGGGCTATGTATATATATATATATATATATACACATATATACATACACACACACATATACATACACAACACATACATATACATATCAAAACTTTACAGAATTTTCATATTTCATTGTATCCCACACTGATGTTGTGAATTCATATTTAGTTCGTATTTTTTCTTAGAGTAATATTTTTCAAATCTTTTATATATCTTGTGTGTGTTTTTGAATTTTATATATATATATATATATATGTATTAATACATATATATATATATATATATATATATATATATATATATATATATATATATATATATATATGCATATTACAAATATACACTTATTTTCAAACACTAAATTTCAAATTTCCTTTCAATTAAGTATTGACATGTTTGTGAAAAGTTGATTACAAAAATGAACACATAAATAAAATATAATTTTTAAAATTGACATTAAGTAAAAAGAAATTAATAATATTTTTAATACAGTTTTTATTTATTTATATCTTATTTTTAAGTAAACAGTAAATATTATGTTTAGTGTATGATATTCTTAACAGGAGTTAAATACATTTGAATTATTATTTTTTCTTTAATATAATATTTAATATTATACAGTGACGTATTATTACTATGTCAGCCGACAAAGTACAGTACACTTTGAAGTGTAAAAGAATTAAAATTAATAAATATCTTTTAAAATTCTTATTTATCTTTTAAATAATTTTTAATCATTTCAGTGTCCTTTAGTAACAAGTTTAGTTATATCTTCTATGAGTTTTTTTTTAATATTTCATCCAAGTTTTACCTAAAACTATTTTTGTTTATTTTTTAATAATTACTAAACTTCTAATAATTCTTGTATGATAAAAAATAAAAGAAATCTGACATAAAATGATATTTAAACTGTCTAACTTACTTAAAATTTATATGTTTTATAATAGCAAATAATACTTTTGCCTCGTATATAAAACAGTATGTATAGAGAAATATTAATTTAAAAAAATGTATGCATAATATCAGATTTTTTAAAAATATATTACATGACAAATCAACTTACTAGTATAAGGCGTGAAATAAAGACTACATTTTTTTGATTTCGTCAATTTGTAAATTAGTTTATATTTTTTATTTACATATTTGTATTCTTTAAGGAATATTAAAAAAATGTGTATTATAAAAAAAACTTTTTTTCGTATAATTCCAAATTACTTGTGTAATTTGCTTTAATTAAAAAATTCGAAATGTCATTAGTGACCATCAGAATCAATTAAAAAAGTTTGATGAGAAACAGATACATCTTCGTATTAATAAGTGATAAATTATAAAAAAAATTACATTCCAAGTATTGGTACACGAATGTAATTAAAGTTGAGTAATCATTTTCTGAATTTTAACGATTTTGAAAACTTTTAAATTTATCAAATTGCTACTTAATTTGCATTTTATATACTTTATTTCTTTTAACAAGTTTTATTATTAGATCGCTAATTTCTTTTATACATCTTTTGAATGTCGTAAATTGTACCATCTTTTAATGATGAATATAAAGTGTAAGTTCTTTAAGTTGGAATATAAATTTAAACCTTTTTTTACTATTGCCCGTTTTTATTTAATTAAACACCTACAGTGATAAAAGAATAGTTAATATTTAAAAATTATTTTTCTTATCATTTTTAAATGTTATTAAAAACAAATATTTAATTATTACGCGTTTTTTATTTTTAAAATTATTTTAAAAAAATTACAAAAAAAGATTAATGTAAAATTATAAAACTATTAGGAATTTTTGTGCATCATATTTAAACTTTTAATGAGAAAAATTAAATTAAAACTCGTAAAAGAATATTATTTTTATAACTCGAACAAAATTAAATGCTTAGTGTATCATTTCATTGTTATATTTTATACAGATCAATCATTTTTATTTTTAAGAAGTTTAAATAAATTCTAAGTGATGTATTTGTATAAATATATTTAACATTTATTTTCAGTAATGATTTTATTACAAAAAAGGAAAATGTTATTTATTTATTACACTATAAACATACATTAGTATTTCGAAGATTTCAGTTGAAATGTTAGAGTCTACTATTTTACTGTCTTTTAAATACGAATTTATATCTTGGCTTTAATTAAGATTACCAAAAGGAAGACATCTGTACTGTAGTATAAAAACATAAATATATTGTTTTAATAGTGCACGTGGCAAGAAAACACCTGAGAGAATCTTTGTCTTTATTTAAAATTCAAATTTCAAAGAGATTATTACTGTAACTCGTTACAAACAACTGTCAACATGATATACAAGATATGTAAATTATATATATACATATATATATATATATATATATATATATATATATATATGCGTATGTATTTGTATGTGAGTGTTCACGTGTGAACATGTGGATGTGTATTATCGATTTTTGTGCAAGACTCCCCTAAGACCGAAGTAAGGAAGACAACTCGAATGTACCACCTCTGCGCCGCATGAAAACATACTTAAAAGTTTATCTGCATTACGCATTCCATTACGTTAATCTCAAAAATAGATTGTTAAAACAACCGTTGTAATACTAGTTTTTTGTCAGATTCATCCAAATTTGAAATGTTATAAAAATATTAGTAATTGGTTTATGTTTGTGTCTATTTTTTACCTTTTAAATAATGAATTCTGTTAACGAAAATATTGAATAATATGGAGCAATAGGATCCCCGTATATATACAATTTGGCGTGTTTTGATTATTTTTTGTTTTTGTTCGAAACTCTAAGTATTGTAGAAGCATTTCTTGAAGTTGAAATTGTTTTAATAATTAAAGAATTTATATAATCTCCATTCACGGAACGAAATTCTTTAGATGTATAATTACATTTCAACAAAGAAATTCAATTTATTTCGTTGGGGGATCAGTATCTTGATCCTTTATATTAAAATTACTAACTCAAAAAAAATGAAACGGTGTTTTGCTTACAAAAAAATAAATATTCTCATTCTAGATGTTGTTCATGGAATCGTTTGAAATATGTAATTACATTCTGTGATCATTTTTAGAAACAGTATTTTACACTCAAATAAAATCAGTATAAAAATATTTCTTTTCTATTATATAAACATAACTGAAAAATGTGTCAATGGCATATACTGTGGAAAATAATTGTTAATCTAGTATTTATGTTAGTTTTTTCATTAAAATAACTAAGTGCTCTTGCAAATTATTAAAAAAAAGTTTTTTTGGATCATATTATTAAAATTGTCTATAAAGAAGATATACAGTACGAGCAAAAAATACGTTTCAAAGTACTGTTCAGTTTCAAACCTGCACAAAAACATAGTACATAAATATGAAAATTGTCTGTAAAATGAGTAGAAATTATTTATAGCCATTAATTAATGTTTTAAATATTTCATTATTCTACTTCATTAGTTTTATGGACAATAATTCTCATCATTATTTTAGTAATTCTGTAGTTTTTTAGTAATTAACTTAAAAATTTGCGAAATGTATATATATATATATATATATATATATATATATATATATATATATATATATATATATATATATTTATTATAGAAAAATGAATTATTCATAACTTAGTGTAACTAAAAATATGACTTAAAATATACTTGTTCTTTTAGTTTAAACTACTGTTCATTTATAATAACTTTTAAATTTATTGAGAAATGTTTATTTCATATAATGCAGGTAAACTTTACAAGTACTGTGTTTCAAACAAAAAAGAAATAAATATATATATATATATATATATATATATATATATATATATATAAAAGATAGTTTTACTTGGATAGTCTTCAAATATTATACGTCACTCGTTGAATTATAGCAGTACGAGTTATCAGTGGTTGTGTTAAAATTTATAATAAAGTTTTCAGCAACTTGAAGAAACATTAAATAACAATTAATTCAATTTATATTCACATATCAAACACATTAACAATTCAACAGTACAATGCTGAATGTAAATTTATATAATTTGGTTAAAAAAAGATTGTTATTTCAATTAATTATTTCAAATCATTTATTTAAAAATGTAAATGTATTCCATTTAAAATCAAATTTTAATAATCCAATAATAGTGGCAACTGTATTAAGTAGACATTTCACTTTCTCTCTCTCTTTCTCTCTTTCTCTCTCTCTCTCTCTCTCTCTCTATATATATATATATATATATATATATATATATATATATATATATATATAGGTGGTTTAAGTTAGGCTTCTACATGAAAGTATTAAAAAAGCCGCAAAAATTAAAAAATATATTTTTTTAATTTTTTCGATTTTTTCATACTTTCATGTGGTATCCTAAATTGAATCACACACACACATATATATATATATATATATATATATATATATATGTCTGTGTGTGTGTATATACAATTGTAATTATTATGTATTTGAATAGTAAAAATTATAAGTGGTGTACACACTTAGATAACACACTTAGATAAAAAATTGTAGATTCTAACATTTGTTTATTTTTATTATTTGAAATCGCTACAGCTAAGAAATCAACTGAACTTATTGACCTAACTATAAACTGACTATCTAAATTAAATGATATGATTATTGAGTCAATATATACAAATATACAAAATTATATATAAAAGAACATTTTTTATGTCGAACGACAAGAATTATCATTGTATATATATTTTTTATGTTGAAAAATATTTATATATTTGATATGTATTTAATGCCATCTCGAGAATTATACCAGAAATTCAAACATAAATTAAGATTTACGGCTGAATATTAAATTGTACATCATAGCACAAGGTACAGATGGTATAAATTTAAGCTTTATAGTATACTGTTTACCTACATAGCGCATTGAAAGTGGTGACCACTAACCGACATTCGTGCAGTTAGCACCGTTTTATCTAGTTGTAAAACATAGCCCGCAGTTAGTAGTTGAGATATCGCCTTAATGAAGTCTATGATGTTCCTCTGAAGTTTCTCTTCGGAATGTACGTTATTACGGTAGTTATTGTGTTTCAACTACCCTTACAGATAATAATTGCAAAGATTGAGATTGTATTACTTTGTTCTAAACCAGTGATCTTCAAACTTTGCTAACTTACGGAACCCATAAGAGTATATTTTTTTTGGCAAAACCCCTACCTCCCCCAACACACAACACTCTCCCAGGAAACTCGATATGTGTACTCCAAATTTTTTGAAAATTAGCTATCTCACATGATTAAATTTTATTATTTACATCTTATTGATCGGGATCGTAATGTGTACTTATAAATACAGTTTTACTGCATAATAATCGATAATAAAAGGTATTTATGCCAATAAAAAAAAATACTATAAATTAACAATTTTGAATTTTTAGCATTCCGTGTTTTTTCTTCAAAAATTCTTTCGAATTTAGACTAACTCACGGAGCCCCTGATAGTTCCGCGGAACACAGTTTAAAGAACACTGTTCTAAACTATAATTCGTATAACGTCTTTCGCACAGAAAATTCTCCTTTCTTAACGCATTTAATATATACAAAAAAGTCTATATATTCATTCCCTGTGTGTTAATTTATTAAATAACGGTTCTTAGTTACCGCGAACGTAGCAAGATAATGATCTTGTGAAAATTATTGACCTAGTTATCTTACTAACCGATATGGCACACCTGACGCCAATTCTTTATGCTGTGGGATTTGTGTTGTTGATTTAGATCCTTTGAGTATATTAAAACTTGATTATTAACATAGTTAATGCAATAACCATTTATTATGTAGTGACTCCTTTTTCAAGTAGTTGGTTAAATGTGTTTTCACTGAATTGATTTTATATTCATTTATAATTGATAATAATTTTATCGGAAAATACTATATTCTTGTTTTATTTCTCAAATAAAGAATTTTTATTTTACTTATTTAAATTCATTAAATATCGATTTTTGTTGGGTGAATAAATCAGTTACAAATTCCTTACTTTTAAATAGTAAATATATAAATTAATTATAAATCCTTATACACTTAAAAATTAACAGATCGCAATTTTACGTAATTATTTTCTTTGTATTTCATTTATTATCTTTCTATTGTTTTTGTATTTTTATAAAAAATTTAATAATATTTAAGAAATATAAAAATGAAAATATAGTAATTTAATAAAAACGCATTGTTTATAAATATATTATGATTTTCAATCAAGAAAATGAAATACAGTCGATAAAATAAACCAATTCTTTATTCCAGAAAACAGAAAAAAATTAAAAATGAATTTTTTTTAGTGAACTCTTGTTCAATCAACTTTTTTTCATTCATTTATAACGTAAAAAAGAAACAATAAACAATGATACAGCCACATGCTACAAAAGAAAGTTAGCAACCTGATTGAAAAAAGTAGGCTCTAACAAAATTAATATTGTTGCAAGAATATGTTGAATGTCACGTAGCTAATCACATTAAAGAAAATGCTTGCACAATTAAATTTAATTGAGCTGGAATATCTCGGACATCATAGTTAATTCTGGTTAATAAAAAGGACTTCTAAGAACAGTCTTTTCTAATGAAAAAGGAAAAGAAACTTGAAGGTTGTTTTGAAATTGTGAGTATATTATTGTGTACAATGAACACATAATTAAAGTATACAAAAATATAATTAGAAATATTGAGTATTATTTTATTATTTGTATTTATCTGGTTTTTAAATAAAAAATAATAATCGGTTTCATTAAGGTTTGTAATATTTATTTGATTTGTTTTCAGTCATTCTTAATTTATATATATATATATATATATATATATATATATATATATATATATATATATATGTATATATGTATATATGTATATATGTATATATGTATATATGTATATATGTATATATGTATATATGTATATATGTATATATGTATATATGTATATATGTATATATGTATATATATATATATATATATATATATATATATATATATATATAAAGCTAATTATATAATCTTTCTATATATAAAAAATTATTCCATTGTAACATTTCCATAAAACAAAAATTGTTACACATTTAACATTGCATCTTGTTAATTTTTATAAAGATTTCCGATAAAAAATTTACGACTTTTATTGTACGCAGATTATTTGTGCGTATAATTTGTTAATTTCTGTTATTTGTTAGGGGAGAGCGAGCGGGGGTGAAATCCCCCGAGATTCGGTGAGCATAGCGAGTATAGGGGAGAAATGTATTTTAAAAATTGATTTGTGATGATATTGATAATTACAATTGATATATTATTTGAATTTAACTTAACTGATTAAAATCAAAATAGAATCCTTATAATTGGTTTTAATGCTCTTTCAATGAAATACTCTGGACAAGTCTATTGTATAAAATAAGGTCACTACTGAACGACTCTTTTTGACTATAGACCCGAAAGTAATTCTCACAAATAAGAAACAAGATTCATGTTCTGCTATACGGGATAAATTAAAGGACATGGAATGAGTAATGGCACGATAGTGACTCTGTATTTACTATGTTGCAATTCACGACACGCTATATATACACTGTTGAAACTGGTCCTGTAAATGATGAAGACTATTGATTTCTGAACCCTGAATGAAATTAAAACCTCCTTTAATACAAATGCGTATATATATATATATATATATATATATATATATATATATATATATATATATATATATATATATATATATATATTAAGAAAGAGATTGGATTTGTTTTTACGTTATTTATTTTATACATTGTTTTCTCGTATTTCCAGTTCTCTTTTTTTATTTGCAGTATTTCAATAACTAAATTATATTCAGCGTCGCTTAATTTCTAATATTTGATATTTACTAAACATATATTTTTCATTTTCATTCAAAACATTATTATATTATGTTTTATGTTTTCATTCTGATTCGTGTTATATTTAACTTAGAACATAATGAAATGATTTGATTCTTCGGCGTATGAAGCTTAATTATATTCTAGACAGTCATTTTAGTTTCATTTTCACGTGTACATTGTAGTAGATATATTTGTCTGGAATTATTTATTTCCATATTTTGAACAATTAGTTCATTTCATATTTGAATAAGAAATACATGTTTGTTCTAAATATTAATTGATGTTTTCATTTTAAGGTATTCTGATTAATAATTACTTTCATTCATAATTTCATTAAGTTTTAATAGATGACGTGTACTTTTTTATTTATTTATTTCTAAAATCATATTTTGTAGCGGAATGTTATTAATATATATATATATATATATATATATATATATATATATATATGTATATATGTATGTATGTATGTAAGAGTATACGTATTTGTGAAATAGTAATTAATTATCATTAGGTAAACAAATTGTATAATTTATCAGAATGTATAATGAAATAAACCGTAATTTTGTAATTATTCGATAATTTTTAATTAATCATTTAATTATCTTATACCACATTTCGTATAATTTATTGATTTATTATACGAGGGATATAAATTATTAGTACTTTCAATACTATTAAATAAACACTTAACATATCTTACTTAAATTGCGATTAAAGTCAACAATTAAGTTTCATTTAATGGGTCATATAAGTATGGGATACGAGAAACAAAATGAACGTTCGTTTAACGATCCTTAATAGACATTTATATTGAGAATTAATTCTCGAAAAGATTTATTACACGCAGTTTATATATTTTCGTATTTATTTTT
The DNA here is from genome assembly GCA_034766995.1 of Acanthacorydalis orientalis. NCBI lineage: Eukaryota > Metazoa > Arthropoda > Insecta > Megaloptera > Corydalidae > Acanthacorydalis > Acanthacorydalis orientalis. Next base: position 35,635,448 of record CM068315.1, on the reverse strand, counting down.
GTTTTTTTTTTAGACTCTTAATTTTTTTTGTAATAAAATTTATATTATATCCACGTACTCTTTAATATAAAACTAAACGCTTTAATTTGATATATTAATTAATAAATGCTCATGTTTGAACTGTTATTGAATTCCTTTTTATATCTAGTTAAATATCTGAAGTTTTGAATATTATTCAATAATTTTCATAGAGTCTAAACTGTATAAAAACTTATGAAATGGAAATAGTTCAAAATATACATTGTTTATATGAATATATTAATTTTCTTCTATTTAATTAACACCATTGTATTTTAATTGCATGAAGTAACTAGTTATATATCCTCGTTTCTTGATATTTTTTATTTCGTTGACATTTAAAAAAAGTTGCTTCGATTTCAATAACATTCAATATTTTTCAGTTTATAGTTAAAACTCACATTTTGTGATATACAATCAAAACATCTACATTTTATTATTTTATGTATATAAAAATGTTACCTATTTGATTTTTATATATAAATATTATTTATTTAAATAATACTACTTTATCTTATTACGTTCAATTCATCTATCAAGACTTTAGATTTACCTTCATGCAAAACTTGACCATTTTGTACCCAAATTATAGATAAATATTTTTCTCTCAAATTATTGGGTCACGTAAGACTTTCCCTTTTTTATTTACTGATCCGTTTGTCCATTGGGATTTAAATCCAACCTTTGAAAGTCGTTTCTAGTTTGTCAGATCCTCCCACTTGGAGACGAATATAGAATATAAGATATATAAACTTTAGAAAATTTGTGTATTCTTCTATTTTTAAAGTAATAAATAAAACATAAATCTAAAATTATTTTCTATAAAACAATTATATATATATATATATATATATATATATATATATATATATATGTAAAGTGAGACAGACGTATGTGCATATAAATGTGTGTTTGTTTGTAAGTTATGTAAGTAGAATTGTGTTTATGTAAATTTCAACATTTTCATGAAGCACTTGAGTGTATATCAACAAAGACATTTTGTCACAACTTTAGTTTATCTACGAACATACAGAAAAGATCGTATACTCAGTATATATACATGTTAGTTATATATTTTCATGGAAAGCACATCTTTCAAGAGTTGAAAGTTTAAATTAAGATGATTTTAATCACGATATTAATATACATACTGTGTTGTTTAAACTTGTATACAATCCAAATACACATTTCGGTTGACAGAATTTTGTCATAAGAAGTTTCAGAAATATTGCATTGTAATTTCTTTTATTTTTATTATTTGTCTGTATTTTTTAAAAATGTTTCATGGATATTCTTTTAGATATGCTGGAATAAAATGTATTTCGTGTCTATAATTATATAATTCTTAAATCTTTATTTTTTTATTGATGTCTTTCTATTCTTTTATTTTTCTGATAATTTTTATATAAAACGAAAATAAATACTATATACATTATTTCTTCAAAATCTGCAAATATCATACAGATATTAACAGAAACATATATACTAATTAACAGTTAAATACTTTTGAACTTTGAACAAGGTAATAAAGACAACGGAAACTGGCTTTTAAATAGATAAAAGAATAATACTTCAAATTAACGTACTTTTTGGTCTAGATGGGATTGTGAGATAAATGTAGTGTTACTGAAAAAATGTACAAGATTATCCTTTATACTAAAAGATTAACGTAACAACTCATGTGTTGCAATGAAAACGTATTCGTTTATACCACTTTCAAGTTCGTGTTCATTTAACCGCCCATCTTGAATAAGGATTTTCGTTGTTTCAGTATACCATTCAGATAAATGCTGCGATATTTTCTGATACCTATCCGACAAGTATTCTTCTCTTATCCTAGGTTTAACGTACAACGAACGATCTGATATTTTTTCCTAGTAATCTATTAGATTAAAGAAGTTTTCTTGATGCACCATAATACTTATTTAATCCTTTCAATTATAAACAATAAAATAATAGAAACGTATACAATAATCATTTAAACACAATTTATATATCCATTTTATATAGAAATGTTTCTGCATATATCATCATCAGCGTCTGTCAATCCACTGCTTGATAAAGGACTTTTCCATGATTTTCTATTTTGTACGATTGAATGCTTCTCTTTTCCATATATATATATATATATATATATATATATATATATATATATATATATATATATATATATATATATATATGTGTGTGTGTATTTATGGAAACGAGAAAGAAGAAATCGTTGAATTGCCGCAGCGTTATTTTATTATTAACGAGATTCGTTTTTCTAAAAGTAATGTGGCGTTATGTAATATGTGTTAGATTTAAATTAATGCCGTATAATCAACACGATAATTTTGAGAAAATTTTTCACCATTCTGAAATTCTATTTGAATTCTTAATATAATTTTTCTCGTATTTTATTTGACAGGATGTGTTTGTATATATATATATATATATATATATATATATATATATATATATATATATATATATATATATATATATATATATATATATATAAATGCACATAAATTTACGATTTTGCTCTTATGATCTATATTGTACATCAAATTATAAAGAAAATATTATTTTTAATTAAAGTTTAAGAATGGATATATTTTATATTAAAAGGCCCTGGTGATAAAGATTAATTATATATGTGTTTTTAATATTTATAAATAATAAAAAATGATAAAACTACTGAAAAATAAAAGTATTAATTTTTGTTTTCAATTATTTTGTATCCTAATAAATATGCCATCTTGTAAATTTTCATTTATATAGACAAAAAAAATATTTTTTTTAATTTAATTATAAATGCACTTTTATAAAAAAGTTTTGCAAAAAGAAAGAAATTTTTGTTTAGCAAATTTATACAAAAATACGTAAAATTTATCTTTGAAAGAAAGCACACCCATAACAAATGTGTTTGTATTCATAGTTTCAATATTATATACAAAAAAAATCAATGTACTGAAATTAATGAATTTTATAATTATATTTTTGTTTTATTTTTCAGAAATTTATTTAAAATTTGTATTTTTACTGTCTTTAAAATAATATGAATAACTTATGTATTTGTCATGCTTCATGCAGATTTTTAATTAATTTTAATACATCTTTCTTACTTAGTCCAATTGTCTTCAACTTTTTTCAGTGTTTAATACTAAAATATAACAAAAAGCATCTTACGTTTGATAAAAAAATATATGTCAAAGCGTATTATAAGAAAATAATTACCTTACTCAATACTTTTTTTTGAAGAATTTAAACATACATTTCATCATCGAAACTCGGTTAATCTTTTCATTGTTAAACCTAATAAAATAGATCATACTTCATAGTAATCTAAGAATATCAACAAAAAATGGTTATTTAATATGTATTGTCTATTAATATTAATATATGAAAAATATTTTTTCTCTATACTTTAAAAAGAGGAATTAATTAACTTTTTTAATTTGCTCTATCTACATAAAAAATAAATTTATTTTAAAAGTTTCTTATAGAAGTAGTCGAAGAAGTAAATGTGGAATGTTAATTTATTCATAAACTGAACAAATGGTAAAAAAATATTTAACTAAAAATAAAGTTTAATTAGAACATTGATATCAAATGACATTTAATTATGTTTTAAGCAAAAGTATTTTATTGGTTTCGTTTATAATTATGTAGTGATTATTATATATATATATATATATATATATATATATATAATATATATATATATATATATGTGTGTGTGTGTGTGTGTATGTATATAGGTAGATAGATATACAATTCTCTTAATCATGACTTGTAATTGTAATAATAATTACTTTTATTATTAATTTACTCGTAGAAATATTTCCATATTTAGTTCATTTTATAAAAATGTACTAAATAGGGAATTTTTTTTATAAAAATTTCCATTTTACTTCTTTGACAGATTTTATTTTTTGGAATGTCAACTCACATAGAATTTATTTATTCTGTTATGGATTTATTCATCATAAATATTTATATATTGTTGATTCTATATATATATATATATATATATATATATATATATATATATATATATATATATATATATATATATATATATATATAAATATATACAAGAAAATAACTTATTTAATATTAACTTATTACGAACATTATATTATTAAACTGTAGTTATACGTACCAAAAACTTCTAAAATATATATTTTTTATATATTTGTATTATTTCTGATATAGTATATTTTCAACATTGTGATTTTTATACTTATTAAGATCTAATAATATTTCATAGCAATATGTTGTTAAAATATTTTTTTATTTTGCATTATTTTAAACATCATTAAAATTATTGTCATATTTCTAAAGTACATTATTCAAACTTTTAATTGAAGATAAATTTAATTTAATGTGCATATTAATCGTATTGAAATTATAAAATTTATTTTAATTAATGTATTCGCATGTTTTTAACCTCTTTATTGTTCTGAACGTTTTATTAAAAATTCACCAAAAAACCGATAAAAAACTGAAATATATTAAATTCAATTTTTATATTTAAAAGAAAAAATAAATTGAAGAATTTAGATTACCCAAGATATTTTTGTCGGTATCGATATCGCGTTTCATTAGGGTCATGAAATGTGTTTTTCTCAATTTTCTCGCATCGGTGCAAATAAAAAAAAGTCTTACGCAACACATTTAATCATTTTTTCTTCGAATTCGTGTGGTAAAAAAATAAAAATGTATGAAATAAAATAAATCAATATTCCTTTTAATTAATACTATTGTGATTTTAGTATTACATTCTTTTCAACAAAGCATTTTTTTTTTTAATATAACTTATTTTTCACATCCTTTTTATTGAGGATAATAGCATTCCATATAAATTGAACAATAGATAATCTAATTTAAATTCAAAAATTCAAACTGAATTACACATTTCATTTCCTTTTAATTATATATTTTAATCGTTTTGAAGTGGAACCAACCATTTTGGGTATATGTGAATTATTCACTCCTATCTAACCACTTTTGTATTTTACGTTTGCATAAAGCACCCACTTCCCATTTTCGTTCAAATTTCTATCAGATATGTTCGCAAACGTACAAACTAGAGTACTCGTTAAATAAAATTGATTGCATTCTATTAATGCGGAATTCATTGAATATTATTAATGAGTTGAAGAGCACCTATATCTAAACTTTAACACATGTACGTGATGACTGGCATATTTTTTTTTTTGATTATTGTTTAATCATTTTAATGTTAAATGCGGCCTTACTTTTTTAAAAAAAAGTCATGTTTCGAGTTTGTTTATAATTTAATAAAAATATATCAATGTGCTGAAAAATTTTATTAATCGTATAATTATTTAAGTGAACCACATACATTTTTTTAGCTTTTTTATTATAAAAAAAAATTATGATACTAAAATTGATATAAAATTTCATTTAGACGTTCCTGTGGCTAATTTATACACCAAAAGTTATATATATATACATATATATATATATATGAAGGAATGTGTGTCAAATAATTAATATGTTAATGTAAATTACAGTTTCTACCAATGATTTGAACTTTTCTTATTATTCGTGAATAAACAGTATTTCAAATGAATCTGGGTTAATGCAATGTAATATTTTTCATTGAAAACCAATTTGATTCAAACGTTTTATGAGTTTCGTTTCTGACAGTTATAAAATAATTTATTCCAAAGAAGTATATGTGACATACACGTACATGAGAAGTATAAGTAAAAAAGCAGCTTATATTTATATAATACTAATTATATACATATATATATATATATATATATATATATATATATATATATATATATATATATATATTACGTATATAAATTTAATTGTATACACGTTTCGGAACGTTATAGTTTATTCATGATTTTACAATAATTATTCCATATCTTCTAAAAACATTATATTCATTATTTATTAAATTTAAATATTATTTTATATAATTTTTTGCTGAATTTCATCATATACGTTTATTTTTAACTGTTTATAATTAGTGAATATCATAATAACGTTAAAAAATAATTCAAAGTAAGCAGATTGGGTGGCCTTTAGAATAAATTTAACTTGCCATAACTAGAAAGTTGATTTATAAACTTTCTTATTAAATATTCAGATGTTCTCGTACAACGTGACATTTTATATGTAATTTTGTTGATAGTTTTGAATTGAAGTTCAAGTAATTTCATGCATTTTTTTAATAGCATAATTTTTGATTTCTCAAAATTCTAATACATTATATTTACTAATATTCACTTACTTTCATAATTGTATTAATATGTCAGTATTTATAAGATATGAAAAATACTTCTAAATACTACTTATTTGTGTATAAATTTTTAGGGTGTTTTTTTCCAATCATATCAAATATATTTTTTATATATTTTTTAATTTTTACACTTTTGTATTATATACTATTCTAAATAAATAATTACAACTAATTTTTGAGAAAAAAATAATTGCGTAATGTATGTAAAACACACGATTAATTGTAAATAAAAATAAATTAAATTTTTTAAACAACGTTTCAACGTCTTAATTAATTACTGTTCTGATTGTCTTCATCCTTTTGAATCACTAAAGTTTCTATGTTCTAAGTAAAAGATAGAAACTCAATTTATCGAGAAGAACAAAGACACTACCAGAACAATACATAAACAGGACCACAGATATACATACAAACAATTATAACACTAATTATATCATGGAACAACTCAAATCAATAAATACTAATTTAATATTTATATGTATGTGATACAACTATTCTTACAATTCTGTAAAATGTATATTAATAGTGGTTATCACATATTAATAATAAAATCATAATTGTTTTTAATGACAGGTAACTATACTCAAATTAGTCGAAATTCAATCTACATTTATTAACTATCCCATATTCCATATGAAATCAAACTATAAAAATGTTTTATGTGTTGTTATTGATATTAATTTGTATATCTATAAATTTATGTGTATATATATACATATATTAGGGGGCTTCGCCCCTTTCTCGCTGCGCTCACCTACCCTCGGGCTCGCTGGGCTCGCCCACTTGTCAATTATAAGCCTCTACATGTAACCGAATGAAACAATAAACATATTTTTTAAAACTCATTTATGTCTACGTAATTATTATTGCAGACAAATTACAACGATGCTGTTTTATATATGAGATAAACTTATATGAGTACCATGAAGCCTCGGCGTCATAAATAAATAAGTTGACGTCATCGAATATTTTTTTTTGATAATTTTGATTTTATTTATATACGAAAAATTGTATTGGTAAAGAAGTTCTCCTTTATGCATTGTTCCTGTAAATTTTCATTAATATTAATCATTATCCATCCTTATATAAAATTTAAGTTTCTAGTTGTCAGAAAAGATGCAAACTAATAAGAAGAGATACATCTATTTTTTGTGTATAACATTTAAATTCATTGATTAATAAAGTTAAAAAAAAACTCTAAAATGCCCTAATATATTATATTCTATATAAAAATCCCTAGTTAACAAAATTTGTTATTCAATTTAAAATTCAAAATCGAATATAGGAGTAATAATCTACATCCACAAGATAAGCTCATATATATATATATATATATATATATATATATATATATATATATATATATATGAGTCACAGATATAATAAGAAGAGTAAAGAGTCTGAAATGGAAATGGGCGGGACATGTCGCAAGAAGAGAAGACAACCGATGGACAAGAGAAATTATTGACTGGGAACCAAGGAATATGAAAAGACCCAGAAAGAGACCAATGAACAGATGGGACAAGGATATTAAAAACTTTATTGGAAAACTGTGGAAAAGAGAGGCACTGAATCGAACAAAATGGAAAATCATGGAAGAGGCCTTTATCCAGCAGTGGATTGACAGGGGCTGAAGATGATGATGATGATGATGATGATGATATATATATATATATATATATATAAATATTATTTTCTATTATTTACTTTTAAGTAAAATATTAACTGGAAAGATTGCTTGTTAAAATATACATTTAAAAACGATGTTCAGCATTTAGTTTGTTCATTTTTTTTAAATAATGCTTTGTAGAAAACAGAATCTTAAGTTAATTACTTTAATAATTAATAAGGTACATATACATATATATATATATATATATATATATATATATATATATATATATATATAATGTAACAGCTACTTACCTTTTTCTAAAAAAAACTATCACTGTTTTTCTCCCTGTCTGCGTTTTCCTGTATTGAATAATCAAAATAAATCCTTTTACCCACTTAGTAGAACTTTTCAAATATTAAATTTCATTATTTTTAATTTACTTTAATAAGTATAAGTTATAAAAAATAATTTTATCCACCCATAAGATTTTTTTTCCTCATTACTAATCTCATAATATTCAATCATTTACAATACTTTTTAATCATTTTCATTTTCTAGTAACGTAAATAAGTACAGGAATTCATATTTACTTCATTTATAAACGAAAAAAAATTAAAAGTAACTTTTAAGTAAAAGTTTATATAAACGAATTCGTCACAGTACTTAATCAAAGAAATTAAAAAGATCTTCAAACATATTATAAGAATGTATTATATATTTATAAATAATAAATAAATCTAGTAAAACAAATACATTCATCATCTTATTGGATACAATTGTTGTCTATTATGGAAATGTTTCCAAAATTTAAGAAATACAGAAATAAAAAACAACACGATATATATATATATATATATATATATATATATATATACATATATGTATGTATGTATGCATGTGTGTATGTATGCTTGAAAGTGTTAGTTTTTTTATTGTCGCATAGTACAGTTTTATAAAAGTAAAATTTCATTTAAATAACGAATAAAATATACAAACGTATGAAGGTAACTCGTATATGTGTGTGTATATGTATATATACATATATGTATACATAAGAAAAAAAGTTATAAAAATAATATATCAATTGACATGAAATCGTTCCACTATACTGATCTCATATATATATATATATATATATATATATATATATATATATATATATATATACGTGTACTTTTTATAACCACGTATGACATTACATGGCTGTACACATAAAATTCTTGATTTGGTGGTAGCGCTGGGTAATTGTTTTGCGTTCACTACTTGCTTTAGTAGCATTTTATGAGTACAGCTATATATCGAATAATACGAACCTTTCTTGAATCCTAATATTACATGTTTTATATCCTTGTATGTTAGAAGCGAAACTTAACATGTCAATTGGCAGTTTTTGTATTTTGTTCTTTTAAGATACACTGAACGTTTTCTATGTTGGACTTTGTACTAACTTTTTCTTATCTCGAATTCGTTTATATCTTAGGTGTATGATAAAAAATATATAATTACTTATTTGTATTTTCTAATCGTTTAATTTTTTTCATTAGTGTTGTTTTCATTTCATTTCAAAGAAAAATAAATGTATTTATATGGTTATTGTGATAACTTTATAACATTATTCTTGTTTCGTACAAGTTATAAAAAAGAATTACAAATAATTGAACATTATTCTATTCATTGTAAAAAATGTATATGAATATTAGAGATAAAATACGAATGATTAATATCTAATCCACAATTAACGGATACGTATTTTATTACCAATATAAATTTAGAAACTTTTTTGTTAAAGTTCGCAAGCACATGTCACCAAGACATGGCATACATTTTTTTAACGCACGCCTATATCACGTTATTGTGATTCATCGTCAACTATAGATTGCTTTCGGCAGCGATTTCCAATAGAACGTTTTATGAAATATAGTAGTTTAGGGAAATGTTTTGACATACCACTCTACACGTATTTTCTGGTTTAGTGAATTTGTAATGTCATAATTAATTACGTGGTATAATTTTTTGCTTCGGATACTTGCAATTAATGTTATTGATATACATTCTTGTTTAATGGCTTACTGACATAAATAACCTATATGTAGCTTACTAAATACAATTAAATTAAACTCAAAACGTGCTATGTTGTGAACGTCCGTTTCTCTTAAATTAATGTTTTTTTTAATCCGTCTTTTTATTTAACGAACGATTATTTTTCAAATAATTGTATTATCGTTTACATTACGAAAGTAATTTGAGTAAGTAAAAAATAAATAGAAAATTATATCACGTTCACATTATTGTACAGTGTAAATCTGTTGTATTTTTCAATCGATACATATGTTTACACAATGAAATGCAACAACATTTGTATAAAGTAAAAATAATTTTCTTTAATATAGAGTTATATTTCTGTGGCGTTTATATATTTCTTTCATATAAACTTTTCTTCCCTTAATTACAACCATTTATTTTTCATTTATTTTCTATTCATTTTCATATAACTTTATAGCTTGGTCTTTTCGTTTTTCTGTAATTTTTTCGTACTCAGAAAAGTATTACATTCAACTTCTTCTTTTTTACTGCTGAAATTTCAATATGTTCAACTTATATCTTATTCAGAAGTTTTATTCTTTCGATTATAACTTTAATTCCAATCTCATTCTGCAACCATTTATTTCTATGTTTTATATTTTAGTAGACTTTTTTTCTGAATCAACAATTTATTTCACTTTTTCTTTTATAGATTTTTACTTTTATCATATTTTAAAGTAATGGCTTTCGGTTAACATTTTTTTCCAATACACTTTATATAATTTTGCATTTAAATGTGTAATTTGTATTTTGTCTTTGATAATAAATTGTTAAATATACATATATATATATATATATATATATATATATATATATATATATATATATATATATACTCCAATTATAATAATATTGTTTATGGTGCTCTAAGTGTTTTTTATTTAATATAACATATTAATATGACTTTTTACTAACAGTAAAGTAAAATATTTTTTATAAATTTGTACCTAAATAATTATATTTATACTAATTCAAATGTTCATATATTGTCCTATTTGATGTTTCTTTTTTTGTTAAAATAACAAAGTTTAAATTGATTCATTTGTTGATTTTATATATATATATATATATATATATATATATATATGTACGTACACACATACATAAATTAACAATAAATATATATATATATATATATATATATATATATATATATTAATACACAAATAATCTACGTAAAATATAAGTCGAAAATTTTTATTGGAAAATTTTATAAAATCTAACGTGAGAAAATTCAATGTTAAAATGTCTAATAATTTTTTTACTCTAAACCATCAGTGAGTACAACATTTTGAATAAATTTCCGATCAGTTTTGCACTGAAATCGTATATCCTCTTTCGTTGTATACACCCTGAGAGAACTAGAATACAATTGTCTATGATTAAAAAATGTATCTTTATTATTAACATAGATACCAATTTTGTCAAAATTCTGACCCAACACAGATCACGTGATTATTGGTCACCAAATAGAGCCCTGATCATATAACTGATATCAATCAATCGGAACAGAGACCATGTGACCGGTATCAACCAATCAGAGAATAAGTAAATCGCACGCATAGCGCCGGGACTATTTTTTAATTATAGAATTTTACTTATATGTTTAATAATACACTAAAATCTAAATAAATATTTTATCAGTTTTTCACAAACATCAGATATTTTTTTAATGTTACTTCATTTATTTACTCAAAAGTGTGTGCCTAAAATTCTAAAATAATAAAGTATATCAGTAATACGAAGTTTACACAACCAATATGTCATTCTATTAATGAATAGATTATTTCGAATAATCATGCTTTTTACATAAAAACAATTATTATTTGTATTTTTAAATTTATACTGATCTTTGTGTTTAGTCAAAATATAGACATTATTGTCAAAGATGAAACATTATTGTCAATTTTAAAATTTCTATACAATTTGCCATATTGGAAATTTGAAAATTATTGTTTCATATCAGTATATTATTTAGTTTACATATTATAAATAAAGAACTTTTTATCTTTTTAATACGAAAACAAGCAGATTCGAATCAAAGTTATTTTTATTATTACTAGTAGAGTAATAAGTTATGTTTGCTATTAAGAAAATAACAGTTCATTATTCTCTAAGTAATGAATTCATTATTTATTAAACGATATTAGAGCAAAAACACAATATAAATTCAGGTTGTAGTAAAAAATGAATAACGTTAAAAAGCTCTGGTACATAAATCTCGCTTTCACCAAATATTCTGTTCGATTTCATTTCAAAAATGAAATATTCATATAAAGATGAATGACCCAAATTTTTCTTCATTTAGTCTTAATATCCTGCTGTTTTTTTTTTGTCAGTTGTTCCCCCATACATGCACACCATATACAAAGATGGATGTATTTTTTAACGAACGTCTGCGTTAGTTATGTTAATTATTGCGGCTTGTTGAACATGTGGAAAAATTAGTGTTGTTTTGTTTGGAGCTACTAATTCGGCGTTGTTTTCATGTCAGGACGCAGTACACATGCGTCACGACGCCAAGCTTAACAGCGTGCGTTGTCAGTAGATGTTGGACTACGTTCATGCACGGTTCATATTATATATTGTGTACTCTGCAGCATCTCTTCCTGTTCCCGTTCGCGTGTTTATATAAACTTTTA
>CM068315.1:35600317-35615317 GCA_034766995.1 Acanthacorydalis orientalis | reverse complement strand
CAATAGAGAACATGAATAAGACCCGCATTATAGGTTATCCGCATTACAGTAGAAAACTCACCGAAAAAGGTCGTTGATCTATACAAATGTCTTTACTGTGTAGTTCCATTTGAAGCATCATTAGTCCGACCGTACAATCAACTTAAAATACGTAGTTTGCAAAAATGACGCACGTATTTATCAACAACGTATAATGTTATAAACTGAGTAGAAACATTCAACTTTCCTTCGTCCCAAAGCGGTTCTCGTGTTGGTCTATAACGTATATCCTTACACTCAGAAGAAACGAGAGCTTTGAATCGGCCACATTCGATCGTTTCTATACAGTTTATCGTTCAATATATACAAGATCCCCCTTTTTGTACCTATTGAATGTTAAACCTCACAATCCGATTGTTATGAATGAACAGCCCGCGTTAACAAGAGAAATATCGTGTGTAGCATCGGAGGAAAACTTGTTCCATATGATTACACCTTTTCGACGAACTTGTTCTTATATATTATACGAAGGATTTTGTAGTCAAATCGTATCTTAAAACAGTATGCTTCCAGCAACATTGAAATATTACATACGAAACAGCTAGCCAATACTGTTATTTCTATTTGTATGTAAAGTATTTCAGAAAGACAATATAAAGCGCGTTTCATGTACATATATTGAAAAAATGTTTCATATAAAACTGCTCGAATTAAAAACGACATGGTTACATCTATAGTATACAAACACATAAACAATTTCAAATGAACTTCGCTCGGCGGGCACTATCAAACTTATTTTATACCAATTATATTTTAATTAATATAAAATAAAATGGAAAACAAAGACGGATCGAAAATATACTGTCTAACTGTTGGTCACTTTAACATAATATGTGTGTATGTTTGTATGACAATATACATACATATATATATATATATATATATATATATATATATATATATATATATGTATGTATATATATATATACGTGTGTGTGTATGTATATACATATTCTGTTCAATTATACTATTTTGTTACGAAAATCGAATAATTAAATAACTAAATATTTTGTGTATGTGTGTTATTCATTACTATTCCATATTATGTAATTATTTCTGTCTGACGCGTCGTTAATTTGTTTACTTAAAATTTGAAACATTTTAATTACAAACCATCTTAAAATGATTAATTGATATCGATTGTTATCGAACCATCATTATTTAAACGAATTTCTTCTCTACGTTGATATAAATCCATGTTAATTGACGGGCCATTAAATATAATTGATATATATATATATATATATATATATATATATATATATATATATATATATATTTATATGTTGTTTTCTTTCTACTTATGATTACTTTTTTATTATTTTATCAGTATTGTAAATTTTATATTTTTATATTACTTATTAACGTTTTGTATTCAAAATTCTTTCAATTTAATTGTAATTATTTTCAACATTTTCACTAATTTTATTGGTATACTTTTTTATTGAACTTATTTTAAAACGCTACTGAAACCAAAATTCATCATTCGAAACGTGAATGTAAAATAAAAATACATGATCATCAGCGTAATATTTCTAACCTTGTCTATCACCTCCTATAGAATTTTTATTTTTTCGTGATAAATTATAAATATTCGTATTGCTTATTAAAGTGCTCCACGTATTTCTTATTTAATTAAATGTGTTCAGTACGTTCCCATTACAGAACAATATATCGAAGGAAATATTTTATGGAATGTAGAAAATAACGTTATGACATGTTTATTTATGAAATCGTGATCGATGATAAAATTTACGATGTATTTTAACCATCATCAATTATTTATTAACTATATGTATAGAAAATAATAAATTAAAAAAATAAAAACTAAGCTAATGTTTAAAATATCATTTAATAAAAATAAATTTTGCTGTTTTCTGCCTTAGAAAAAAGTATAATATATAGGCTTTTTTAATAAATTTACAAATGCTTTTTATACTTTAGAAATATAATAATATTAAATTTAAAATTAAGTTATATTATATATATATATATATATATATATATATATATATATATTCATTTAGCATGTAGGTGTCTGTAGGTATAAACATATATACATCTTGTAAAATCCTAAATCTGTGCACGTTTAAATTAATATTTAAACACTAAATCACTTGCATAATAGAACGCCTACAGATTTTCGGCATTTCCTGAGGTTAGCTTATTTTACGCTTGAGAGAAGATTTGTATTTAACAATATAACGTTTCTCTAATTACAATGGATATATAAGCAAATCAAATTAATGATATCTTAAAGTTTCATATAGTTTTTCTTTTAATTATAAATTGTTTAAAAACATTATTCTCAAGCAATCGTTTCTTAGCATCTCTGAATTTGTATTCAAAATTTAAATTTATAAATATCTAATTCAGTGTGTAACCACTGAGACCATTTCATCGTTTTCTGTTTTGACCTTTGATACATTATTCAAATTATGAATCATCCATTGTTGCTCTCTCGTTAATTAGGAACTGTTGCAGAGTAAGTTATTGTAATATTTTTATGTCAGTATATTTGGTACAATAATGTAATTAAAATGTTCTGTAAATAGTTCATATGTATTGGATTTGTTCTTTGTATTATATATATATATATATATATATATATATATATATATATTAACTTTTTTTCTATCAATATTTAAACAATATTTAAAGAAATCTACTAAAAATTCTGCAAGAATATTAAAAAATTAAATAAAGCTCTAAAACATCTAAAAAAATTACATCAGACATGCACAAAAGAATAATCGGTATAAAAGCTCGCAGAAGATCAAAAGCTCTAATTACAAATATAACATAAAACAGAAATAAACAGAGTTTGAATAATTTCTTGTATTTTTTTGTTCTTAATAACTCAAAGAAGCACATGATAATTGGATATAAAACATTTCTTATATTTTACTTCCATGTAATGCGAATTACATCTGTCATTCGGTTTTAATACTTCGAATATTATTATTGATTATAGTGTTGATATTTTTATTTTTGTTGTTATTTTTATTGATTATTGATTATGTATTTTATTGATTATAGTGTTTACCAATTTTTTTGCATTAATCTAAATTGTACCATTTACAGTTTCATATTTTATTTCAAGTTCAGTTACTTTAAACGCATATATCATACCTTATCAATTGAAACTTAATGCTTCGTATTTTTTGCTGACGTCGCAATTCACGTCAACTGTTCTCGTAGATAAAAACGGTATCGTTTCCTATCTCGTTTAGTTTTTCACAAAATATTTCTTCAATATATCTTCTTCAAGCTTGCCATGTTTATATTTACTGACGTTCTCATATCTAAAACATATAATTTATAATATATATATATATATATATATATATATATATATATATATATATATATATGTATATATATATATATGTGTATATATATATATATATATATGTTTATTTATGTATGTATTTATGTATGTCTGTATGCGTGTATGTATGTATATATTTGAACACTACTGAACATCCAATGTTGCACATACATGACATTAATGACTATCAAGCAGTTAATTAAAAAAAAACTATGAAGTTGTTAGTTATATAAAATAATATTTATATTCAACATATTCCTTCAGCGTATTCATTGAACAGCATATTTTGCAATATTAAATAATATTTGACAATAATGTCAATTATTCCAAATAATTATTTACTTATATGAAGTTACATTACATTTCAAACCCAGTTTCTCTAATTTTCTCATATAGCTACATAAATATTATGAATATAAACACAAATGTTATATTCCCAAACATACATATTATATTATTTATATATATATATATATATATATATATATATATATATATATACGTACATAATAAATATATATAATGAATATATATATATATATATATATATATATATATATATATAATGTTTTTTATACCAAATAAGTTGTTTACTAAAGACTAAAATATATTATTAAATTTTGTTTTTTGTTATTTCGAAAAAAATACATTATTATGTATTCTCAAGAAGATTCTGTTATTAATATAAAAAATGCTTTCATTTTTTTTCTTATTTATAATATCTACATGAACGAATATAAAAACAGCAATTTGTATATGTGTGATGAAAACTCAACAAGCGAAACGAACACGCATTGAAACAATTTAATCCTAAATCAATTAATAAGATAAATTAAGGTGCAGTATATATTTAATTAAGGCGAGTGGTTTCTATTTAAAAGGTCACGAGTTCAAATTAGGAACCAATCTTCTTTATCAACAAATGTACAGTATAGTTTTCTTTTATTCAAAAGTTCACAAGTTCATGTACGCTTCTAGCTATAAATTCAGATTAACTTTCAACCAATTAATCCAATTTGACTGCTTTTGACGCAATCGATTTGGACAACTGTATTCTATCTGAAAGGCCGTGTACACAGAAATAAACAACTAATCGTAAGATAACTGCTTAGTACAAAAAATACCTTTTTATATGTATTATTTTTTGATTTCAAAAAAGTTCTCATGTGTCAATGAAGTTATAAAACATTTCAAACTATTTTAAAATAATGCATTATTATATTATATTCTTAATATTTTACTACTGTTGTATTTTTTAAATTATTTTTCAAAACTTTTGTATTTAAATAACTAGTTAAGTTCTGTCAATTTTATAACACAACATACGCACGTTAACTCCAAAATATTTCATTAATTTTTCCATGTGTAAAATTTTTGGTTATTTGTTAATAATTACTATTATTGATTTTGATTAGCTTCACTATTTATTTTTAATTGAATACAAAACAGATTTTTTATTTAATGAAATAGTATTTTAAAATTAACAAACAATATAATTGGAAACAATATCAGCACAGAAGGAAAACAGAAATTATTTTATGTTTTTTCTGCAAGAAGTGCTAATTATAATTATTTCTCAAATGTATATAATATATTTTATGTATCAATCATAATTAAGTGTTAGTATTAAAATATATTGAAGTGATTAAAAGACAATATTTCCATTATAATATTAATTAAAAACCAGTTCAAAAACGAACATATATTTGAAAGAAATTCTGCAACTGTCAACAAACCTTAAATTGAATTACGTGACATACATATACTTGTGACATTCGTGTATTGAACGAAAGAAAAATAATAATGTTTAAAATGTTTTCTGTAACAATATTTTTAATTGATTATTAACTAAAATATTAATTGTTATCTTCATCATTTTCATTACTGTCTTTTAAATCATTAAAAATATTGTTTATTGTCATATTTATATTCTTTTAATATCATTGTATTTAAAAATTATTTCGAAGTGTATCACGTTGTAAATTATTTAATTAAGAGACAAAATATACGCATATTGTGCGATTTTCGGAATTATAAGGTTAAAAAATAAATATGAACAAAAAATCAAATAGAAAAAATAAAAATCGATATAATTTGTATTTTTCATTAATATAGTGTTATTTTTCATTAAATTTGTGATATTGTTTTCAAAAATACGAAAATTATAAAAACAGATACATTTTATGTGTAATATTTGGTTCCTAAAAATCTTTCAATATTTGGAATCTAACCCTCTTCAAAACGCTCCTACTACATTTTGTCTGTTTATAAACAAATAATGTTTATTTTCAATCCAGTTCTTTGATTGTTATCTAAAAATTTAAATACTAAAATGTATTAAAATTTAGTTATCCTTCTCAAAACATTAATTAAACTAATATCAAAATAAAATTACAGTTACAATCAGTGCTCTAAATTATTCCGTCAATCACGATTAAAATCGATATATAGTACGTATATAGTTATATATATATATATATATATATATATATATATATATATGTATATATATATATATATGTATGTGTGTGTATATAGCGGTGAAAAAGTGAACGAGTGATGAATATTCAAGCCTCAATTATTCGAGGTTCTGTTCTTCTTGATAAAAAAGCAGCAGTAAAAAGTATAGAGTCCACGAGACAGATGAAAATTAAACTTAAAAAAAATATATTGTTTGTTTTGCGTCCAGTTTTTGTACCATATCTAGAATGTAATTGAAATAAACTGTTTATGTTTCTAAAGTATATTGAATGGGTTTTTATTTTTTGTATTTAGCAGTATATGCTATTTATTTTCATATAGAATGCACACATTTTTACATGTATTTTTTAAAGCTGTTTATTTCATTGGAAAAAATTTAAAGACAATGTATGAGTTCATTTTTTTATTTTAATAAGCTTTTATTTTTTCATACACATACTCACCACACACACACATACACTTAAAACAGCTAGGAAAATCGAAAAAGAGAAAATTGTATATGAATTTGAAGGGGATAAGCGCAATTATGTTTCTACCAACCCAATAAAAAGATAATACTTTACATGAAGGCAGTTATAGATAATATAATTATTAAACGTTTTTTTATCAACATATATGTTGTTAATTTATATATATATATATATATATATATATATATATATATATATATACATATAAATTAAGAATATATACGTATGAATATCATTTGTTATTAATTTCTAATTATCATCTTTAAAGCACATTTATGTTTTTATAGTGACTATTTTTTATAATATAGAACCAATAATTCATAAAATAATAACACATTCGCAATAAGGTATCTCATATAAAAGTTCTACCCTTCATTTATCACAACATCACTTACAAATAAAACATTATTATTTTATCTCACACAACAATACTTTGTAAGAAGGCTCTAACACAAGATAAAACTTTACACAAAATCAACTTTCAAGCACATACTAATAAAACTTTTTAAATATATAACGTGAAGTTAAATTACAAAGAGTCAAATAAATTGTATACTTAATTGATGTTCTAACTATATGTAGTAAAACTAACTAGAAGCAGAAATGTTATTTAATTTAATGACTATTTAAAACCACTATTATTATAAATTATTTTTACTTGGTTTTAAAAAAAGATACTTAGGAAATTTATTTTTAGATTTTAAAAAGTTTTTGAGTTGCACTTAATACCGGTTCCAGTTTGATTAATTTAATGTTCATTAATACGTTTTTTATATCCATTTTATATATATATATATATATATATATATATATAATATATAAACATAGTAACTATTAGTAGCACAGTTCAATATTTTGAAAATTATGTTTTTTTTTAATTTTAGTCATTTTAAAGAAATTATGTCAGACAATCTTTAACTTAAAAAAAAATTTAAAAGACAATGTAAAAATAATACTATCTTTTGATATTAAGAAACGGATATATACATAGGAAAAAAATTTTTATTTATTTTCAATCAGTTATTATACATTTATTATGTACAGTATAGCATCTTTAGAAACAATATCATATTTAAAGACATTTCGGTATGCAAATTGCAGTCGTCCTGACGAATGGAATTTATCAGACAAGCTTTATTTCTTCCTCCTGAATGTCAGACATTTAAGCTCTTATTAATTTAGATTTTATTGCGCTTACAAATTAAAATTTTATATTTTTGTAATCCCTGTTGTATATTTATTTTTTAATTGAAATTTTTTAATTCAGATTTTTTAATTCAAAATATAATATTACATAACGTTGACTTTTATATAAATTATTTAATGATACATAATATTGAAACACATTTTCAGTGTTTCATTCTATAATATTCCAATAATGAAGTTTACTATAATATTAAATGTTATACTTTTTTACCTCTTCTTACTACATATTTTCACATTACTGATAAAAAGTAGATAAAATTCTTGATTTTGTGGTGAAATACATTTAAAAAATGAATCTTTCACACACACAACTCACAAAAATGTATCTAATCAAAAATTATCTCAAATGAATAATTGAACATTTGATTAGAAAAAAATTTTGTGTCGAGGTATTGAAAAATTCTTCATTGGTGCTCGCCACAAATCTCCATCAAAATGTACATCAACCCCAATCAGAAATGATAAATAATCATTTATTAAACATTTTTGATTAGATCTATTTTCTGACTTGTAGAGTGAAAAAGAAATTGATTTGTAAAAATATTGTTATAATTTTTATAATTGTTTTTTTTTTATTTCATATATTCTTATATCAAACAGAAAAATAAAGACTAAAGTGCCCATAATCAAACTTTTTACTTTTAGATAAAAATATATTAAAAATTATTTTTATGCTTAATAATTATTTAATAATGTAAATAAATGTTTACTGTGAATAATGAAAAATTCTGAATACAAAAGGTTTGAAATATTTTGTTCTATTAATTTCACTAATTTATCAAACTAAATAGTGTCTCATATTACTATATGTGTGTGGTATATATATATATATATATATATATATATATATATATATATATATATATATGAATATGTGTGTATATATATATATATATACATACATATATATATATATACACACACACACTTATACTCTCTTGATATTTTAACGGATTATCTTTCAACAGAAACCTATTTAACAACATTCATTTATTTCACATTTCCATATATTAAAAACAAAAAAATATGCATTTACAAATAAAAAATTACGAGTTCCATTCATTTGTTTAACTTTTGTTGAAAGTATGTTATGTGTTTGTCACAATTTATAACCTTGTTTGATGATTAAAACAAATTTTCTGTGTAATGTCAAACTACTGGGTACAAAATTCAAACTATAGAGGGAAAACAGCAAATTACAATTACATCAAAGTACTGTACCCTCCAATTCGTCGAGTGGTCAAACTATCACAACTGTAATATTTGTTAAAATGACAAATTTTATTAACAACATCGTAAATTAATGAACTAGAAGTATTTAATAACAATTACGCGTTTTTATAAAATTAGCAATACTTTGTAAAAAAAATGTGTCAGAAATAATACAAAATTATATTTAATATTTACAAAAACATTTGTACTTATTTTATCAATATTTTATTCCTTTAAATATTTTGTTCACAGAAAAAATATAATGAAATGAAAATACTCCATACATATTCATTCTTACATAAATACACACACATACATATATATATATATATATATATATATATATATATATATATATATATATATATATGTAGGTAAAAATAATGAGAGAATAGAATCAAATACTCTTTCCCAGTAAAATTATAAATGACACACAGATGAATTATTTTATTAAAGTTACGTACGTTTCTGTTTCCAATAATAATAAAGAAGTGTTCTAAAATTGCATAGATTGAAAACAGAAATGTTATTTCGTAATTCATCATAAAAATATTTCCTGTAATGTCAAGTTTGAAGAATTTATTGTTATTAGTATACAAACTGTACAGATAACGTTTTTTTCAGATTCAGTTCCAAACGGTTCTCTTGAATACATTTTATATTAAAAAGTAACACTATGTATGTATATATATATATATATATATGATATATATATATATGTACATATGTGTGTGTGTGCATAGATACAATTGTTATGTATTTCATTGAAATAAAAATAAATTTTGAAAAATGAAACAGTTACACATTTGCGAATGCAAATTTAATAAAAAAGAATAACTGACAAGGGAAATCAAAAATAAAATAATTAAAAATTACGGAATTCCGCCGACTTCATATATGTGATTACTTGAATATAAACTGAAGATGATTTTGAATTCCAATTAGATTCATACATACATTATATATATATATATATATATATTAGTGTGTGTGTATATATATGTTGTAACATACGAAGTAGTAGAAAGTAAAAGTAAATATTTCATAAATAACCTTAAACATAAAGTTTTCAATTAAATTATTGCTATCTCATAATTTATATTATATATATATATATTAAAAAAAAAAAAACTGGAAAATTGTATAATAAGTCAGTTTTGAATCCTATAAAATACGTGTTTGACAAACAATATGAACGTTAAAAACGTATATTAATTAATGCGTGTATGACATTTTTCCAGTTTTTGCAGTAATTGTATTTTGCGAATTTGGTAATGATATGTATTATTTATCATTAAAAATTCATGTCATTCATGTGTATATATCGATATAGTCAATAAATGTAGTTTAATAAACATTTATCTACTTCTGTGATCATTATATATTTATATTGGAACAAAAATATTTGTTATCACCATTTGCTCTATTGTTATCGTTTATCAAATAAATATGTTCATTGAATTATGATTTAATATAATAGCTTTTGAAAATAATTGATTAAAGCGTTAATAAAGACCGATAGATTTCATTTAATGTTATGTAAATAAACAATTACTGAATTTGAATAAAATTTAAGTAAAGAACATCGTATTGAATCCATTTTGAATTAATAATTCTTTTGTCAATTTTTTCAAGTGAAATATTTTTAATATATATATATATATATATATATATATATATATATACACACACATATATATATATGTGTGTGTGTGTGAATCTGTGTATATATGTATGTATTATCTATATAAACAATACGTCGTCATTTATAAGCTTAATATATAATGAAGTTTTCTTGAGAAAATATAATAATAGATATCATAAAAGTACGGACCGTTGGTGTAGTTTTAAGGGAAGATATTTTTTGTAAAATATTAGGACCCATCTCATGGAATGAAATAAGGTCGTTTAGGCCGATCAGTCAAGCAGAGTAAAAGTGATCTTTCGAGTTGTAAACGTCTCCAACATCCGTTGCAGTGCGTACCTAGGTTACAATATTAATGTCATACAATGTTTTACAACTGATAATGTTTTTGAACCTAAATGACTACGCATAGAAATGTGTATTAAAGAAAAAGGTTTCATAAATAAACGTCATTTAAAACCTACTATTAAGAAATTTGAAATGAAATTTATTATAATTAATTAAAATAATTCTGTATTTAGAAAATGTAAAATACTGGTGTTTTTTATATTAATTATTTAAATTTTGTATTTAATTTTTCATTACTGTGTAGAGTTTTTTTCTTATCTATTGATTTAATGTCAGTTTTAATTATGTTTTTATAAGAAATTTTATAAATTATAATTTTTTATTTTTCATTTACATATTGATACATTTATAAAATGTTTGTGTTATAAAATTATTTTTTAAAGACAATCCCATAATTGTAAATAATAAATTGAACTCTGAATAAGAATACTAACTGTTTGTCGTCATTTATTTTAGTTCTCAGTAGTGTATTTAAAATTCAATGAATCCCTTTTATCAGAAAATCCAAGAAAAAACTTCATATTATAAACGAATATCACTTTTTATAAAATAAAGTATTACATGTTAAAAATTATTCTAAATATTTAATATAGGGAAATTTATTTTTCGTGCTAGAATTGTTCAAAGCAAAAATTAATATTTTCGGAAAGGCAGTATAGGAGGAAATACATTTCATATTTTTTTTGGGGAATGATTTTAGAAACATCATTTTTTTTCTAGACAACTTAACATTTGTTTCAATATATTTTTTCTTTTTTTGGCATTTGAACAATTCCTAAATTGAAAGTATTTAATATGTATTTCAAAAACTTTTCTTTTTATTAAAATCAAAGCAGAATTTTATATTATCGACTATTGACTATCGGTCCATTGTGTATTCAACTCGCTTTGAGCAGGCATACTGACTTTGTGTAGAAATCCACAAAGCTCTTTATAGTGTAAAACGCTAGTTTTTAGAAAAAATATTATCTCAAAAAAAAGTATAATATAGGTAAATCATTGAAAAATAAAACTATAATTAGACAATAAAAATTAAATGTATGCCAATGAAATATAAAATTCCTTTTATATGTTTTATATAGACACATGAAAAATCTATTTAAAAATATTGATTATGTTACATAAGCGAAATGCTATAATTGTGAGTTGATGAATTCCTCTTTATAGAGATGCTATTGTCAACAAAATAAAACTTATGACTATTTAGGAGACCTATTTCATAGTAAATGCATACGTCATTTTATAATGGATATAATTGAAATATAAAATAACAGAAAGTATTATTTATATATTTTGCATTTGTAATATATCCACTGATTTTTTTTAATTTCAAATATGTATCTTTATCGTCAACTTTATATTGTATGATTGAAAATGAAAAGTATTATTATAAAAACAAGATATTTGTAACAAATCTCATTAATTTTTGAATATATTTGTGTGTATATAAATGTGTGTGTATGTCATAATACTCTAAAACAACTTTTATCCAAGGAAAACACAAGGGAAATCGATTTCTTTTACGGTCAATTGGAAAATTCCATTATAAAAGATGTAATCTTGTTTACGGTTCTCTAAAGAATTAATAACTTATGATTGGAAAATCTTTGACAATTCGTTTACTATATCCTTCACGAACTATCAATTATTGATGTTTAAGTATGTTTTAGACAACGATTAAATATGAAAATTAAACGTTTATGAAAAATCGTTTTCTATAAAACTAATTTTAGTTTTTCTCTTTTATTATACGAAAAGTCTTTCCTGTAATAATAATTATGTTCTGTTCAATTACCCATTTTGTTTTTTTTTATTAAAAAATTAAGTGTAATTTTAAATTTTTCATAACCTTTCCAATTAAATTATATCCACGTGCATTAATGTACTATAGAATAGTTAATGGGAAATCATTCGGTTGTTAAAATCTTTGCAAATATATTCACTCTGAACTTGTTGACCTTAATGAATAATTTGAATGTATAATTGAAGAGCTTATGTTAATCGTGTGGTAACAAAACGATTGTCCTAGTTTTGATACACAAATAACCTTTGTAAATTTATTTTTATTATAGTAAACATGTTTCTTATTTAAGAATATATTTTTAAAGAAACGTTTTATTCTTTTAAATAATATATTTATAATTTAATGTTTAGTAATTGAGTAATTGAATGTATAAGAGTAATCGGCAATGACTGTTTCTAAAATTACATTTTAAACATAGTACATTGTTTTCGATTTAATGAACTTTCTACAAATTCTTTTATTTTTTTCATGTAAGTGCAACAAAATCACACCATTTCGGTACTTGAATATAAAAATATATACACGTATTCTACAATTGAGCTTTCTGAGAGGTAATTACTTATAAAATATTTAATAGAAAATCCAGTTTACATATACAATTTACATTTAGTTTCCATTCAAATATATCTAAATGTATTGAAAAATGTTTCATTGGCGTTCGCCACAAATGTCCATAATAAGCATCTCATCAACGCATTTATAACTGCGCAATATTTATTATACAGTTTATATTAACTTTTAATTGAATTTTTGTTTTCGTTTGAAATTTATTTTCATAACTCTTTTATTTATCAATTTCTATATGTATATATATATATATATATATATATATATTATATATTCATTCTTTATTCTGATGAAAATATATTTATAGATTATATTGTAACATTCAAATAAGTATAACATAATATTTTGTTTTACATCAAGAATATGCATATATTTACATATTTATTTCATAACATTTCTTTACATATATTGGCATTTTTATGTTTTACTGAAGTACAAACAGTTAACTATAATACTGCAACCTTTGAAATGTTTATGTATCTTTTATATATATATATATATATATATATATATATATATATATATATATATATATATATATATATATATATTTGTGTGTGTGCGTGAGTGAAAGAAAGAGAAAGAAAAAAGAGAGGGAAGTACAAAAATTATAGTCTTTTTTAAAAAAATATTTTGTCGTTCCTTACATAAATATTTTAGTCATAATTTATAAATATAATAAAATAGGAATGTCTGCTTTTAAAAACAACATATGAAAGAAAATTTGTTAAGTTTGTCTAAGAAATGTTATTTTAATACGAGAGGTTTTAATTTAAAAACATTATTAACAGGTAACATTTGATATTTAATAAATAATACACACACACACACATATATATATATATATATATATATATATATATATATATAACATTTTCTCTGTTTTGAACCCGATAGAATTGTATATTATATTAATTTATTATTTTTTTTAATTATTTCAGTAATATCCATGTCATCAAAATTTAAAATATTATATATTTTCAAATCAAATATTAAAAAATATACAAATCTAATGTAGTAAATTTAATTTAAATTAACAAGAATTTTAATTCAAATATAACGTGAATTGTTGATCATAATTAGTTTTACTTTTTTAATAAAATATGTTTTATGTATTATGTTGCCTAAGTACAAATTGTTTTTCTTTTTTTTACGATGTATAATAATTAGTGATAATTTTGTTATGAATTTTAAATATCTTTAAATATAACAACTTAGGCCAGTTCAATATCTAATTAATAAATATTTTAGCTTAGTTTCTACTTAATTACATTACTATATATATATATATATATATTAGAATAAATTAAAAACGTAGTAGTAATAATGTATTTAAATTATACCAATTATTATCTGATTTGAACAAACTGTTAACCAATTTATTGTAAGTTCACACCCAATTTTTGGGATAAAATTGGGATATATGTATATATATATATATATATATATATATATATACACGCATATATATATGCGTGTGTGTGTAACAGAGAAAAAAAGTAACGAAAATTCGACAAACATTAGAAAAAAGTCGAACTCAGTAAAAGCATTGAGCTACTGACAATAAAAATAAATTACTGCAACAGTGATTACAAAATAATTAGAGATAAACCGTTGGAGATATGTTAAAAAAGACATTTAGTTGTAAGAAATACGGATATATATATATAGATAGATAGAGAGAGAAGAAGAGAGAGATAAATAGGTAGATAGAGAAAGAGAGAGATACATGGAAAGAAGATTCAGTTTTAAAATGATAGATTTTTCGGTAACTTGGCGCTGTGAGGATGATGGCATTTACCATTCATATGTGCATATGTATATATGATTTATTAAATATTTTTAATCGAGAAATTTGGTGTGGTTTGTGGAGTGAATAAAGAATTTATTTGTAAAA
>CM068315.1:35580317-35595317 GCA_034766995.1 Acanthacorydalis orientalis | reverse complement strand
TACGCTTAGTTCGAGATTAAGATTATTTGCAGAACGTTTAATACTATAAGGGTGTAAGCAATAGTTACCGAAAGAAACTATACCTGTATGATAGTATTTTATTTGAATAAAATTTGGAACTACGTTCAAAAAATAAAAAAAATATTTACAGTGCTTTCTTAACATATGAAAAAAAACATTTACCTTTTTAAGATTTTTTTTGTATTTCAAGTTTATTCTCGTTCCCTGGATTACGTGCTTCAGTATTTGAATTTAGTATTTTATGAGTTTGTTTGCATGTATATATGCACATATATATATATATATATATATATATATATATATATATGTATGTATGTATGTATGTATGTATATATAAGTTTGGTACAAAAATAATTGCGGTTTTTATCATTTTAAATTTGGCATCGATTTTTCTAGTTACCGTTATCTTTTGTTATAGTCATATGATACATCATTGTAAACAATCAAATTAACACTAGTAATTTCAGATTATGTATATTATTTTCATCCTTTGGTATTGTTGGATATAACCTCTTAATTAGTCATAGAAAAAAACTAATTTGCACGATTTTGTTGTATGTGTTTAAATTGAGACGCAAAGCAACTGAAACTGCTCGAAATATCAAATTTGTGTTTGGCAAAGAGTCAATTAATGAACGAATAGCTCAACACTTGGTTACAAAAATTTCGTAATGGAAACGAAAACTATTATCCAGTTTTCGTTTCCATTACGAAATTTTTGTAAATTTTTGTACGGAGGGTCGTGGACGTCTTTTAGCTATAGACAATAATAATTTAAGAACCATTTATTGAACCGGATGTACCTTAAACAACTCGAGAGGTGGCAGGAGAACGCAATGTTGTTCATTCAGCAGTTGTTTGTCATTTAGATTTTTAACAATTTTTATAACAATTTTTAATAACATTTTTTTTGCAACCTTTTAGTTTTCGTGACTTAGTACTATTTTATATATGGAGAGAGATAGAAAGGTATTTTACTTTGATTAATTATCAATATAATTAGCTAAAAAAGTTATCTTTGCCAATTTTATTCTCAAATAAAAAATATTGCCAAGTGTTAAGTCTGTCAACTTTACTTATGTTATTAATCTAGAATAATTTTAGATTTGTACTATGTGTATTTATATTTTTATCTTTATAGAATTTACTTATTAGATATACCTCATTATGAAACTTGACTAGCATTCTTGAATTACAGAAACAAAACGTATGTAAACGTTTAAACGAAGTAATTTTTTAGTTTGGCAAAACAGATAGCTATTTAATTTATTGTATACTTAGTTTATTTTCATTTCTATATTTATTTAATATGTATATATATATATATATATATATATATATATATATATATATGTATGTATATATATATATATAAATACATTTAATTTAATAGGGAAAGTATAAGTTTGTTTCTTAATTAATTTTTAATTTAGAAAGTGTTTTTGTTTTCATTTAAACTAATCTGAGAAAAAAGCACAATTAAAATTAAGACGTTTCTCATTCGTAACAGTAACATTTTTTGGAATGAGATTACAAAATCAGTATGCAAGAATGTATAAAAGTAACGCGCGAACTCACTCGTTCCCGCTTTATTTCAAACATTATGTCATTCTGTTTGGATTATATCAAATCCAGCAAGCTTTCGCCGCGAGAATACGAAATACTTAAAACACTATAGTATGAGGATGAGGCTTAACTGCTAAAAATGTTGACACGTCGTCCGTCTTATATAAACGGATCACACGCGAGTGTTGTTTTTGACGTACGGTTTCAATTTTTTGAATATATATTTTTGAGAAAATCGGAATTAGGTATTTTAATTTGACGTCTCTTTCAGTAACGTACAATTAAATGTTTAAATGTTTCGCTGTTTTCTTTCTTTTCCTGTCTCGTAAAATTTATATCATAATTAATTTTCTAGTAAATTGATGAATATTAATTTATTACTATTTATTATTGAAATGTACTATCTGTAACCTTCACTGTTCTTGAACATTATATATATATATATATATATATATATATATATATATATATATGTATATATATGTATATGTATATATATATATATACATGTCAGCAAATTCCAACTTTCCCAGCCGCCGTCAGTTAAATTCCGACTTTGATTAGTCAATATATATCCTGATTTATAAAATTAAAATTAGATCACCCTCACCCTCACTCTTTTTTGACTCGGCCAAGGGCAAGTATGCAGCCTTAGGTAGAGGTTCTACTTCAGACTTTGACGGCGGCCGGGCAAAGTCAGACTTTGCCTGGTCGTCTAACTTTGCCTACGACACACACACACATATATACACACACACACACACATATATATATATATATATATATATACATATATATATATGTGTGTGTGTGTGTGTTGTGTGTGTCGTCGTAAGCAATGTCCGACGTCCAGGCAAAGTCCAACTTTGCCCGGCCGCCGTCAGTCAAGTCAAGTCCGAATATATATATATATATATATAAACACCCTGAGTTATGTAACACACAACATACGCAAACGTTAAACGTATTATATTCGAAAATTGCAACTTGTTCAATTAAAATAAGTAGTTTAATTGATATTTTATTCTTTCATGAAGTTTTCAAGAAATATGTGGCTTTAAAAATACAAATCTTTTTTGTAAATATTTTCTTCCCAGCAGTGGCATTTTCTCTGGTCTATAACTTTTCAAATCAGTCACAACCAAGCATGGAGGTGCCAGCGTGATGTTTTGAACACGTTTTTCAGTCTATTATGTTTGTCGTTTTCAGAAAATTCAAAGAGTAATGAATCGTTTCACACATAAAAACATTTTAGAAACTCAACTGATTCTTCATGCTGAGTGGAATATGGCTTTTCATTGGATGTTTCAACACGATAATGATCCGAAACACATCGAGGTTGCTCAAGTTAAAAGACAATGAGACTCAAGTTCTTGATTGGCCGCCACAGTCGCCAGACTTGAATCCCAATCTTGATAAGCGGGGACTGTTTCGAGCATTAAAAAATGAATTGGGACAAATACGCGAAACCACCATTTTAAAATATAATTTCATCAATACCACGTATATGTGCTGAGGTTATTAAGAATAGGGGCTTTTACACAAAGTAGATTTGTTGCTTTAGTTGTGCACACTCTCATATATTGCAGTTATTTGTTTTTGTTGCCATTTTAAATTAGTGAATTATTATTGTTTTTGAAAATGTATCGTTTTGTTTTTGTTTCATCAATATGTAAGTTTGCATTATTAATATCATTGTAAAGTAATTGAAAGAAAAGATAAATACAATTAAATGTTTAAGTGGAATTTGATATTTCTGTTTTGCACAATACGAAATAATATACATACATATAATAATAATATATATTGCAGTAAATAATATACATACATATAATAATAATAAATATTGCAGTTTATTATCAAGTTACACTTAAGTAATTTATATATCGACTTACGTAAAATTCAAGTTACGTTGTGGTTTCCGGAACGCATTACTCGCGTAACTCGTGGTTTTACTATATGTATGTATGTATGTATATATATATATATATATATATATATACATGTATATATATAGAGAGAGAGAGGAATCTCCGTTGATTTTTCATACTATTTCTTTTAGTAAAAGTTATTTTTAAATATTTTCATACTTTTTTCTATTAAATTAGAAGTTTATAACGCCCAAATATAATAAAATTAAATTCTTAATCCATTTTCATTGCAATCGTAGCATATATTTTTACATAGACACAAGTATTTAATATTTGCAGTAATAAACGAAATTATTTATTGAATATTGTCATTTTTTATGATTATTTTTTCACATCTATTTGCTCTATATTTTATACTTGTCCTTGTTATGAACTTTTCATGTTTATGTTTCTTTTGAAACGTTTATTTTTTCTATTTATATTCAGTGTTAGTATTATTACTTCTGAATTATTGAACTTTTCTTATTAATTATAAATAATTTATTCTGTATATCTTAATTAAATTATTTTCAAACATTATAACAGATAACAATAATATTCTTTAAAATATAAAACAGGAAACAAACATTGTTGTTTATTTTTATTAATGCTTAGCAAATGCAATTACGTACGCTTTTATTCAGCCCAATGAATGTCATGCGAATACAAAAAACATATCCGATGTATATATTTTATTCGTACATGTTGTTGTTATATAAAAATATAATTTAAAGAAGAAGTATATAAATAAATAACGAATAATGAGTGAAACAAATAACTATTATTTCACATGATTTATTTGAAAATATGTTTCAAATATATTAAAATCTCTTTAAAAGTTATAAAAGTCTGTAGATATCAAACAATATTATGGTTTTACCAACTTGGTATCGGAATCATACTAATTAAATTATTTATTTGATCATTGAAAAAATACAAAGATATATTTTGTAATATACGTATGTACGCCCTTTTTTTATTAAAAATAAAAAATAAACTTTGAAAAATGTATAAATGTATAATTATTTGTAATTAATTTTATTTGATATTCTACGTGAATGTAATTAATAAATAAAAAAGTATGTATTTCGTTTTAATTAAATCTAACAAAAGAATACTTATTTTTCGAATTAGCTAGTTCTTTTTATAATAATCAAGTGCTTTTTACGGACAATATTATAATTTGTAAGTCTGCGTACATAGTGTGAAACGGCGAGCAAGGAGTAGAAGAAAGCAATGAAAACGAACCAATAGAAATACGTTGAAAGTATACAGAATTTCTCTCCATGCCACTCTAAATAATCCAACGTGTTTTCCTTGTCTTATTTTCATGTATTTACTCTTATCTTTGTTCGTCGCTGTACTATATACGCGACATAAAGCTTTTTTCACTTCGAAACATTTCAACTGCTGAAATAAACATTTTTCTGTTATTTTCAAAATATAAAATTTGATCTTTAATGATAAAATACATTTGTACCAGTTTAAAAATTAAAAATCAACATGCGACTTCAATTCGTGATAAAATTTAATGGAATCATATTTTATCGATCAGTGAGATGCTGGTGTATATAATACTCTTGTATCGTTAGTAATTGAGAAGAAAAATACATTCTATGCTATTTTTAAATACAGTCATGTACGGACGATATGTCAATACTTATAAGAAGTTTTTTTTATATTTCGAACGCGTACAAATACAAAGAAGTGTTTATCATTAAATATAAATATTTTTTCTTTCATATATATATATATATATATATATATATATATATAATATTTAGATTATTTATATATGTATTCTTAGTATATAACAGAACTTTTCAATTTTTGTTGTATAAAATTGGTATTATATATTGATAATTGTAAGTGTATGTATGTATATATATATATATATATATATATATATATATATATATATATATATGTCTCCAACTCATGCATATATGAATTTCTTTCTGAATTAATATATCCAATTAATTTTTTTCCAATACCAATCTCATACTTTTTCAATTAACAAACAATCATTTTTAATGCCACATTTGCATGTACCTTTCTTTTCCTTATAGCTTCTTTAATTAGGTGTTTATAAATAAATTTTCCATAAATAATAATTTCTGGAAACTAAATATATTCGAATTAAATATATATTCGAACTCAGCAAATTGAATAATTGTTCGTTTTTTGTTTAAATTAAATAGTTATTTCATGTTTAACTGTTTTCATATAGTTAAAATATATTTTGAGTTTGTATTTAATGACAATATAGTTTTGACACTGTGGTAAAATTCACTTTCACAAATGAATTTCTTTCCGCTCCAAGAAATAACCAAAAAAAATTTCGTAGTCTGTGACGTGAAAAAATTAATTCATTTGTGAAATGTATATTTAGTGTTCTATATATGTATGAAGGAAAAAATAAATATTCATTGAGTATCAGTCGTTAATTATTGATAATAATCTTAATCTTATATCGTGTGTAATAGAAAAATACATCTAAATGTGTCGTTTACATGCCACATTACTTATTTTTTAATAGTAATAATTTTTAATAATATATGCTTAAAAAGAAATATGAACTTTCGTATTTTCGAAATACTTATTTTTCAATGCTAAAAATATTTATTGAGGAATATATTATTGATTATATTCCCAGACAGAATATATTAACACTGAATTTATTTCACTACCAACTTCGTTATTTAAGTAAAGAGACATATATGTTAAGGATTATTTTCAACATAAAAATGAACGACATTAAAACATCAAAGATAAAAATAACTCAAGTGAATCACTTCTAAAAGAAAAACTATTATAACTTTTTCTGTAAGCTATTAGATAAATTGAATGTTAACTTATACCCCAAGAATTATAGCGGGTAAACAATGAAACTGAAATCCGTTATCAGTTGAAGTTTGTAAATAAATAAAAAAAAGTAAAAGTAGAACTCTATATGTTCAGTCAGTTAAAAGAGATCATGGCCACACCAATTTCTATGAATTTCGTACAGCAGAATATAATTCAGAGACGAATAACTGTAAAATTTAATATTTTCGTGTATGTATATAAAGAGTTATGGTACATGTAAAAAGTGCTTTATATTAATCTATTATGTAAATAAAAACTTGGCAGTCTACAATAATATTTCAATTTTATTTAGTAAAAAATATTGTATAATATATTAGTATATATATATATATATATATATATATATATATATATATATATACATATATATATATATATATATTTCGCCCTTAAAATTTATTTGTGTATTTAGTATTTCTACACATTTAAAAATTTAAAAATCTAATTCTTATCCGTTAAACTCTACGTGTGTGATTTAACAGATGAAACACAACCAGTTATTATTTAAAAAAACATATATAATATTTATATAAAATGTTCAAATGCTCTACTCGTATCTTTTTATCAAAAAAATTATAAATATATTGTTTAGTATGTAATCGACATATGCTGGCCATTATGGGATGAGTCTGTTTGGTAAACCGCAGTTCCATTCAGTAACAAAGCAACAGTCGACTAGACAATGTCCTCTATTGTAGTCTATTGAAATTGAAATTCCGATAACAAATTTGTCATTTTGACATGGACGAATGTCGGTTGTTAGTCTAACTCACAAAACTTAGTAACGGATGAATATGGGCTAAATGGCATCTTATCTATTACAAAATATGTGTCGAATATTTTTTATACATGTGTTATTAGAATATATTAATCAATCAGTACTATGAATTATAATAAATTAACAGTGATATATTTTCCTTTTGTAATTCAGCCTTTCCGAATAGATATTATTAATATTCCAAGTCATCCTTTTTTCTAATAAATCAATCTCTATTTAAGTAATTCAATCCATCTTTCATGTATGCTGTAATTACGTATAGTAAATATATTAAAATTTCTTTTGATCATTAATTCTTCGTATCACTATTCAAAACTAATTATATACAACAAAATGTTAACGCTTTGAAAATATATAACGTTTATAAAAGCAAGTAGCAACAGATATGTATTAAACAAATTGCACTTGTAGACCAAAGGTCACATAAACGGAATGCAATTAAGTAAATACAAATCGTCTTTATCGAATCAGTGTCAACATTGTAATCGGATCAGTGTTCTTCACATATTGGTAGAGAAGGAATAGTTTTTCGTTGTTTTTTATAATTAAATTATTTTTATGAATTGAATTATTCTTATATAATTTTATTTTATATTACATGTATAAAATTTATAACGAAACTTTTTTTGAAACCCTTTTATAAACCTTCGAATGGCATAAATGTAAAAATAAATAAAAAATACATGCACTTCGTTTTGGAAACACTGGAAAACTTTTATTAATGTTCGCTTGACCAGTAGTCAATTAAACGTCTATTTGATTGAAACGACGAACTGCAAAGTAATTTAACATTACGTAAAATGTTTTCAAAATACAAAATAAATGTTCAATGCGTATAGTAATACATAAAAGTATCTAACGATAAGTACAAAAAATGCCTGAAAATAATAATTTTATTCATCTTATTAGACATTTACTGCTATGTATTCCTACTGTTTAAATCAAAAATAAATTTTATTAATATCTGCAGGCAATTACCAAAGGTTGATGAGGCAACATAAAAAAAGAATATAGATATACGAGTAAATAAAAAGTACAAAAAATATAATTTGTTTTATTTTATCTAATATTATATATATATATATATATATATATATAGTATGGAACATATTTTAATTACGATTTATAACGTAATTTGAAAACTAACAAAAATTTTATGTAATATCAAAGTAAAGAATGCAGCAAACTACAAAACGAAAAATCAAACTAAACTGGATACCCCAAATTATTGATTGGTTAAATTACCAATCACGACTCTACTGTGTATATGTGTCTATTCTTATATATATATATATATATAAAAAAAAAAACGTCGAGACACTTGACCAGTTTCGACATTTATATAATCTTAATTCAATTTTTAACTATAAGCAAATTATAAACTGCATAAAAATAGCATACGAACTAAGATAAGTCATAGAAAACAATGTAACAATTGGCCCAACTATTAAAAATTAAAGATAAAATCATAATAACAAAAATCTATGAAAGCACATACACACACATACACAGACACACATACACAGGCATATATATATATATATATATATATATATATATATATATATATATATATATATATATATATATACACACACATTGTATATAAAATTACCGAAACATAATTTAAAATAATAGAAATCGATTATAAATACAATTTAATATCAAAAAATAAATATTCCACTATAAAACATACAGTTTTAATTTGAAATCAAATCACATAACCGTATTTTAAAAATCTAATATGTTTTCTTTGTTTATTTTTGATAAAAAAAAAGTAATTATTATATTATAGTATAATGAAGTATGTGTGTGTGTGAGTATATACATATATATATATATATATATATATATATATATATATATATTTGTATGTATGTATATCTGTATGTGTCAAGAAAGATCCAGATGAAATTTTTCATTATTAAATATTTTATTTAAAATATTTAATATTTCCTCTTCATAATTGACTATATAAATATTCTTTAAATTTATAAATAATATAAAAATACGCGTGCATAAAATACTTTATTGCATTGTATTATTGTTTTTATAATTATTGAATAGTATTATAATTTATATCCTTTATCATAGAATAAATATAGAATTTCTCAGTACCACAACTATCATTAAACAATATATAATTATTTATTACGAGTGAAGTGTAATTATCTTTAAGTGATATATAAATATGTTCTTGGAATATAATATTTTCATATTAATTAAATGCAAGTCATGTTTTACGGATAAAATATGTCATTGAACAGAAACATGTTATTTTCTGGTTTTTTCCATAGTTTATCTTTTATATATGTAACTACAAGAATATCAGTTTTAATTTTATCTCTGATTTCGTATTATTTACAGGAAACACACGCATATTATATATGTGTGTGTATATACATATATATATATATATATATATATATATATATATATATATATATATAATTACATATACAGTATATATTACATTAAAATTAAAGAAATAATTTAACAATTAAGATATATGCTCTTATTATTAAAACATTCAAAATACAATTTCAATATTTTTTGTGAAACTTCAAGAAAGCCACATTCATTTATTATTTTTGGATTATGTTTTCATATTACTAACATTTCATTGCATTAATAAATATTTATAAAAATGAATAAACACGAAAATATTTATTACTTGCTTTCTGACTATAATTATTAAAAAAATAACTTTAAAGATGCGTTTATTATTTAAAAATTAATTTCATTATGATTGAAAATAGTACTCTTTAAATCGGAGATTATAAATAATTAAATATATCATTTTATTCCAAAAATGATACTACTTTCCATAGTTTTGATGTTTTTAATAAAATATTAAAATTAAATTGTCATTCTGTTTTATTCTTTTATTTAAAATAGTCATAAATATTTTTCACCTATTCTTGTATATTAGTGTGAACTATACTTGTGTATTATATAAACGTTTGAAAAAGAATATAATATATATTAAAATTATCATACCTATATATTATCCAGACAATGATAAAAAAATATTTTTAATTCAAAAAATTTAATAAATTAAATTTAATATGTCTTGCTTTTATATAAAATTAAAAATGACGTAACATAAACTCTTACTCGAATCGTAACCTATGTTCAAGTGAACTCAACACATTTTTCATTCATTTCGCATTTGGTTAATTGAATGTAAAAACAAATGATATAATAATACAATTGACCTTTTTACCTTCTGAAACGATGTCTGCTCTTCAACAAAACTAAATTGGGCTTGACAGATGACAGTGCAGAAAAATTCAGGATTGGAAAAAACTGTATTATATATATATATATATATATATATATATATATATATATATATATATATATATATATGTTCACATAGGTTTTTTTAATGGTATAACATTTTTGATATATTTATTATTTATTGAATTATATACAATCGATCTACTTAAATATTAAGGAAAAGTAAAAGTACAGAATACATATTTGAATTTCAAATACAAATAAAATCGCATCGAATATTGTTACTATAACTAGATTTTTTAAGAGCACAATAGACATTGAAAATTTATAAACAGAAATCGAGTAAACACTATGCAAGTCTACATTCAACAGTTATCTGTTTGTAGAAATGGAGGTTTTGAACAGAACTACGTCTTAATTCACTCTTGTTGTTACAAAAAAGCGTCTGTTTTGAAATTGGTTTTGTTTTTAAACAAGATATAAAACTTTTCTTATTTGGATGCTATTACGCACATTGTGTGCATTATGGATGATGAGTTATATACGTTCGAGTTGTTATGTTTGATTGTTTTTATGTTGTTTATAAAACTTGATGATGTATTTTATGTACTCGTATACCTAATTATAGAAATGCACTCATATTTTTTTGGACTCGTTTTATAATACAACTCCAATAATTGAAAGTAAAACCAGTACTTTTATCAATTTTTGTGTTTTTGTGGTGATTGGAATTGTTATATATTTTAAGTTTAACAGATTATAATTTTATTCATGCATAATTTTTTAGGTTCCATTTCAAAGAATTTATTTCTAATTTTGATTTTCAAATATTACCTTAAAGTTTTAATTTTTATTTTCAAATCTTCTTAATATTCGATTTTAAACATTTAACCTTTTACATTAAAATTAATGTTTAAAAAAAATCGTATATATATATATATATATCCAAATATATTGTTAATCATAAGTTCAGCTGGATTATGTTTTTATCCTTTACAAAAATATAATGTAAAATCTGAATTTCTAATATTTCTTAAAAAATAAAATGTCTTATCTTTCATCAAAAAATATATTGCTTAACATCTTTATATTTTTTCATGACCTATTCAACATTAGGTGTTTAATTCAGTTTTTCTATAAATGGTTCTTACGCTAACAACCGGTAAATTCATTTTAAATTCAATTTACCTATATAAATTTTTTGGCTTACACTTCAAGGTGTCTAATAAATATGAAATTTATTTATATGGTTTAATTATTATGTAACTGACTTCTGAAAATGCACAAAAATAAGGCGCATTTTCATCATCTTATTTTTTTACTTCCGGAAGTGTAAAAACACAACGGTTACCCAAAGATAAATTTGTTCTATCTACAAAAAACCGCTGTAGATAGCACAAAGCCACCAAATAGAAGTTGTAGTTTGGCTGAAATGTTTTGTGTCATCACCCATTTTCACCAGATCTTCCACATTTATACGATCATCAGTTCCCATCACTTCAGAATTATTTGAAAAGAAAGAATTTTATGTTTATAAGGTATCAAAAATTATGTAGACACTTTCTAGTAGGAAAAGACGATAAGTTTGTACTTGGAGAAGAATTTTTTTATACAGTGAGTAAAATTTTCTGAAAGATGAATTATTTTTTTTCAATTAATAGATATTATTTTTGAATATAAACAGTTTAGTCTCATTCAAGTTTTTTTTAACAAAAACACGAACATTTGATTATAAAAAATAAAATAGATACTTATAAAAATAAAAAATAATAATTATCGTTATCGAATGTTTAATTTGTACAATATTGAATATGTACTATTTTTGTTAGCAGTGATTTAAATACTTTTAACTTTTATTGGAGTAAATATAATATGTAATATATATATATATATATATATATATATATATATATATATATATATATATATACATATGTATATAATATTATAGTACAATATTTAATTTTTTTATCTATTTTCTTAAAATCACTTAAAAGTCATTTTTTATCAGTTAAATGTATAAAAAAAACTCCTAATTGGTTGATAAAAAAAAATAAGCACTTATTGAAAAGTGATTCTCTTATCAAAATATGTATATAGCTGCTATTGTAATTTTTCTGCACTGTCTGCAGTTATACTACGCTACTCTAAATGGTCATAAATCATTATGTTTTTGTGACATTTGTTAAAAAAACGGTGTCAAAATGTTTGTACTGTAGCATTTTCATTTAATCATTTTGTCAAAAATCGATTAGATTTACGTTTTCTGTGAATAATATACTAAAATTCACAATGTTGAGTTAATACAGTAGAATTTACCAGATGACTACATTTATATTTGTTTATTACAATGTCTTTTTTATTTTAAATTTCTCTCTCTTCACACACATACATACATATACATATATATATATATATATATATATATAACATATATATATATATATATATATATATATATATATATATATATATAATAACACAGAATCAAAACACAACTAACAAATATTTGATCTTTAAAAAGATATTTTGACAAACAATTTTGTAAATAAAATATGGAAACATACAATTTTACCATAACCGCATTACACATGCCATTAAATTTAAAGCTTTTTAAAAATTTTCAGTGAATGTATTAAGTTATTTATACTATAAGGTGCTATTTAAATTCTAAATGTTATTAGCTTGTACTCTGTAAGTAGTCTATTCAAACTATGAGCACAAAATTAAGTTAAACTTTTAAATCAATTCGATACTTTATGGAGTTTCCCTTTATATTGAATTTTTGTATATTGTTGATATGTTTTATATATATATGTATATATATATGATATGATATCTGCGTGAGTGTATGAGTTTGTGTACATAGGTATATATATATATATATATATATATATATATGTGTGCAAAAATTTTATTTATTTACGATAAAATGAAAAAAGTATAACCTACTTTTGTGTCGTTTAAAATACTTCTGTTATATATTAATACAAATATGATTAAATATTTTCAGTCTGGTATATAATACATATATATATATATATATATATATATATATATATATATATATATGTATTATATAAATACACTGTATTATATTTTTCTAAACCGCTTTACAGTAATATTCCATACAAGATTTAAAACATGTTTCATACTACTTTAAAAAGCTGTAGGTAAGCAGAAAAAATAATGTTAATAAATAAATATGAAAATTAATTAAACTACAATTTATATTGCTTTGACTGTAGTTCTTTGTTTAAAATTTTAATTTCAAGTATGAAAATTGAATTAAAAAATTATAAATATTTAATCCGTTTCGACTAGTATATAAAAAAGTAAACATTTATAATAACGAAATATACGCTTATACTAGGAAAAATTTATTCAAATTGTTGCTGTATTTTACAAAAAATTTAATGCAATTTCTCTTTCCCAAAAAATATTTTTTAAAATAATGGATAAATTTAATAGCGACCTTAGTGAAGATTTTTATATTTGCAATATTTTAAATAGTATCTCATTCTTTCATAAAATTATTTTCTTCAGTCATATATATATATATATATATATATATATATATATATATATATAAATCAATATATATATATATATATATATATATATATATATATATATATATATATATATGCATATATATAAATCAATAAATAGTTATGGAGTATATTTTAAGAGAGGTATATAATTATAATCATTATTAAAAATAAA
Source organism: Acanthacorydalis orientalis (assembly GCA_034766995.1). Taxonomy (NCBI): domain Eukaryota; kingdom Metazoa; phylum Arthropoda; class Insecta; order Megaloptera; family Corydalidae; genus Acanthacorydalis; species Acanthacorydalis orientalis. The sequence goes on along the minus strand of CM068315.1, from coordinate 35,581,205 downwards.
TCTATTTGAAAATATATGTAATTAAATTGTTTAAATGTTAAATATTCGTAAATGATATATTTTTACATTAGAAGCAAATTAGTGTTAAATATTTTCTTTTTAAGAGTTTTTAATTATTCCCTTTATTTTATTCTTGAATTATTATTATTCCTGACATTAAATTAAGTTTTATAATCGAATAGTATTTGATAATTATTTAATAGCTTATTTTGAAACTTTTAACTATTTAAATTAACAATTTTTTGAAACTGTTTTTAAAGATGAATACTAAATATTTCGACCTAGGACAGCGTATGAAATTCTCTGCTTTAAAAAACTTGTATTTTTGTGAAAAAGTCCGACGCGTTTGGTTTTTCCATAAATCATTCACCTACAATAAAAAAAACTCCTCGCTGCATTTGTATTTTCGATACGATTTGATTTTTGCACAAATTCGAAAAACCCATTATCATATTAGATTTATTGCATCGTCATTTTCTATATATTTTTCCATTGCCTTTACACTGTTATTGATTTTCTTGTTCGTAAAATACATTCTGGTATCATTAAACTTTCATCCCGTTCATTCCCTTAAATGGGCTATGATTTTTTTCTTTCATTACAGCGCAATTTTCAAATTGGTTATTGACAATATAAATAAGTGTCTGTAAGAAACGTGATACATCGTTTTCATTCAATATTAACACATTACTTTATCTAAGTAAATACAGTTATCTGTTCTTAATACACTCTGCCATTTTTTGAAGCAAGTTAGAATTGATTTTGTACTTTTTTAGAAGATGAACATTCTTCGAGTAGTCATTAATGGATCGAATGTTGTAAACACATTATCCGGAATAGACTTTTTACTTTCTTTTCAACTTTCACTACTATTTCTGTAAATAAGTA
>CM068315.1:35560317-35577817 GCA_034766995.1 Acanthacorydalis orientalis | reverse complement strand
TTTGTCACAGAATACACGCGTCTATATATTTTTATGACAGTGAACATAAAACATGGTGTTCGTAGTGGTTCGGTGACCCTCTTCGGTTTTTTTTATGATACTAAATAATAACGTGTCTGCAATAAAACTCACATTCAGACATGTTCGTTGGCAAACTTCAAACATATGCAACATTCTCGTTTATTGATTGGTACTTTATTTGAATAGCAATAAATTTTGTATTGTATTTCTGATCGTTTAACTAAAAATTATTTTCTTTATTTTAATTTTATGGGATCAAAAGTATAACTAACATTGAAACTGTATTTTATTTTTAGTATTTTAATTAATTCGGGTATTTTTCGTAGACATGAACATCTCTCTCTCTCCCTCTCTCTCTCTCTCTCTATATATATATGTATATATATGTATGTATATATATATATATATATATATATATATATATATATATATATATATATATATATATCGATTGATTAACTCTTAACGATCTAGAAGTATTTTAAATTTTCTTACCGCTGGGTCCAACCAATTTTTTATACGAAGAAAAATTATCTGCTAAGGATTTTTATATCTGGTATAAAGAAAAAAATGTTTATTTTTAGTGAAAATACAGATAACGAATGGAAATGAATTAACTAAAAGGAACGGAAGTAGCACTTAACGTGTTAAACGAAAATATAATAACAATAACAATGATGAAAATGATTTTTTTGCCGTAATATACGCGGCATTCGACCTAATAAGTAAAAGTGCTATGCTGTGTATATTGCGGCACAGGTCCGTTAAGGGTTAATTATCATGAATGTATAATTGAAGTTTACATTAGAGTGTCTTTTGTTTTAAATAAATACTTTTTATACTCTTGAAGTCATTGTGTCTGTTTTTTGTTATAAAATTAGAAAGTAATATTTTGTTACTTTTATTTTCTATATTTATATTTTCTCTGAAAAAAGAGTATGAGTGTGATCGTATAACTTAGGATTTTTTTCGTTAAAAGTGATACTTTTTTACAAAATTCTCATGCATGTAATCAATATCTGTCGGGAAAAAAAACCTTCAAAAGTGATTCGTATGACGTTCATTTAAATATTTTGCAGTTAAAAATATAACGTTCCGCCATTTTCCGTCGATCGTCTTTCATCCATGACATTTTGTGCGTGTATTTCTCATTTATTACATATAGAGCATCGTAGTTTTCAGACATTTATATGGTAAACGTCGTGTTTTATCTCTCGTTGACTTCGGAAAAACGCTTGTGCGCCGCTGTAAAAAATCACTCCGTTTATACTTTTAAGGAAGGAGTCGTGAAGCTCATCTATAAAAAAAAACTTCAAGAAGAAAAACGTACACACGTCAGTTCAATATCTCTATATGTATACATTTATAAATATTGGAAGAAAGTTGTGAAAGCGCAGCATGTTTGTCACATAGATTTTTCATAAACTTAAAATTGTATATGAAGATGTAAAATGTTATAAGAATTTTATCGAGTTACTTATTTCATTCTTAAAGAAAGATGGGTGTTTTGTTAAAATCACACAAGAGTTCAAAAAGATATTCTTTTATGATCTGTTATTTTAGGTATTTTAAAAATTAGAATTTCTTCAAATATATCTCTTATAAAATGTTGCTTTGCCATGCGAAAGAATATTCACAGAGATCAATGAGATTATTTTTTTTATTCTAGTACCTAATACATTTTTAAATTTATTTTTTTGAATAGAGACTATTAGTTCTTCTTTGTAAACAGATTGATTATATATATATATATATATATATATATATATATATATGTATGTATGTATTGAAAATAATTATTTTTCCGTGAAATAATAAAAACGTTAAAACAATCAAAAAAAGTGATTTCGTTCACAACTGATTTTTTCGATATCAGTAATCTAAAAAATATTGAATTTACATTAAGATTTCTTCAATCTGTAATTTTAAAACGTTATATCATTTAATGCTAACACATACTAATATAAAAATGGATAATAAATATTTAATTCAGAACTAGTAACAATATACACTTGCTTTCGAATTTATTATATTAAATGAAAATTAAAATTGTATCCTATTCAATGAAATAATAAAAGTTATCTGGCACTTGATTTACTTATATTTTTATACATTTTTATTAATCATTCATTTAAACTTGGCATAATTAAATTGTATAAAGTCATTTATATAACTCATCATTCAAATGAAAATTATTATAATACATGGTTTCATTAATGAAAATATCTTTCCTGCGAAATAAAAGTACATAATTGCTTATTACTCAATACTAACACTTTTAATATACATTCGTACTAAACGAAGTAAGATTAAAATCATTTCATTTTAATGTATTATAAGTGCATATAACATATGTGTTTGAAAGTCTCGTTCGTTAAATAAATAGGGAACGTCGTTAAGTATGAAAGTGTCACAACGAATAAATACAAAAGGAATACGAAAAAGTCGACACAAAAAAAATAAGAAGAGAAATGGGAAAACTTTACACAAAAAGTGTATAGAATTTAAACTCCGAGCTTTACTAATTGTGTGGAAGTATACAGAACGCACATTGTTAATGAGATAAAGAGAAATTGACCTCGTCAGACGAAAAATTAAACATTTCAAGAATATGACAATACCATTTGAATAAAATTTTCCGTGTGTATTTGTATATATTTACGTTTATGTATATATATATATATATAATATGTCTGTGTATGTACATAAATTGAAAATGATTTTAATGTCATCTCTCAAATTAACAACGAAATTTAAAACACGAATCTTTCGTGATATTAAATATTTAACGTTCCAATTTTTTACTTGACTATCCTTAAATATGATTTCATAATCAAAGAAAATTATTACAAATGATTGATTTAAGTTATTCTCTTTGTCAGAAACACAGAAATGGACGATTACGTCTATTGTGTGTGTACGTCTGTTCTATCTTTTGGAACAATCAATTTACGAGTATATAGCATTCAGAGAAAAGGTTTGTTGTAGCGTGATGTAATAATAATTATGTCGCTGAACGGCGTAATTTTTATAGTATGATTTTTTTCTTCAAACATATCCGTACCTTTTACGCCCATATTACTTTAGATCAGATATCTACTTTTGATTTATTTTTTGATTATTGTCCTATTTTTTTTCCAACGTAGTTTTCATCCTTGCAAACTTTTTCACACACATAGACATATTTTTGTTATTTATATATATATATATATATATATATATATATATATATATATATATATATATATATATATATATATATATATTAGAAAAATGCCTTCAGTAAATGAAATACGATTTAACAACTTAGATAAGCATTGCTTAATGGATTTTCTAATAACTATTAAACCCTGATTTTACAACATCACAATGTATTAGCTTGGTAAGAAAATAATTGCAGATTTTGTTTTCTGATTTACAACTGTAATTTTTTTCAATGAAAGTGTCATTTCATCCTGTCCATGTAAATATCATTTTAAAGTGCATTTTTCGGTCTGTATTTTGGTAATATCGACTGTGCTTTTAATATTAATTTTGCTTCTAATTGAACTATTGAATTAATGTTGGAAAAGAAGAAAGTAAGAGAAATATTTGCATGTAAGAACAATTTGACCTTCAAATTCATATACATTTTTTTAATTTAAGTGATTTTAAATGGTCCAGAACTGCTGGGTGACTAATGTTTAATTTTTGTGTAAGCTGTCGAATTGTTGTGCGTGGTTCCGATTCAACTAATATATTCAGTTAGTCGTTATGAACTGAAGAACGCCTGCGACCTTCTTCATCTTCAAGGCTCTAGTTACCAGCACAAAATTTTTGGAATCATCATTGCATCGTACGTTTATTAACAGTACCCACACCAAAAGCATCGTTTAGTTTACGAGTAGTTTCAACTGCTTTACCACCTCTTTTGAACTGATACAAAAAATTGCTCTTATTTACTTCTTTTCCATTTTTAATTCAGTAGCCCACTTTGAAAGAAAATAATACATCAAAAGTCGGTTTTACCACAAGACCGACCGAAAAATGTACTTTAAAATGATATTAACATCAACACTATGAAATTTTACTTTAATTGAAAAAAATTAGGTTAGAATTCAAAAACCAAAAACCGCAATTATTTTTCTCACATCCTAATATTAATATTAAAAGAATTTAAAAAAGAAACATTTCACATACAATAATAATATTTTTCAAGATTTTTTATTTTTAAGATTGTTTTTATTTTTAACAATAATAAGTATGTGTCATACAGTTCATTTAATTAATTGGAATGTTTGACAAAATTCCATTAAATATTTAATGACATTTATATGAATATAAAATGGTATTTTATTACTAAAAGATTTTTTTTATCAAATATGTACAAAATACTATAGACATATATGAATATAAATATATGTTAGTATATCTGCACACATACAACCGTGTTATGAAACAAAACTATGAATTAATTTGATATAACTCGTTCAATCAATTACGCTAAATAATTGGTATCTATTCTACAGTGAAATGGTGATTAACATGTTTTTGTTCATACGTAATGTATTAGTAGGTAAAAAAAGCTGTGTCAACACAAAAACATATCAGAAAGTCACATCTCTATCATCATTACATTGGATTTAAATTCTGTCAAGTACAGATCTAGTGGTATAAAACATGATCAGAACTATTTATGGTCTGTTCATGTCATATACGATAATACCTTGCATAAAAAGGAATGCGAACCGACTTATATATAATGTATAAAAACATAATAGAAATTTTACAAATGTGTTACAGATATAATATTCATTTAATTCCTGATGCAAGCTGGAAAAGTTTTAAACTAAATACATTTCAGCGACAGTTGCTTTCTCTGTACATTGTTGTCTTAATAAAAAAAAGAATAATAACTGAAATACAAATCCAAAATAAAGAAAATTTATATTTCTATTGAAAGTAATTTTGTTATACACATAATTATTATCAGTATGAGAGTTTTTTTATATACTAAAATATTAAACGAAGTGTAAATAATAAACAAGTTTTTTTTATTTTCTTTTACAAAAGAACATTTATTATTCTTTTGTGTACACTAAGATTTAACAAGATTCAGTTACTAAATTAATTTTACAAGTGGACAGAAAGATTCACTGCTACGTTATTACTGTACTTTCAGACTGTAGTCATACACGCAATGTTTATTACGATTGAAGCAAGTAAATTTTGTTGCGTATATATAGCACATAGCAGCAAAAATTGTACCCGTGAGCATCGTATAACAAAAGTCTCTGTTGGCCTCAACTTACAACTGAAACAAAATTTTAACTCGTACGTTTTTCGACGACCAGCTAGATAGGTAGCTATGCTCCGAAGAATCTCTACACAGATTGATTCGATTATAACTCGATAACGAGTTGACAGTTTCCTGGGGAATATATATATGTATGTTTATATTAAATATGATTGGTTATTTTCGTAAACGACTCTTTTCGCGAGTAACAATACTTTTTTCATATATTTTCATTTTCACATTTTCACTTTAAAAAGTATTTGAATTTTATTTGTATTCTTTTCCTACATATAGAGAAACTTTATTTATAAAAATTATGTATATATATATATATATATGTATGTATATGTATATATATATATATATATATATATATATATATGTCTACATACATACATATTAAGTTGGTAGTAAAATAATTGCGGTTTTTGTTTTTTGAATTCAAACCTTAATTTTTTTTCAATGAAAGTATCATTTCATCATGTTCATGTTAATATAATTTTAAAATGTATTTTTCGGTCTGGATTTTGGTAACATCGACTTTGGTTTTATTATTAATTTTGATTCAAATTGGGCTATTGAATTGAATATGAAAAAGATGCAAATAAGAGCAATTTTTGTATGAGTTCAAAACGGGTGGTAATGCAGCCAAAAACTAAACTGAACGATGTTTTTGGTGTGGGTAATGTTAAGGAACGTACGGTGCAATAGTGGTTCCAAAAATTTCTTGCTAGAGACGAGATCCTTGAAGATGAAGAAAGTCGTGGACGCCCTTCTTCAGTTCATAACAACCAACTGAAGGTGTTAACTGAATCAGAACCACGCACAACAATTCGAAAGCTTGCACAAAAGTTAGGCATTAGGCATCCAATAGTTCAGGATGACTTAAAACACTTAGGAAAATCAAAAAAGCTTGACAAGTAGATACATAAACCGCAATTATTTTTCTACTAACCTTATACATATATACAAATACGCATATACATATATACATTAATAGTTCATTAATTCGAACAGTTGAAAATATACTTCAATTTGTATTATCGAAAAATTTGGATTACTGGATTATGATTCCGGACTTATAATTGTAAATTTAAATTATGTATTTATTTAAAATGCACATTTGTGTAATAAATCGTATTATATATTTCATATAAATTCAATTTTTCAAATGTATATATATATATATATATATATATAATAAAAATATGAATATTCAATTAATTAAAAATTTAGGATGAATTAAAAATGCATTTACAATCAACTTTTTTACATTGCATTTAAATGATTATTTCCGCGTATAAAAGAATTGTAAAATAGTAGTCTTGTTATTTTTTGTAATTTATGAATCATAAATGATACTTCTTATTTCTTTTAGTATAACTATTTTCTTCAAATCCGTATCGTTTTTCCAATCTCATTGTATACAGATGTCAAAATGTTGTATATGATTTTAATATTTTTCATGTATATAGTCAATGTTTAGTCAAGCAACATAATATTGAGAGGTTTAGACTCTTATTTCTGTATCAAATCGAAAAGATCGTCTTATTGTAGCGTTAGTTGAGTAAATTATTTTAATTAATACATTCTACATAAATCCTATATTACCATTATCTTCACGCTGCTGTGATTATTCATAGAGAATCGATATGGAGTAATAGATTTGAGGTTCAAATTGTGGACACGTGTTATTTAAATATCTGTAAATCATATCTAATTTTATTTGCACACCGCATCTGACTAAATTCATATATTTTTTTATTTTATAGGTAATGAGAATTTTAGATTCGAATCAGTTCAAATTATAGAATTTCTATCGTAAAAGTAAACTGTATTAAAATTAATAAAAATTCGAATCGATGAAGATTCGAATTAATAATAATCTACAAATATATGTTAAAGCGCTTTCTTACTATAAAAACGACAAAAAAATATAATTTGTATTTGTTGTAATAACTATTAGGTAAAAAACAATTTGTGTCATTTTAGAAACAAATTAGAGTAAAAGTTATATTTCAAATGTGAATTTCTATTGTATTCTTAAAGAAAGGAATCCATTTTTATTATACTTGTATTAATAATTTTGTTAATAGGGGTCTAAATGTTCTTATTTAGATCCTCAACATATTTAATTATAAGCAAGAAAGTAAATTCATTACCTCTTTACATTATCTAAGCTTACAGAATTTTGTTGTATACACATGTAAACAGAACAAATAAGTGTAAAAACATTCAAAACGAAAATTGCATCATTTTTTTACACATGTTATATTTTAGTTTTGTGGAACTTTTACATTCAAACGAAGCATATATTTCATTTCCCGGAAGATATTATTCAAATCATTTTAAAAAAATGTTATTTGAAAACGTGTATTTGCTCACATATTTGTTATTTTTTTTATTTTTATACCATTTTAACAGTGTATTATTTTATATTGTTTCTTGTATTTACAGTAATAATAACATGGGTGTATTTTTGTTTATATAATACCTCATCTTTTTTAATTAATGTTGTATTTTGTAATTGATTATCTGGGTTTGTCAAAATCATTCCAGGAAATGTCAATACGTTCTTTTAACCGAATTGGGATCAAGTTTTTTTACGAGTGTTTTTATTTTACTTCACCAAACATCTTCGTAATTCCGTAATTGTATTTCATTTTCTTAAACGAAAAAGTAAATATTATTTTTTAGTCAACGTCTATCATATTGTAAATATACACTTACAAAAAGTACACGTTATTATTTCTCCTCTTTTTATATATACAAACATATATATATATATATATATATATATATATATATATATATATATATAATAATAATAATAATAAATTGTATGTTAAAGGTCATGGGTATGTTTTTTTTATGTAAACAATAAAAAAATCATAAAAAATATCGATTGTCAATGTCTTAAGGATTTTACGTTATTTATTTACACACTGTCGTGTTTTTTTTAAAAAAAATGAAACAATGTCACAGAAAACATGAAGAACTTTATTAACCTTAATAATAGAACTACGAGATTTCTTAAGTAATTCAATTAGTTGTTTTTAATTACATTTATTTTTTTCACCTTTCAAATTATAGGAATCACTGTTTTGTATGTGTCCTTATATTTTCATTATAATAATTATGTGTCACAGTATATTACATATTGAGATATCTTCATAAATCATAAAAAATTCTGATCAAAATATTCAATAATTAATTATTGGTCATTTTGGTACTGGTATGTACGTATTTTGATTGCAATTACATTTTCCTCAGAGATTTAAAATAGTGATGGATTTTTTGTAGCTGAGGGGGAAATGACTGCATTTGGATGTAGAGGCATCTAAATGGACACACGCTATTATCAAAATTGCTAAAAATAATTTATTGAACATTTTGCTCACGATTTTTTGTACTGAATTGAAGTAAAAATTCATTTGTAAATTTGAATTTAACAAGAGCACCAAAATATTATAATTGTAACGTACTTCGAAATTTTATATATATATATATATATATATATATATATATATTGCCTTTTTTATTTCCCTATAAACTTTTCAAATAGTAATGTGATCGATTTGTCTTGTGTTACTCGTATTGTAACTTTCAGATAACTTAAATTTGTAATAAAATTCTTAAAAAAAGGATTTAAAACCTCAACTAAGAATAGGATTTCTTTGTTTTTATTAATCCCTTAGCAACAACATTAAATATAATATTTTTTTTTATTGTGATACTTTATATTAATGTTATTTTTCGTATATAACATGTTGATTCTATTTATGTAAATATTTATTTTTATGTTGTTATTGTGAGAGCAGCAATTCAATAAATCTACAATATTTGTTAGCAATTTTGTTGTCTTCTGCCGTTGTTACTCTTTGTCATCTGCAAATATTTTCCTCTCCATTTATTTTTATACGTTTTCAGTATATCTCTTAGCTTTCTTTTGTGACATACATATAGAATGTGTGTGTTCTTTAATACATACATATATAATACATATTCAAATATATGTGTTGTGTATATATATATATATATATATGTATGCGTGTTTGTATGTATATGCCTTACATTTCTACATATACACATTGATCTTTAAGTATGTGTTACTTTCGATTTCTGTACATTATTTTGCTTTTCAATATGTTTATTTTCTGTTATGTTTTTACACTCATTAATAAAGTAACTTCGGTATATATTAATTCACTTCATCATACCTCATTGAATTCACCAACTTATTTATTTTGTACGTAGCTTCAAAACGTATGCCACTATAGACATTTAATGGCATTGGAATATTTTCAAATTACGAAGAGAACATTTTAAATCTAAATATACATTAATGTTTTTTTCTCCCAAAAGAACATATTTTGTGTTTATGTATACATGAAACGTATAACGACTTTTCAAATTTCCACTCCGTAAAAGATTTTTTCTGGAGATTTCTGATTCTTTAAATATTTTGTGGTTTAAATGCAGGTACAAAAACAATATAAATTTTCTGTGATCCGTTGATAATTATTATTTAAAAGTTTATCTTATTATCTGTTTGAATATTATATCTTATATATATATATATATATATATATATATATATATATATATATTATATGTGTGTGTGTATGTGTTTGGTATACGCATAAATCAGAAATATCGATGCAACAGCTATTTCAATATTTCAATTATTAATATTCTATTAAAATATTCCAGTATCGTACTAGAATTAATTTGTAATTATCGAGCCAACGTATAAATTTTTAATAGAATTTCAATGCGTGACTGGTTAGAAAGGATACACTTTAATAATTGCTTTTCACTTCACAACTTTGTGTTCATCTCTGGCGCGTGACTTGCAATACTAAATGAACTAATGATAATGTGTGAACGAATATTATCGATCTGAAATATTTATAAAATGCTAAATATCAGTATAAGGTTTCAAATGTATTTTTAATAATATGAAATTGAATGTCGTTATATATATATATATATATATATATATATATATATATATATATAATTTTATGTTTCATATTAAAATTGTGCAAATAAATCGTTGAAATGTTTCCTTGAAATTGTAGGATTGAGGTTTTATTATACACTTATTTCTTTGTTCAATTCGTATATTTGAAGACAATGCAACCCGCATGCGGTCTGTGAACTGCTTGTAATTCAATTTGGAGTAACCTGTGTAATGTACAAATTGCAAATGTTTGCTTTTGTACCCACTTACACACGAATTGTTTAATATATGTTGTTCAGAGTTAAACTAATGTGGTAAATTAATAATATAAAGTTGTGGTGTTTTACTACGCAATGACATTTCACTGATGGAAAACAACCACTGCACACTACATTGTATATGTGTTAGTTTATTAAATGATTATATATTCTATTTCAAAACTATGGAAGGTTAACGTTGTTTCTAATACATACTATATAAAATTAAAATAAAGCACAGCAAAATATCAAATTATTCATTACTATACTTGAAAGGTAAAAACATTAAACGAGAAATTAATATATACAGTATTAAAATATAAATAATATTATATATATATATATATATATATATATATATATATATAATAACAGAAAATAGTTTTTGTAAAAAAGTGTTATATATTTTTCATATATTGTTTAAGAAAACATAAAAGATCCCTCATGTGTTTTCTTATAAAATAGAGTGTTTGTACAATGTACGTCCATTTTATTATATTTCTACATAAATTATTTGGAATGTTGAGATTTTTCTGAAGTTTTAATTCTATAACGTAAACATTTGAATCGCCAAAAGTCGTATACCATACAATTCTAATCGTTCATGCATATTATATGTATATATATATATATAAATCATATAAACGGGCGCTAATGATCTTAACTATCGAAGTGCCCATATATAAATCAAGTAAAAGTCAGTATTTATGTTTACTTTGTTTTTCGAACATTATACTCATAAAAAGTATTTAATAGCATTGAACATAAGACATCTTATTAAGAAAAAGCATTTTTTTTATATATTTATATGTTTTCATAATTAATCAGTAATTTCATTATTAAAAATGATATGTGTGTGGGTCGTATTAAAAAAAGAAGTCTTTTAAATTTAAAAAATGTTTTTATAAAACCTTTCTTTCGTGTAAAATAATAAAAAGATGGAGATATTATTCAAACACATAAATACACACACACACACACACATATATATATATATGTGTGTATGTGTGTCTACATATGTTTTTATATACATATGTTATGTATACAAATTAGTATAAACTTTGTGTTCATTGAAATAGGTAATATCTATGAATAATACAATTTTGAAAATAATAATTTCTCAGTATGTGTGTTAATACATTGAAATATTGTGTAGTTCCAATTAGTTGTTTTCATTTATAAAACTTATTCTCTATAATATTCATTATTATAAAAACTGAACATAAAATAATTTTGTTTTATATAAAGAAATCGGTTATATATATATATATATATATATATATATATATATATATATATATATATATATGTATATATATATATATATATATATATATATATATATATATATATATACATATACATATTGATAAAGTGTCAGTGCAGTAATGTCTTTATTTAAAGTTAATTTGAAACCAATCCACTTTTTAAAAAAAATCATGTTGATTTTACATTAATTCGCCATTTATATTCTACATTCTATAATACTATCATACCTAACGCTATGTTACACACAGCGCACTAAAAAAAGTTTACCTTTATAATTTGCATGTCAAATCAGTCATACTAAAGCGAATAGCGTTTTATCTAATCATATATTCAAAACTCTTTTCTATGAAAATTACATTTCTTTAATATGTTCAGTGCACTTTCAACAAATATCTAAATCGAATAAAAGTTTTTATTTTTTATTCACAGGTTATACATTTTATCAAAATTGTGTTCGTATCTAAATATTAAATATGTGTAATATTTGAATGTTACAAATGTAGTAAGTTAGATTAATAAAATCTCTAAGTCATATTAAATAAAAATATACAATTATAATTTTGGAATATATCTATTGTTTATATGTAATAGTAAATTGTTTATATCTTAATAATTCTGTGCGAATCATCAACGAATAGACATAAGATTTTAGTGCAATTCGTGGATTGTAATAAAATATTATTTGTTAAAGACTTCTTATCCATTAACATATAAACTAATAGACATCATAGCTTTATAATGTATATTATAGATTCAAATGATATACATTTGTTTTGAAACTATTGACTGATTCCATGAATATGAAATATCAGTTATAATATATTTTAGAAACAGTTTCTATGTGAATATGCACACATTTATACATTCATATAAAATACATACATACATTCATTTATATATATATATATATATATATATATATATATATATATATGCATATACTCTGTTATCAAGTATTAAAGTTTTCGTATTTGAAAATATAAATTTTAATTTTCATGAAAGAAAATATTAGTTCACTTTTATACTATTTTTAATGTGTGAATCGTTTTCCATAATCAGTTTATATAATGTTTTTTCTGAATTATTATCTTTTCGATATAATACACTAACTCTGAGTCAAGAAAATAAATATTCTGAAACATATTCGTTGTCATCAGGCAAAACTGTTTAAATATCAAATTAACAATTTTAAATCATTTTTATAAAAATAAATTGAAAAAAAAACACATATATCTATTATATGATTAAATTAAAAACATTATAAATTTTTGTTGATTGAAAACTATTTTTTAATTATTTGTCAGTATTTTTACATTTTTTTTACGCATTTTTTTTTATTTTTACGTATTTTCTATCATTATTTTCTTAATGTTCATTTTAAATCTTTAATAAATAACCGTTTGAATAATATTGAAATGATATATTTTTCTGTTAATATCTATCTATATATATATATATATATATATATATATATATTATATTTATATATATATATATATATATATATATATATATATATATATTTTATATTTATATATATTTTATTTATATATATATATTATATTTATATATATATATATATATATATATATATATATACATCTTTTATTCATTTTTCCTTACGACATGCTTGTGAACATCTGTAAGGATATATTTCACAAATATAGTTATTTACATATTCTCAAATTCTATTCGTACCAATCTTTCAATATTCCTTTCTTCAATCTTCATCTTTATAACTTTTTTTACACTGTCTGTATTTTACTTTTAAATATAATCCATTAAAAAAAAATCATGCATCTATCTGGTTTGTTTATTTTCATTTTTAACATTAAAAAATATTTTCATTACTGATATTCCAATTATTTCAATAGAAACACATTTATTAATGAAATGTAATTTGTAAATGTATTTAATTAACACAATAAATATTATATAAAATTATTACATTTGTAAATTATTATTTTATCGAACTTATCTATAGGAACAGTGTGTAAAGATATCGAAAAATAAACGTAAGTTATATGCACTGAGTTTATATGAATATTAATATGAATAAATTATTACAGCCTATAATAATCTGCCGCATTCAACTGCATTTCTATTTAAACGAATACAATCAGTTTTGATTGCTAAAACAGGCGGTTGTTATTTACAAACACACATGACCAATTTCAATCAGTGGAATTGTAATATAACTTTCAATAAATAAACAGAATCAGTAATTAATTCTGCTCTCTGTATCTTCGTCTATTTGTTGGTAATTAAAGTACTTTATTTATTATCGTAAGTATTTAATTTTATAATTGTGTGTGCGAGAGTAATATATATATATATATATATATATATATATATATATATATATATATAATTATAATTATATATATATGCCAATTAATTCAAATCATTGTTAATCAATTGTCGAGTATAATCTTAACGTTATTTTTCACTTATGTGAAGTTATTATTTACAATCTATTTTATTTGATTTATTTTTTTAATAAATTTTCACTTGACTTTTTAATAAATTAGAACACTAAATCATGTCACAATAAGTTAAACTATATCTTGAGAAGTAACATACTTCAAGAATAATACATTCGTCTTTTAGAACAAAAATAGACCATTTTAAATTTAATTAAATTTTTGTCTTTGAACTAGAATTAAATAATTTCATTGCCAAGTATTTTCCTCGGATTATTTAATACAGTTAACTCTGAAATGTAATTAGTTTCTTTTATAATTATTATCTTTTTTTCAAATTATATATATATATATATATATATATATATATATATATATATGTATATATATTTTCAAACACTTACTAAAATTTAACAGTTCTTATGAAGGCGTCATTTGATTATAAAAAATATTTAACGAGTAGTAATTTTAAATGCTGGCCGCATTAAATATTATTTTATAATTTAATATTTTGAACGAAAATTGTGAAAGTAATTAACATGAAATATAAACAAAAATAAATTTGAAAATAGGTAATTTGAAAAGGATAGATTATTATTTGTGGCGAAATATAAACTCACTTTGATTGTTAAGTGATCTGTGTTTTAAATTGATTTATATTGATTTTATTATTGAGTGTTACTAACATTAGAGAATAATAAAATATTTCTGTTCAATTCTCGTATGATCTATGTGTAAGTGTATATATATACATATATATATATATATATATATATATATATATAAATATATATATATATATATATGCGTATATATTATTCCCACATATTTACAGATTTTCACGGCAGTAATCGTACGCTTGCGCTTGAAATTTAATTTTATCTAAAAAAATATATTGAAAGAAAGAAATATTATCAAATAAATGCGAATTTCCACTCCGTTTCAAACATATGAAACAGAAATCGTTCTATACAACAAATAATTTTATCGAATCATCAAAACTGAACAAAATATATTTTTCATATTTATTTATTCTAAAATTAATTCTGTATATGCACATTTTATATATACACATATAAATATGTATATATATATATATATGTGTGTGTGTGTATAACCTAGGGGGCTCCGCCCACTACACGCTACGCTCGCCTTCTTGTCAGTTATAAGCCTGTTCATGTAACCGAATGACACAATAAACATATTTGCGTATCATAGAAGCCTCGTCTCAAATACATAAGTCGGCGACATGGAATGTTTATTTTTAGTAAATAATGTTGATTATATATATATATATATATATATATATATATATAACCATATACTGAAATATTTATAAAAAAATGTTGTTTTGTAAGTGTAAGTTTTCTATGTGAAAAATATGGATTTACAGTAATACATCAATAAATAAATATAGGAAATTAAATACAAGTTAGACGAAGCATGCACTTTTTGCATAGTTAGTTCTATACTTATTATCTATCAATTCAATCAGTCTTAAAAGCACTTAGAATACATATTGTATTGAAAATCATTTTAGTGAATTTTTTTTTTAATTAAACTCACTCTAATGATAAATTAAATTATTAAATCTTCTATGAACCTGTATGAATGTCCTTCACAATATCATTACTGTTCATAAATTAGTTGTCTGTACGTGTTAAAGTACATATACGTATCAAAATTTAGTATCCTTATGTGTATGTTTCCATACATTACTTATTTTCTCTCTCTCTCTCATATATATATATATATATATATGTATATATTTATGTATGTATGTATGTTTTTATTTTTATTGTATAAATGAAGACTTCAAAGCGTAATTTATCAAACACACAGATGGAATTCATTCTTAACTCTTTGCGAGGTCCTATGTCGAGTGTGACTCGGCATCATGTTTCGAAACAATAGCAGTTATTCTAAGAATAATTCATGTAGTATTACAATTGTATATAGTTTGTATATACTCTGTATATATATATATATATATATATATATATATATATATATATATATATGTAATTTGATACTAATAGATATTAGACAGCAGCCGAGTCATCAGATATTTGGATTCGGTCATAGCTCTTGAAAGAAAGTGCACAATGATTTCAAAATCGTTTGGCATACGGATAGAATTCTTGATGCAGGTGATATTTTTCTTATCAAAAATCCAAAATTTAATTTGAAAATTCGATATATAAATATAGACAAGGAAAACAAATTACAACAATAACTGATAATGAATTTTAAAATTAAAAGCTGTGAAGATTAAAAAACATTTTTTATGCACTAAAATTTTATTTGATATAAATACCATTCGTAACTATGTTGTTTAGTAAGCTCATAAATTCTTCGTAAAGTAAACGATACTAAAGCTAATCATTGGCTAGCGAAATTAGCACGGACCTGCTGATACGAAACTCGGTGATGGTTGCGCGGACCGCAAATGGTTAATTAAATGTATATGTATTTGTGTTTGCATATATGTATGTACGTGTGTTTATATATGTATATATGTATGTATGTATTATATATATATATATATATATATATATATATATATATACGGATTAATGTATGTATGTAAATACATGATGCATGGCTATTTTTGATTTATTTGCATAAATACAAGTCGTAAAATATTTACATTGAACTTAAATGTCATTTATTTATCGAAATGTAAAAAAAGAATAATTTGAATGTCACAAATGTATTAAATCTATTACTTATATCAACTACAGTAAATATAAAACGGACATATAAATTGAAGTATTGATATATATGTTGCACTATTGTTTTACAGCGAATTCGATGTAAAAATTAAATCGCTTTTATCTGACATCACTTTATTGCTATTCTGTTTTATCTGTTTGTACCACAAAAAAAAATACATATTTTTATTTTACGACATATGAAAAGGATTATGTATTTAGAGCACGTAACGTTTTAAATTTGAACATTGTGTCATGTTCCGTTGACCATCAACTTTTGATTTCATATTTTTAAGCGTTGTTTAATTGGTGCATTTCGGTGTGAGTGTCCAATGGTTTCAGAACAATCGATACGGAACTGAATATATTTACAATGGTTTGTCTGTTGTACTGTTTTTTAAAATTTAATATTTTTCAAATACGTAAATGGATAATAGTCTTTTTAAATCGATTTAAGTGAACTGGGCATTGTATTTTAAGCTTTTATTTTAACAAAACAACACGTATGAACGACAAAATGACCAAGAAAATAATTTAATTTGTTTACTTTTTCCAATTAAATTTGTTTATTAAAT
>CM068315.1:35555317-35557817 GCA_034766995.1 Acanthacorydalis orientalis | reverse complement strand
GCTTACATGAATTATTATACTGTTGCACACTACGTTCTTTATTAATTTTGTAATTTATTACTTGAACCCAAACATACACACACGCATGTATATATATATATATAGAGAAAGAGAGAGATAGAGAGAGAAAGATATTTCACAAGTTCGTACACTTTTGCAACCTTTGTACTCACTACATTCAGTCCTTTGCACACAGTATGAAGAAACTATTTTTAAATGAATTTATATTTTCTATTAACGTTTATACCTCATTATTTCTCATACATTAATTTAAATAACAATAAAAATGTGTCTTGAATGTACTTGAAATATTACATTCATTGTAACACAAGTTTTAAAAAATTGATATATTTTGTTATATATATAACATAATATCGAAGTTAAAAAATCTAAGTTCTTATTCGTTTTCTTGTTATTTCTTACATCTGATTTATACATAATTCGCATGTTAATCAATGCATAAAAATTCAATAAAAGTTTTTTAAATATATATATATATATATATATATATATATATATATATATTATATATATATACTAGATTTCTTAAGAAAATATACTTAAATACCATAAAATAGTTCTAGCTCTAGCTAAATTCGCATTTACAAAATAATTTTTCAATTATTACCACAAAACTTTTTTCTGAATAAAAATATTCAATAATTGATTATTGATCTTTTTTAAGTATTACTTATGCGCATTTCAGTGATAACACTATCATCCTCAACGTGCTAAGCTACCTTGTCGCTCCGATGGTATGACCATCGAAATGTTCACAAGTAACAATTAAAATTAATAAAAAAAAGTTTATTTTCTAAAAAAATAATTGGTTTATGAAGGTACTTACGTTAATTCAGTAATACGCTTATTATGTATAATACATAATTCTGTTCCAATATGTCAGCACAAACGACGATTAATTTCACAGATTCTTTATTACCAGTGGATGTTGCTGAGAAATAAAAAGAAAGATTGCTAAAATTGGTCTTATTTTTCTCTATTATATATACTATATATATATATATATGGGTCGTTTGATAAGTATGATATAAAAGCAAGTTAACACTGTTTTTTGGAAAAACTCGATTTTATTTCTCAACGTAGTCTCCATTGAGGATTATACACTTAGTCCAGTAAGTCTGCAAAATGCGGATTGACGGCGGCGATAACATCTTTATTCGACGAGAATTTCTTGCAACCGAACCAAATTTTTAAGTTTGGGAAGAGAGAGTAGTCGCTCCGGGCCAAATCCAAAGAATAGAATTGATGAGGAATCAATTCGAAGCCTAATTCGTACAATTGTGCCATTACGACGATTGATTTGTGGAACAGCTATCCTGGTGAAAGAATACTTTTTTGTGTACCAGTCTTTTTTTTCAGCTCTCTTTCAAACTATCCAATAATATTCATAATAGACTCCTGTTATCGTTTTTCCCTTCATGAAATAGTCGATCAAGATGATTCCTTGGAAGTCTCAAAAAACAGTGCCCATCATCTTCCCATCTGACAAAACTTATCGAACGACCCACATATATATATATATATATATATATATATTGAATACAGTATTTATAATATGCTATACACATATGCTAACTTTTGATTTATGTATGGTTTACATTACTACATTGTATTCTATGCAAAATAGACAAGAACTTAATTGTTATTTTATTTTTGAATAAATTATACACAACTTTTCAGCAGTACTTGTTTATTATTTGTACATGGCCAATGATGTTTTAATTAAATTAAGTTTTATCCTGCGTACCTCATTTAAATTTATATTCTGATTAAATTTTACATTCGTGTTATAATTTTACCTGTTTATAACTGTTCAGTATCTTATTGTTTGTTCACACGAAAATGTATATCGTTAACATATGATTTTATTGTCATTATATCAACTTATAATTCGTTAAAATCCGCAAACAAAAAACTTTATTGGTATTTTCTAAGAAAAACTCTTAATTGAGTTCGAGGTCTAAAAATTATAAGGAATTCAAATAAATACTTTCAGCGTGTAACAAAGAAAATAAAGTTTTCGTAAAGTTCGTTGAATGTAATTTAACACTGTGCTCGTGTTTTCAGACTTACCACAGCACTTTGGAAAACTTGATACGAAGTTTATTTGAAACAATTTGAAGCTTTTGAAAGAAACAGTTTTTCTTAGAACCATAGGTCGTGTATAAAAAATGAAATATGCAAAGTCAGTTTGCATATGAAAAATGGTTACTTTTCTGGCACTTTTTTCTCGGTAAAAAAAAATATATTCAGTTGTAAAGTTGATATTTTTGTATCAAAGGAATTGTTTTCTTACGAAACTATTCGAATATTTATATGTTCAAAATCAAATAATGAATAATAATTTGAAAATACAATATAAATAATAAGTATAAGTAATTTTATAAATGGTACTTTGTTGGCATTGATTCTTAATACATAAAAAATCTAAATTATTATTTACTTTAAATGTCAATATTAACTTGCAGTTATATATTGT
>CM068315.1:35510317-35547817 GCA_034766995.1 Acanthacorydalis orientalis | reverse complement strand
ACTCGTTAATTTGTACCACATTTATTTTAAACATAATTAAACAATAAACATCTTTATGTTTAGAAGTAATTACTTAATTACCAGTTAATTACACAAAATGTTAACATATCTAAATGAGCAATATAGACATTGTCAGCTGTTTCCAAAACATGTATAATTATAAATACATTTATACACTCACACATACGCATATATATACAGTGTATAAAAAAGAAGAGAAAAATGAAAGAAAACGAATAATTATCTCATGCAGACAATCTGGCAAATGTATTTCATATTCTAGAATATTCTCATATATATATATATATATATGTGTGTGTGTGTGTGTGTGTGCGTGTGTGTTATGTTAAGTTTATCGTGTATATGCTTTTTCCAATCATATTCAAAACTCCCATTCTCATGAATAATGACTACATCAAAATTGATGATTTCATTGAGTATCTCTATTGGCACAGATTTGTCTTGTGCACACTACAAACATTTTATTTTCTGTTTTGCTCGTTGTTTTCATCATATACCAAAACAAAAACAACTAATGTATATATATATATATATATATATATATATATATAAAGTTTTGAAAAGTGTCGGTTCTCTCGAAAAACGAAACTGATTGGAAACGAGCCAACTTATTCTGAAACTAAAACGGTAGTCCAAAATTTGTTTTTGTAATCCCTGAATTGGTAGCCTCAGTTCATCTGTTTGAGATTTGTATTTCCTGTATTTTTCTTATTATCTACATATATCTTCGAATTGTATACATACATACAACTGTATACGTTATTCATGTTTATAAATATGAAGATTTTTTAATACATATACAATCTATGATCGTCAAATATTATAAAAAAACTTTTTTATTAACTGTCATATTTTATATATGTTCTCGTCTGTATATATATATATATATATATATATATATATATATATATATACCTTATATCGCAGCGTATAGAACGCCCCTACGTATAAGACGCAATTGAATTTAAAAGGATTTTTTCCATTTTTTCGTATACTGGTGATATAAGACGCATGATAATATTAGGAGGTTGCATTAAAAGCAGCTGTTTTTTTGTGTTATTTGAGCATTTATTTCAATAACAAAATGTGTAAATCCACTAACCAAAGTATTTAGTCTCGAAAGATATTACTTTTTCCCACTTTTCTGACAGAAGTTGAATTCAGGGACGAAAGAATGGTCTGTATTTTGACAATCCATTCATCGACCCAATTTCGACTTCTTCGTAGTTATTGAAAAGTGTATCTTCTAAAGCGTGTTACATCGATCGAAACAGATGATAATCACTTAGGACCAGGTCTGGAGAATACGCTGGGTACGTGAAAACCATCCATTCGAGCTACATCAGTATTTGTTCCACGGATATAGCAACATGAGGCCGAGCGTTGGCATGAAGAAGAATCACTTTTCGGCGATTTGATGCAATTGATGTTCGTTTTTGCATCAAATTATCATTCAAACGCTCTAATTGTTGTCGATAACGTTCGGCGGTGATTGTTTCCTTCGTTTTCAGTAGCTCATAATACACGTCACCCTCCATATCCCACCAAATAGAGAGCATTGTTTTGGGACCGTGGATGTTCTGCTTTGGTGTCACGTTGATGTTTAGCCAGGATCAACCTATGATTTCTTGCGTTTTGGATTGTCGAAAGAAATCCATTTTTCATTTTCGGTCACGATACGCCACAAGAAACTCTTTTTTTATGCCTTTCAAGCAAAGAAATCGAGATGTTTAAACAATTGTCAATGGCATTTTCTGTCAATTCATATGGCAGTCATCTCCCTTCTTTCTGGATCTTTTCCTATGGCTTGTAAACGTCGTGAAATTGTCAATTTATCGACTTCGAGCTATTGAGCCAATTCTTTGAGTATTTGAGCAGAGTTTTCTGCCAAAAGAGCTTGCAGTTGTTCATCTTCGAACTCTTTCGGTTGACTTGGCCGTTGTTTGTCATGAACGTCACAATCCCCACTTTTAATTTTATTGAAACCAAACTCTGCATACTATTTCCAATGGAGCAGATTCACCATACGTTTTCACAAGCAATCGATGAGCTTCAGCTGAACTTTTTTCAAATCAAGGTAGTGTAGAAGTACACATTGAAAAAACAAATTATCGCGTTCTATTTTAATTCAATTATAGGGAAGCACTTGTGTAAACAAAGGATAGCGTCTGATGACTAAATTTTAGTAGGAAATGTTCACACTTCAAAATAACATAAATTGCATCTGTTACCAGTGCCCACACCAGTGCTCACGCACCTAAAGCCATCTACACGTTAACAACGGTTTTCAATGCAACCTCCTATTAGTAAAATAATTTTAGTATGTAGATTTGTAGATGGGAAAATCCATAGGTATGTAATGTAATATAAGGTAATAAAATGTTTATTTCTCTATTTACTTGGTACGCTCCTCTACATCCTAATTTTTGAACTCATAATTTTTATCCTTGCTGTATAAGACATCCGAAAATTACAACCAATTTTTTGGTGTTTAAAGCACGTCTTGTATGCCTATATATACATATATATATATTATAGTCGTGTAAATATGAGAAAAAAAAACTTAAACCTTAAATGATCAACTTGAAATCTTACAGAATTCTTCTTTTAATTTTTTAAGACTACTATTGTATGGAAAAAATATATATGCAAATTTCAATTAAGTTTTAAGTTTTCATACTAATTAATTTGATATTTCATTTTTCGAAACTTAGAAATAACTGTCACGTATTATATTTCGTTTTATTTACCAGTTTGTGAAAATAATATTTGAAGTTAATAATTAATACCCGAGATGAAATTGAATCCGTGATAAAATCTTATAGCTTCAGTATAACGTAAATATTTGCACAAATACAATATTTTGAGTTCATTTATTAATCAGTATGAAACTGGAATGTCTACGATGTAGTTTTACTGTAATTATTTGAAAGGTTTCTATTTGCCGTATGATAAATAAAATGAAAATGTAATATTAAGATATATTTTATCATTATATGTATATATATATATATATATATATATGGTTTCATTCTTTCACCTGCAATATAAAATCATGAAAAATTATATTTCATAACCCAGATTTCATTTTCCGTATATTCTGACCTTAATCTGTGCGATAGTAAATAATTTAGCAGGAGTAAACATAGATATATTAAATTGTGCATTGAATGTGTAAGTGGTTTTCATATTTTGTTTTCAGATTTATTTTCTTGAAATAAGTTTTGTTTATATTACTCAGTTGAGAAATTCGTTACTTTCCTTGTATTGTAAAAAATATAACTAAACACATTAAATGTATATATATATATATATATATATATATATACACACACATATACATGTACATATATATATATATATATATATATATATATATATATATATATGAGTGTGTGTGTGTGTGTGTGTCAAAAAATTAATTAATTAATGCAAAATTCACACATATTCCAAAAAGGAAAGAATTGTAATATTGTATACAGAAATATTTTGATGTTATTGTTTCCTTAATTTAATTTTTCACTAAATGTTTTCAATATTTTTCGTCCATGATAGTAATAGTAAAAAAAATTAATCTGTGGTCGAGTTCGAACCAAGTAACGATAGTCATTCATTTAACAAATTAATCTGCGAGATTAATTTGTTAAATCAGTTAACCATGAGTCAGTTAACCAGAGTGCTTTTTTAATTTCAGTTAATTTCATATGTGTATGCATAAAAATTTTTACAATTTATAAAGAGGAACAGTTCAAGTAGTCTAAAACAAATGTGTATTAATGTTAAGATATATATATATATATATATATATATATATATATATATATATATATATATATATCATTTAAAACACATATATATTGCATTAAAAAAAGAATCCTATATTCAGTTAAGATTATCACGTACGTAAACCACTTATTCTAAAAAAGATTAAATTGACTAATGTGCAATTAATTTTTGTAACAGAAGAAATGCGTTCCTGTAAAAAAATAATAAAAAAAACTAAGTAAAACAATATAGACCTTGATATTTTCTCTATTGTAGTTTCTGTAATTTACTAATAAATTAATTAATTACAGAAATACAATCCAGTCTATGTACGTGACTACTCTTTTGTAATTTTGGAATGAAAATATTTTCAAACATAAACCCCATGTATTTAAATTAAAATACAGGTTTAATTTTAAAACGCTTATATTATATTTTTTAAATAAGAATTATTAAAATAGGTTATAAATATCCCGGTTCTCAATGAATATATATATATATATATATATATATATATATATATATATATATATTTCAGAGAAGATTTAAAAGAATTTACAAAATTGAATCGAGAAAAAACATCTATTCATCTAACAAAAGCCCTTTGTGGTTTTCTTAGTCTCTCTGAAAGGTCAGATCCGGTTCTTTGTGCAACATTTTCAGTACATAATGCAGTACGGAAAAAATACACATTTGAAAGCATACAATTGGTGATTCATATTTAGTATATATTTCGACAGATACTGAGATTTTTACTAAATATTACTTTATATATATCATTTTTATATGTATATCAATATTTTTTATATCACATACAAAACATTTATTTGAAATATAAATCGCATTAAAATACAAATACTTCTTTATTACTGGCAAATATAAAATGACATTTTAAGAAAATCTCTGTTACAAAAGTTTTCATATTTTCACGGTTTTCTTTTGAATATTAAGAAACATGTTATTTGTCATTTTTGTAAAAAAAATCCGGTATTTACAGAATCTACAAGTGGAAAATCACGAAAATGTAAATTAGTGTATATATATATATATATATATATATATATATATATATATATATAAATAATATAGATTTATAAATGTATGTACTAATATGCACAAAGAGAAAATTTGTTTGCTTTATTTGTTCCTCTTTTAACGAATCAAATAATTGATAAATCTGTTACATTAACATGGAAAATTATGTTTTATTAATGTTTTTAATGAAGACGTAAATCAAATTCATCTACTATGTATTTCATTTAATAAAAAAAATATTTTTTCATTATTTTCAGTTCATTAAGTAATAGCTTCAATAAATCGAAATTTTTTTGTTAATGAATTTACTAATTTGTTGAATATAACTCAGGAAATTCGACCTGTTATTAATGAATATTTCGATACCTTTTTTAATTTTTCAATTCGCTATTACTTTGAATGAATAATATATGAATAATATAAGTCATAAAATTGTTTTATAAATAATTTTCAAATTTATGAAGTTAGTGTGTGATATTTACGGAAACACTTTTTCAAATTCATCAATTTACGTCAAATATTGACATTTCCAATTTAATAAATCTTTTTCTTTATCATTTAATCCTTAAAATTCTTAAGCTAAATATAAACGCATATGCCTTTCTATTTTGTCTTATTTTCCGTACTAGAGAAAATTGAAAATCTATATCTCATCACAGTTTATGATGCAAGCAAAATATTCACCTTCTTCTAGAACGTTGAATTGAAACAGATTTTCTATGAATATATCTTCATATATTTTGTCAAGAGCTGATTTAATATTCAGTATTATATGATTTCTATGAAATTTATTTTCAGTTTAATGTACTGATTTGTTATTAACATTGCTGGTGTTTTATTTTCATTTTCATGAAAGTAATCTATCATCATTTTTTATTGTAATTACTTTTCTGTGTATTATTTTTGTTAATTATTTTTAATTTGAGCCATATTTTAATTTATCGTGCGTGATTCGTTTTATTTGAAGTATATTTAAAAAATAATGATATTTATCAATCTCTGTGTGTTATAAATTTGTGATTCGTGTTTTACAATTATTTTTTGTTTTACAATCTAGGATTATTCATTAATATGTAATGATTATTATTTGAAAAAATGCACTTTTTGTATAAAATTATTATTTATTTTATCCTACTTAGCATATTGAACATATCCTACAAATTGTATGAAAAAAAAATATTTTTTATACATGTATATAAATGAAAACTAAAAAAAAATGCTTAGTACAACATCTGCTTCAAAGTAGATTATTGTAATTTATTTCAACAGCGTAGATAAAATATGGAAAATATTTGAATAATATATGACGAGATAACGTCCATAAAGCTGCTTTGAAGATAATAAATGGGTTTTGTTCGTTGTATTAAAAATAAACGTCCAGGACTTTTGTGATTGGCGTTACGATGAGAAATTCTGATGTGTGCGAGTTCAAACGAAAGCTGTTACAAAAGCGATCAGTCATTGTTGCTCAATTCATTATTAGTGTCAAATTTCCCATTTGATGATTAGATAGATGCGTATGGGATGTTGCAATTACGTGACATCCCGTATTAAATTCTTATAAAAATAGATTATTATATGTGTAAACCAATGACATACGTTTCATATTTTATCACTTTTATATTAATACAAACAAATGTTTGCACGTTAATTCTCTTTCAGTCGTTTATTTAGTCTCTGTCTATATTTAGACATAAAAGATATTTTGCTTTATAATATTTTTAATACTCGTAAAAAATGCAAGTGATTTTATTATCTATTGTAAATGTAATATTTATCAAAATAATTACCAAATATATTTGTTTTAAATGTATCTTTTTTAGTTTAATATTAATTGTTTCTGTAATTATATAAATAGAGTGAATTAAATTAAATTTATATTTCAATATTTTTTTAGATGTTTTCTTAAATGTTTCTTATTATTAAAATCATTTTCAACAAGATATAACTTATGAAAAAACAAATATGACTTATGAAAAGAATTCAACTCCAGTTTATATATGTTCTTATTTCAAATGAATTATAAAAAAAGAAACAGAACAAAATAAATCAAAAACAATTTAAAATTATAAAATCAGTTAAAATTTATTATATATATATATATATAAGGATTTTTCAAACTTAACCTTCCATTTCTTCAGATTACTAATCAAAAATAACATTCAAAGAAAAATGAACTTGTGAGACATCTAATTTATTGAATAAATGCAGAGTAATTTATTTATCTGTCGCAGATTAAAGAACTCATCATTTATAATTCATATTTGTTTCGCGTATCTTATTTTATATTAAATAGGTAACATATACATTCGCTAAAAATGTGCGTTTTGTATCACTTGTCGTCGTTAGTTAAAAATCTTCACGAACCAATGATTAAATCATCAGAAACCAAGGCTTGTGTGAACGAAAAAACACGCTATGTTGTTAAAATGTATCCAAATGGAACTCTATTCATGCGCCACATCTGAACTTAAATCGTTAAACTGATATAAGGGTAAGTGACTGATATTGTTGACGTGTACCAATCTATCTTCATACATCGAGTTCGTTTTTCGATAAGCGTAAATCGAAAGATCAAATGCGGGCGTTGTTCAATACGTACGACGTTCACAAAGTATACCGCGTGTATATTCTTCCTGTACTCTCACTGTAGATGAATTCACTGACAAAGATTGTTTATAAGATTTACTTTTAAGAAGACATTCAACGAAACGTAAATACATTCTCGCTGAAACGTTATTATCTATTACGAAAACGCGGTTTTTCTTCTTATAAAACAGTTTCAACGTTCACAATAAAAAAATATATGAAAATAAATAATATGTTCGCATTTGACATTTTATTTATTTTCAATGTATACGTCTCCTCTTTTTGCACATACACACACATGCGATATATTTATCAAAATAAAAATAGAATATGCAAAATATAAGTGAATCGTACTTTTATGTGAACTATGTATGATGAAGGCAAAGCATAAGCAAACAATAAAATCGTTGGAAAGCGATTATATGAAAAGGTGTGTAAGAAAATCATAGAGAGCTGAATATAAAGTTAATAAAAAAACGACAGACACAATGGAATATATTGTACACAGAATTGAATATCTAACCGGTATAAGAATATGAAGAGAATTGGAAATAATAGATTATCTGTTAGGTTTTGTATATATATATATATATATATATATATATATATATATATATATATATATGTATACACGTATATATGTGTATATATATAATATACATGTGTGTGTTTGTAAAAATATACCATACAAAGGTAATAAATAAATAAAAATTTAATAATTTCCTTAATAAAACAAAAGTCTTGTCTTTACAACACAAACGTATATTTATTTAATAATTTTAATTTTTTGATTAAAAGAATGTCTTAGAATTTCAAAAGTTTAAAGGAATTTCTTTAAAATTTCAAAAGTTAGTTAATATTTTCTATAAATATTTTGTAATGAATCAAGTCAATGAAACGTTTTTATACGGAGTTTTTTTTATATTTCTTCGACTAATTTCATACAAAACATAAAATTTTTAAATGTATAAATTCATTAAAAATAATACTATAATTTTTATATCATCAATTTTTTCTGGATTGAAATTTCGTACACATTTCACAATATAATTCCGGTCGGACAGTGATTTCTTACTCGTAATTAAGGATACTCTTGCAAGTTGTTAATTATGACATCTTATAAATAATCCAATCAAAAACCCATAATAAATCTTGTTAGAAAGATAGTATACAATCTCAAATGCATCTCATAAAATATGTATAAGTCATTAATAGTTCATGTAGCGTTTCGTTCACGTTTCTTTCGAGATTATGCATTACTTAAAACCAAAGCTTTTCGTACACATCACTCTTAGGAAATTCGAAGACCGTGGAGCGTGCAATGGAGCAGATGGTGCTGTATTTCTTGAAGAATATCCGTTAAAATATTTATGAAATGTATGGTGTAGCTATACCGTTGTCATTTTCGATACCTTATCATTATAAATTTGACTTTTACGATAGGTCGTATATTTATTTAAGGTATTTTATATTCCTGTCCAATATATAAATGTAGTTGTTATTACGGTCATGTTTGAATCTGACAGTTTCTGAACAGCCGACAAGATGTCATTTTATTTGCAATAGTAATTTGAAATAAAATCTCATTAATGTGTAAAAATTTGTGGTATGACTACATTAAGTTAATATACAATATTCCAGATCATTTTTATCCATCATTCTAACAATTGTGTAAAGTAAAAAAGTAAATATATGTATGGATGTGTGTATATGTATATATATATATATATATATATATATATATATATATATATATATATATATATATATATGTATGTATAGAAATTATTGATTTTTTGAATATTAATTTCGTTATTTATTACTTGTTTTCTTTTATAAATATGACCCTTAAGTTTCTGTATACTTTTCGTGGCAAATTAATAATTAATTTATTTTTTTTAATAACATTTTCTTAGAAGTTTACTAACTTGTAAAATAATTTTTGTTATATTATTATCTAATTAATATTTTCAGGTTAATACTATTTCATTTACAAAGTGTGTGTATATATATATATGTACGTATATATGTGTGTATATATATATATATATATATATATATATATATATATATATATATAATTTGTATTTAACCGTATTATAGAAATATTTTTGTCTTTATAGAAACAAGAAACAAAAATCTATAGTTCAAGTATATACTTTAAAATTGTGTCATCTTTGATAAATCAACAGTCTTAAAAATGTCGTAACTGTCATTGACAGTACCCTAAATAAACCGAAATTATATAAATATATATATATATATATATATATATATATATATATATATATATATATATATGTATACTCGTATATGTATGGAGAATGAAAGAAGGTTATCTATTTTTCAATTTCATTGTCGTTCTTTATTATAGCATAAAATTTTTATTTTAAATCACAATGTTGTATATACTGCCCGTTGGGGACTCATATTTTATAGAAAAAATACCTTCTGGTTCGAGTTTTGATCATCGCTAAGGTAGTATTTGTACTTCTATACAGTAAGATGTTTCATTAGAAACAACGGTAAAGGAGAAAGATTTCTTTTAATACTTTATTTAAACTTTATTTATTTTATCGTAAAAAACTACGTATGTAGCGTAACAAAAAATAAAATAAAATATACAAACTACTTATTTAAATAACTTTATATTATTATGTTGCTATGTTAGGTAATATGTAAGGTAATATTTTTTTCAATGTAAAATAGTAATTTTGTGTAATTTTCTATATTAGAAATACAAAGATTTATAACAAGGAAAATTAAAGAAATCTTATATTTATTCTTATAATTTTTTTTTTATATAACAAAAATTTAATATCTTTATTAAAATGAGTTTATAATAGATTTTTTTAAAAAAAAATATGTCAAATTTAAAAAGAATGTAATTTAATTGATATATATATATATATACATGTGTATATATATATATATATATATATATACATATATATATATATATATATATATATATATATATATATCAATTAAATTACATTCTTTTTAATACATACACTCACACAAGAGTACCGCCAAATATTCTCGGCCCAACATATTTGGTGAATCTGTACAGTGTGGTAAATTTGCCCTAGTAATCATGTCTCAGTAACATTTTCAACGTAATAATGTGATCAATCGTACAGTCTCAGCGATAACAGTAAGAGGTCTTCTTAACAATGTCACAAATAACCAAAATTCAGTATCGTGCAGTAATAATATTTTTGACTAAAGGTGTTACACCGCACCAAATAAAACAACAATTAGATGGTGAATACGAGAAAGCTTCCCCTTCATACTCCACGTTAATAGAATGGGCTAAGAGATTTCGGATTGGGGAAGTCATATATATATATATATATATATATATATATATATATATATATATATATATATATATATATATATATTCGTATGTGTGTGTATGTACTTATATTTATTTAAACAAAAAGTATATAATTTAAATTTAAAGAAAAAATAAATGGAGAAGAGGTTTTCATCAACCCGTATTTATTTACAGGAACAAATAGATTAAATTTCGTCTTATATTACAGGATATATTTTTAAGTCAATTTTGTAAAATATGCTGATGGATTCTATTTTAAAATGTTTTACCTAATTCCTTAAACAAATATGTGAATTATAAGCATCAACGTATATGTAATATTAGAATTAATCAATCAATAACACCATAAATTCATAAAAGTATGTGTATTATACGTGAATAATTTAATCAATATATTTCAGAGGTAAATACTTTTCAGTAAATATGCTGCAAGCGATTCTTGGTAATTTGAACTTCAAATATTTGCTAGTAAATATGAACATAATTTAAGATTATAAACAAGTAATAGTTTGATAACAAATATTTTTCTTTGTATTTTTTTGAAAAATCCAAATATTTATTTTAGTCTGTTAACATTGAAATGAAGTTTTGTATTTATTTGTTTTATTCTTCGTTTTTAATTCTTCTTCTTAAAACGATTTATATATTCGATGTACAAAAAAAGACGATTTATTATATTTTTATTTAAATATTAATTTTTTTTAATTTATTACCGTGTATTTAGTGTTGATTAGTTTTATACTGCTCATATTTTATTTTTATTTAAATTGTTTTTAATATTCAAATAAAAATATTTATATAAGGATTGAAAACGATTATAAATTAATTAGCGACATGAATTTAATAAATCGAGTTATATAAGTAGTAAATTCGGCTATTGATTAACTTATTTATAATTCAATTTACATATTCTTAATTCGATTCAACTTCATGTCATCTATTATTAGTAAAATGATTGGTATACTTATTTGTTAAAAAATGAAAAAAATAAATTAACGTTTTTGTTAAAGAAATCAACATAATTAAGAAATTTACTGTGCTAAAAAACATTTGATTTTGATTTAAAAAATCGAAATTTAAAATTATAAAAAATATTTTCAATTGTTATAATTCTATTTATATAGTTATATATATATATATATATATATATATATATATATATATATGTATATATATATATGTGTGTGTGTGTGTATGACTGTGTTTCTGTCTACCTGTATGTGTGTGTGTTTATGTGCATGTTGCTGTGGTCTATAGACAAAAACTAAAAAATAAATAGAACAATTGATTTTTATTATTCATGTAGGCAACTAACAAATTTTGTACAGGTGAGTTCTTGTATTCTGTGCCTTTTTACATTAAAATTGAAATTTAAATTAAAACTAGACGATGTAGGAATTTTAATGAATGTACGTGATGAACATTTTAAACTAAGTTTATGTCATATTGAAAATAAAGTTCAAACGAAATGAATGTTTATTGATCTATATTAAATAGTATTAATTAAAAGTTTTTTTTTGTTCTAATTTCAAAAGTTTAGACTTAAATTTTAATTCTTAACTTTGATTCTCAGGCGCAACATTTTATGTTAACACATTATATTGAAAATGATAAAAAAAGTAATATTGTGTTATATGAAAAACTTAATGCATTTGTGATAATTTTATTATTACCAAGAATAGACAAATAGTTGATTCTCATAAAGTTATAAGATATGAAAAATATTACAAGATATTTTTTTTCCAAAACTACTAAGTCTGATCGAGGCATAACGCGTCGTAAAGGTCTAAAGTTTCTTATGAACTGCAGATACTTTTTTTACTGTGACAGGTCGGTTAGCCTTCTGCACAACCCTCAATTTCTTAAAAAGTCAAAGAGATAAACGATTTCTTAATGAAAGATGACTTATGCTGTGAGGTCGAAGTCGTTATCATGACATATTGATCAACAACCCAACTAGATTCCTACTAAATTCAGCTATTGCTAAGATTTAAATATATTTATTTTTGAATATATTGTCATATTTTTGTATCTGTTGTAAATGATTATAAAAATAAATATAATTAATGAATTTATAATTTAATAATCATCTTTGTTAATAATTGTATTGCAATTAAAATATTATTTATGTATGATACTAATGATTGAAGACGTCCACTTCATAGGAAAATAAATAACTTAATTTTATATCTTACCGAAATGAAGAAAATAGAGATTTGGGTTTTATATATATATATATATATATATATATACACATATACAAACAATAATTATATGTTTTTCAGATACAAAATTTAAATTGTATTTAAATCAATAACGAAGATATGAAAAATACAAGATTTTTTATTTATTAAAATTTAATAAAAATATTTTGAAATAAATGTAAATATTTCTCAAATAATTTTCATATCAAGATAGTTTCAATTGACAATTTGATTATTTTTTTTATGTTTAATAACTAAACTTTTAAACATATTTATTATACATGTTTTAGTATAATATACAATTTTATCTAAGAATTTTAATTTGTAATTATATGTATATATATACTTCTTATAATAGTATTTTATAAAATTTTCTGTACATTCATTTCAGTTCTTCAAGAAAAGATTTTCAACGAAAAATGTTGTTTCCTAGTATAATTATTCATAAAATTTGCAAATTTAATATTTTTTATATACGTTTACGAGATATATATAATTATATAATTTTAACGGTATAAAAAATAATGAATTACAACCTTGAAAATATAATGTGAACGCCGAAACGGTTCGCAGTAATAAGTTAAAAGTGGTTAATGATGATGATAAATTTACTCACTAAACACATAAATCTGTGTTATCTATAAGTTGACTTATAAATATTCCAAAAGTATGTACATAAATTTTGCGCATTTTTCCCTCAGTAATAAAAGTGAAATTTATTTTATCGAAACTGTACAAGCGCTTACCGCCACTTCTTTGTTACAACATTAAGTTCCAATTACCAGAGATACATTTTAATAAAAATTCTTCCTTTATATGAATTCACGTACAACGTTTCTTTCCTAATTTAATTTTTATTGTCTTTTTTTTTAATGATAAAGTATAAAAACCATTTAGGTATGTTCGTACGTTAGATATTTTTTCTGTTTTATTCCCCCCTCTTACTTTGTGCTTTTAATAAAAATGAGTCTTTTAATTCAACATAAATGTTTTCCAATTAGAATCGTTTTTACTTTTGAAAATGCATTATCCTTCTCTTTTATATTTTTTTATATAATTTCCATAGTTTATTGTTAAATATGTAATGTATTTTTTCTTAAAATGTTTTTTTTTCCAATTTGTATACATAATATATTTATTAATATATTCGGCGTATGAATCATATGCATTTTAAGAATCTCTATACGTATGTTTTCATTCTCTCATTGTTTGTAAATAGCGACATTTTATTTTTCGATAACTTTTTCAAATATTTGTATATATTTTATAATAGATAAGTTTATTTCAAAAATGAACAGACTTTTAAAAAATGTACATCTTGTATATATATATATATACACACATATATATATATATATATATATATATATATATATACATTGATAAATTTATTATGTAAAGATTGTAAATTGATATTTCAAATTTCTCGACAGACTTATCAATCAAATAATCCTCCAAATATCAATATATAATAATCAATCAAATAATCCTCCTATGTGTACGTCGTGCAATCATAATATTTTAAAATGATTTCAAACGCAATAAAGAAGGCATCAAAAGTCATAAAACCGTAGGAAGAATAAAAACAAACATGCAACGCCTCGAGTACGAAAATAAGCGAACATAAGACAAGCAAAGCTCTTTAGGGGATCCGTAGTCCCTGGTTGGCTACGGTAATGGCAGAGTGTCGAGTGTGATTGATCGTTTTGGTTAGAGAAGCTTCCAAAACATTTATATTGATAAGAACAGTTTTAACTATCTATATATCAGAGAAACGTCTTAGAAATACCATTCGTTCAGCCGGTGAAATACAATTCAACACGAAATAAGATGTCGAAATTAATTTTATTATGTTGTTTATATAGCAAGCGTTTAATTTATGTTTATCATTTTTTGCGAAACCTTTTAAGTAAACAGCGGTAATTAAATTCTCTTTAATAGATTTTGTTGTCAAGTCTCATTTTCAGGTTACATACATAATTATATATAAGAAAATCTCTTACAACCGTAAATATTTTTCATGCATAAATTCAGTTTTAATTAATTGATTTCAGAATTTTAAATAATCAATTTGTTAAACGCCGTTCTCGTTTTTAATATTCGTAGTATATAAAATCATTAAGTATAACATCTCAGTCAATAAATATAGATATTATATAATTTTTAGATATGTATAATTTCTCAACTAAACAAGTGTACTTGCAATTAATTATAACAAATGTAAATAACTTCAAAAAATAAAAATAAACTTTTTATAATCCATATGTACTGTATGCAACAGATTGAAGGAAATAAAAGTGTCGTAAAATTATATACAACTTACTAATGCATATTTAAAATGTTTTTTCCACGACGTAATAAAATCAATGTATGATTAATTATTTATTAAATCAACAATTTGCTTATATTATAATTTAGTGTGAAACTTCTAATTATATAAAAAGAGATGTCAGTTTGTTACCATTCAAGAAGCCAGAAGTCTATTTTATACCTTTTCCAAATGAAAACAATATCTTTACTGGTTCTTTTTTACAAACGTTAACTTATAATACACTCTATTTAATGTATTTCTGCAACTATTTGTGAATGTGATCAATTTTAAAAGTTTATGGCTCGTTGGCTTGTCCTTATATCGGTTTACATTTGGAGATTAAATCTATTAAAAATACATTCATTTTCTAGTATCCTTTGTGGAACGCTTTTGAACGTCAAAATTGAAATAATGTATAACTTAAAATTTTATATTTATTTATAAAAATAGCGTATGAAACTTGTAACGAATAATAAAAGTGCTTGTATATTTTTTTATAATATTTTGTTTTGATGAACATGCTCATATAATTTTTATAACAAAATAAAAATTAACATTCCAAAAAAAAGTAAAAATATTTTATTAACAAAAACGTTCTATTTTTGACACATATTTTTCTAACAAAAACGTTATATTATATTTCACTTCTTTGTTGTTAATCTAAATATTCGTCATAAATTTAAGTGTATTACACTAATATGCTTTCATATTGTTTTTTTTTTATTAAAATATATATTTCACAACATTTTTCATGAAAATAGTTTTATTTTATTTTTAAGTATTTTTGGAATATATATTTCTATCTTGTTTTCTAACATATCTTTAGTCTCATAAACAAATTATTCATATTAGAGGGTTGCATTGAAAGCCTCTGTTTTTTGTGTTTTTTTGAGCATTTATTTTAATAACAAAATGTGTGAATACATTAATTAAAATATTTGCCCTCCGAAGCTATGACTTTTTCCCCAATCTTCTAGCAGAATTTTAATTCCGCGACGAAAGAACGGTCTGTCTTTTGAGCCAATCCATTCAGCGACCCAATTTTCGACTTGTCCGTAGTTACGGAAATGTATATCTTTCAAAGCGTGTTGCATCGATCGGAACAGATAGTAATCTTTTGGGGCCAAGTCTGGAAAATATGCCGGGTGCGGAAAAACCTCCAATTCGAGCTTCATCAGTGTTTGTTTCACAGCTATACCAATATGGGACCGAATGTTGTCATGGAGAAAAATCACTTTTCGGTGATATGCTGTAATTCGTGGTCGTTTTTGCATCAAATTATCATTCACACGATCAAATTGTTGTCGATAATGTTTGGCGATGATTGTTTTCTTCGGTTACAAGATCTCACAATACAGCTCATTTTTCATCGCCGGTCACGATACGCCACAAGAAATTCTTCTCTTCATACCTTGCAAACAAAGAAATCGAGATGTTTAAACGATTAACAATAAGATTTTCGATCAATTCATGTGGCAGCCATTTCCCTTCTTTCTGGATCTTTCCCATGGCTTGTAAACGTCGTGAAATTGTCGAATTCTTTGAGTGTTTGAGCAGAGTTTTCTTCCAAAAGAGCTTGCAGTTGTTCACCTTCGAACTTTTTCGATTTACTTGGCCGTTGTTTGTCGTGAACGTCACGATCACCACTTTTGAATCGTCGAAACCAATATCTGCATACTGTTTCCGATGAAGTCGATTCACCATACGTTTTCACAAGCAACTGATGAGCTTCAGCTGCACTTTGTTCAAATCAAAATAGTGTAGAAGTACACATTAGAAAAACAACTTATCACGTTGCATTTTAATTCGGTTATAGAAGAGCACTTGTGTAAACAAAGGATGGCGGCTGATAACTGAATTTCTTGTGGCAAATGTTTACACTTCAAAATGATATAAGAAACATCTGTCGCTACCCATAACGTACGCACCTAGATCCATCTACACGTAAACAACGGCTTTCAATGCAATCTATTATATATTATTTTAATAAAATAGTCCTTTTTATTCTTTGAGTACTTATTTATTTTGATTAATAGAAAATGTTATTCGTTGAACTACATTCCATTTTTATCACATTAGAATATATGAGATAATCAACATTATAATATTAATTTAATTTATTTCAATATTTTATAAAGATTTATATTTATAATATGATTCATGAATCACTTTAAATATGAAACAACCATAACATGAATTAAAATAAAATCTTCTATGAAAAAGTTCAGAAAGTATATCATATTTTTATCAAAACTGTACATTTTCACTTTTTCTAATATTGTATATATATATATATATATATATATATATATATATATATATATATATATATATATATATATATATATTGAAAAAGTGATATATTAAGACTACAAAACTTCTCTAAAAGTTCAAGTTCAATTTTAAATTAGATTACATGTATGTATGTATGTATGTGTGTACAATATATATATATATATATATATATATATATATATATATATATATATATATATATATATGATCATATATTTCACGTTTATTTTTTCCGCGGCTAACCCCAAAAAATATATATCTTTCATTCATTGCACATTTCTTTTGACAGAATGACATTAGAGATTAATGTCTCTGTGAGTGGCTTTTACGTGTTTTATTTGTACTTCAGAAATAAATCTTGTCATGTTTTGTTCTTTCTATTCAGTTTCAAAATATTCTTCAATTATTTGGACAATACACAGATACGTACAAATACGTGTACATATTTGTTCATATGTATATATATATATATATATATATATATATATATATATATTCATATGAGTATGTAGATGAAATGTTATACAAGGATAATATCATAACTTTGTATAGAATAAGACTTTCCAATAAAAATGTTTTAAACGTTTCATCGTTATTTTTTAATGAATATATCAACAGATTTAATAAATGCATTGTAGTTAAGTGATATGTTTATCTTTTATATAATGGAGTAATTTGCAATATTATTAATTCAGTATAAAGACATTTAACTCTGTATACTGTGAATCTCAATGAGTTTATAAATGTTATTTAATGGAAAAATAACGTCTGTAAAATTAATTAATAGATTTCTACTTTTCAATCAATCAATTTTTAGTTATCGCATTACATTTGGAAGAATCAAATTAAAATCTGTTTAAAATATTATTTATTTTTTATAAAATCAAAATTTTCTTGATTATATTTTATAGTAGAGTAGATAATAATTCTGTTTAACAAATCTGGTATCATTTTTATAATCTACTATATTAGTTCTTTCTTTTAATATTTTATTATAAATTAATGCATAAGAATTTATATTTTGACAAATGAATTTTTTACTCCCGTCACAAATCATAAAAGAAATTACAATCGATACACGTATAAACAACAAACAATACTCAGTAATTAATTACCGAACATTTTTAATCAGAAAATGTTTAGGTTTTGTTAGGTGAGTGAAAATTTCATTTATAAAAGTAATTTAATATATGTTACTTTTTATGCTCTCTTTTAGTTATGTATATATATATATATATATATATATATATATATATATATATATGTATAATTTAATTAAATTTATTTACAGTAATACAAATATTTCTTAAATGTTATTCTAATATGAATTATAAGTCCTTTTTATTGTAAATTAAACCTTCAAGTTTTAACAAACACATTAATTGAAATAATCACATTTGTCTACTACATATATATTTAGATATATATTTAACAACAACTCAGTAAATTTTGCCTTACTCGAATTTCCAGAAATTTATTTTTGTTTAGATTATTTTGTAGCAATTAATAGATATTGTTATTTTAATACATTCAGTATTAACAATTCATATGATTTATTCCTAAAGATTAATAATGTCTTTATTATATATAACACATTCTTATTTTATTATTAAATATATAATCTTAAACATCAGAGAAAAAAATTAAGATTATATATTTTTCATGAGATGTTTCTTATTTATAATCCTTGCTATATAATGTATTCTCTTATATTCGAATTAAATTACAATGCATTTGGCATGAACGGCAATTTTCGTTTGAATGATGAAATGTTCAGTTGTTAAACGAAACATCATCATCGATTAGTTAGTTGTCTATCTAGCAAACTCAAAATTGAAATACTTGAAGTTCGAACTTCGTACAAATTCGCCACACACATTTACCTTTATTAAACATTCATATCGTACTTTACTGTCTTTTGTAAGATAATTGTGTATTGTTCGACTATTATTAAAGTATAAATTTATTCTGTTATTAAATTAATTTATATCAAATCTTTTTTATTTTATATGTATATATATATATATATATATATATATATAGAGAGAGAAAGAGAGAAAGAGAGAGATAATAGAAAGAAAGAGATACATTTTAGCAAAATATACGATAACTTATCAATAACATATATTAATTAAATTTTTCAGTAACTTGGCACTTTGAGGATGATGGTGTTGACATCTAAATGCGCATAGCGATAATCATTAATAATGTATTGAATATTATTGATCGAAAAATGTAATATGGTTTATGGAGTGTAAAAAGAATTAAATTGTAAAAATGTATCTAGTAATTGATAATTTATTAAAAAAAAAGATTTACTTTCATTTCAGATATTAATAAACATGTATGTACATATTTTATTAGTATTCGTATCGTAAAGTTTTATAATTGGACAAATTATAAACAAGAACTCAATGCTACAATACTTGGTATTTTCTAATTAACACTTTTAATTCGCTATAATATAAATTATTATCGTTTATTTATAAATTTATTTATTGGCAAAAACTAATTATCAAAACTTCACATAATTATTTTTTTATATATATGTTACAGAAAAAAATATTATCTCATTATATTTACAAATTAATATTTTTCTGTTGTTTTTTTAATAATAATATTATACACACACATATGTATATATATATATATATATATATATATATATATAAATATATGTGTATACAAATTTACTAATAAACTCTCATACATAATGTATACAAACACATCTCATACAATACCTATGTGCACGTCTACTTCTATATATGTTTCTATACAACCTACATATCTTTATCATACTGTGAGGAATTTCATTTTGAACAGTTTATAAATATCACATATATACAGATTTTATAATGTAGTATTTCAATGATAAAGATATCAGTTGAACATTAAATAACGGAATCATTCTACATAAAATACATATATGAACGAATCGATTTATTCGCAGAAAGGAAATTAAATAGACAATTTATAAACCATTACCACGGAAATCAATTTCTGGTTTAATTTCAATAAAAAATAGTTCCATTGAGATATATATATGTACATGTGCATATATATATACATATATATATTTCGATTAAGAAAATCTTTTTCCAATATCCGGACAATAACGACTGACAATTCATGTATTTATTTACTAATTTTAGTACAACTTACTTTATTTTAAACCAAACCACTTAATATTTAAATGCCACTGTACGTACATATATATATATATATATATATATATATATATATATATATATATATATATATATATATATATGTATATATAATATATATATATAAACATTAGCATTTGAAAATTTATACATTTTTTAAAATAACTATCTAATACTTTTTATATACTTTGTGGTTTTCCATAATTTTTTGAACCAACTTTCAGTAATCATTTATTAGACCATATAAGATGATTGAATTACTGCTTAAGAGCTGGAGCGTCAGTTTCCAAATATAATTTTAAATTTGTGTACATATATGATTGTGTATCTGAAAAACTTTTCTGAATTAGTATATCGTGTTTAATATAACTATATAAATTCTTACAAAATGTACAGAATTTGCCATATGATGAACCTTTCTTAAATGCTTATCCTGATAGAAGACCAGTGTATAATTGATTCTGTTATAAACATGTATAAGTGTATTTATATTAAAAAAATAAGTTGACAATCGAATTTCATTCGATTAACAAAAAGAAAACTGCATTACTAAGAACGCTTTCATGTTTACAAATTGTTCTATTTATATCCAATAGAGGAATATCAAAAATTCAGTAGTGTAAATATGTATTCTAAAAAATATTTGGATTTAACTACAAAAAATTCGATAGTCAGTATAAAACCTCATTTAATTGGCCATTTACTTTACAAATTTACTTTGAGCATTTTTAAAAACAGTTATAAATGAACTAAATTATATATATATATATATATATATATATATATATATATATATGTATGTGTGTGTGTGTGTGTGTGAGTAATTTTGTAATTGATTGTATAGAATTGCAATTCCACCTTTTGTAAATTAAAACATGATGATAAGCATTGTTTTAAAGAGAATATTTTTGATATTGTGTTCTTTCAGTATCGTTGTTTTGAATAGCATTGTTGAAATTTAAAATCAATACATTATTGTTCGTATCATCTCGCATGACTAAAACGTGTTCAAGATGTTCACTTACCTACGTTGTAAAGTTTAAGAACATAGAGAACCTCTTAACATCTTCGTGAAAATTTGAAGTGAACATTGAAAGACTGGTATAATATAAGAGTTATCCGAATAATGATGCTAGTAGTTTGCTGATAAAAGGAGATATTAAATATGTTGCATCGTCATAGTAAACGAATTCTGTCGTGATATTAGTATATTCATTATTTTTGCACATTTCCTGATATTTCATTTTCTTGTATGTATAAATATCACACGCATATATATATATATATACATATATATATATATATATATATATATATATATATATATTTATTTATTACAAATTTTTATAGAATTTAAGACTTTATTTAAATACTTAGAATTTAGTTTTAATACATTCATATGAAAGCTTAAATTGAATCTCCGTGTGTATATATATATATATATATATATATATATAATACAAATTTTTATAGAATTTTAAAATAAGAAATGATAAAAAAGTTACAGTATAGACTTAAAACTTTCTACTAAAATAACTGACTAAAATGAAAAAAATGTTAATAAAAGACAAGTGTATTTTTTATCAAGTATGTTTTTTTATCGTGTATATTTTTATACAAGAATAAATTATTATTTA
Organism: Acanthacorydalis orientalis; assembly: GCA_034766995.1. Taxonomy (NCBI): domain Eukaryota; kingdom Metazoa; phylum Arthropoda; class Insecta; order Megaloptera; family Corydalidae; genus Acanthacorydalis; species Acanthacorydalis orientalis. The sequence continues at coordinate 35,525,450 of CM068315.1, read as the reverse complement.
AAATTACAGTTAAAATATTTTAAATATTTTATCATAAAATTTATAGAGCTAATGAAATTATATAGAAACTAAATATTCACAACATTTTATTTTTATGTTAAAGCAATTACTCTTATGTTCAGAATATAAAAATCTCTCACTATATATATATATATATATATATATATATATATATATATATATATATATATATATATATATATATATATATATATGGATTTTATTTAATTAGTACATTATAAAATTTTAATATGGAAATATTGACGAAATATAATGATTGTCTTACAAGAATACATATATTTTTATAGGAATAAAAATATACTCTACATTTTTTGAAAAAAATAACTAGTTTTATGCTTTTGATCTTAATATAAAATCAATGATATCTGAAGATATTAGTCTACAGCTTTTAAAAAATATAAATTCACATGAAACTAATTATTTTGCTTTCAATTTTTTGGCCATTCATTCTTACAACAATGTATATAAAATAGTATTTTTTGTTAATTGGTATATAATATTTAAAATAAAGAGATTCTAAGATATAGACTAATATTAAAAATGTTTTTGTAAAAAAAATCATTATTTAATGTCTAAAAATTGAAATAAATCTCGACAATTGAAAATATAATATAAACATTTTCTAATAAAATTAATAACATTAAACAACTTTAAACACATAAATTACTAGAATTATTGATCTTTTGAATAAAATTATTTTCTAAATATGTATTACTTCGTAAACAAAATGAACATGAGAATGAATAATTTAAATGTTTTTTAAAAATAATTCTTAAAACTTGGAACTTCTATTAAATCAATGACATGTGTATCTGCTTTTAATTACATGAATTAGAATCTAAACAACGAATAAATGTATTTTAAACCAAGTAAAAAAAATAGTCTGTACGAATTTCTACAAACCACGCGGGAATTTGTTTCTTATTCTTTTACTAAAGAGTAAGTTCCTTATGTGCTTTTTACTTCTTATTCTTCACAATCTACAGGATTCCTATATAATAATAAACAAGTGGGAAACAGGAGAACATCATAATAAAAAAATTAAAAAATACAATATCGTAAACATAAAACTTGAAAGTCTATAGATAGAATAATTAATCCATGAGAAAAAGAACAAATGACATATTTTTGCTGAAATAATATTCAACAATCTCATTTTTTAATCTTAAATCTTTAATTTCAAACATATTAAGATTTGATAATACTTTTTAAATTTTTTAATCCAATGATATTTTTAATGTGTTCATATACATTAAATAAACATATAATTTATTTAATATATTACACATTTATGTGTTTAATCATTACCGTTTTAAATTATAAATGTTCCAATAAAATATGGTAAGCCATATGGAATATTTTGTATACATTTATCTTTCATAAAAGGACTTTTATAATGGCTCTTGAAATAATAGTAGAATTATAGGTATTCATATAAGTTTCATTAATTATACTGGCTGATTTATTTTATGGTTTTATCTGCAAAATTAATCCCACATAAGAACCATCTGCTTTACCAAAAATAAGTTTTCATTTCTTACGATTAAAGTTTTGTATTCACGTTATGAAAAGCCTGCGGGGATAAAGGCATCAAGCTGAACGCTTGATATGACCTTACAATTTTGAACTGTTTTCATAAATTAAACTTCAATAATAATTTAATATAACAAATATCTAGACACAGCCGTGCATATTAGTTAGATTATATATATATATATATATATATATATATATATATATATATATATATATATATATATATATATAAATTAATAATGATACTTTCTATTTGAAAATATTTATACCCTTTTAAATATTCTTTGTTATTTTTTGATCCTCAATTATAACTTTATTTTTTATCATAATCGTTTTACTAAATACAATAAAACCACTTTAAAAGTTTTCTTTTGATATTAATTATTGAAGTGGAAATAATTATTTGTTGTTATTAATGATTTAAAAATATTTACACTTTTTTACTTCCTTAGAATTTTTTTTAAATTGATTTTCAAGTGTACTGTGATGAATAAGTATTAAATGTCTTTATATATAAATCCGTTATAGTTTATATCAAAAACAATTAATATTTATGAAAATACTTCTTTATTTTATAAAAGTATGAACAAATTATAAAAAAATAAATAAAAAATGTAGTAAATTCATGAAAAGTATATTTATGTATATTATTTTACTTACATTATTTTTTATTAACTGATTTCCTTATGAAAATTCTATTATTGTTTTGTAAAACTGATTAAAAATTTGAATCGTATTTAAATCTTCTAATTTATGTATCATAAAATGTAACAAAATTTTATAATTACTTTTCAGCAAAGCAGCAACTAATTGGAAATTTAAAAAAAAATTATCTTTATTGTAATTTATTTCACTTGATTCAATTCAGTCCTGCAATATTTATTATGAACCTTGCAGTATTTTAAATAAACCGTATTTGTTTAAAACATTTGTTACACAAGAAATATTATTTTAATGCAAATCGACTTATTTCTTATTTCCTCATCTCTTACATAAAATTAATTTAACAACAATGCTTCTATTTCATTAAAAAATATTTTTAATCGAAGTTGTTTACTGAAGAAAAATCTAAATAAATGTATGCATTAATTTAATTTCTAGTTTGAACATAACACTTCATATAAATCGTTTTATAATAAAATTTATACTGTTTTGAAGTACTGTAGGCAAATCGATTCAATTTTATAATGTATATCTGTAAAAAAAATAATTATTTGTTAATAAAATATATTCAAAAATGTACGTGCACAATTTTTTTTTATTTTTCTGTGTTGAAAATTATGAGTTAAATGAAAAAAATAAAAGTCTCTTATATAATACATAAATATATATATATATATATATATATAGTATATTGAAATGTATGAAAAAGTATATTTATAAAAACAATTCATAAATCGGAAAAACTTTGTTAATTAAAGTTGTAGTCAGCAATACTATCAAATAGCGTATTACTGCAACTGAATTGGCTTTAACTTTTTATTAGTTAAACTAGTTAAATTTTAGTGCAGTTTTCCATTTAAGCTACAGTGATAACATACTAAACCATTTATATATTAATGAACTTTTAACATGAAATCACATTAACCGTTATATGCATTAGCGGTCTTCGTTTTTATAAAAGTAACCCGACTACGTACCTGTCCGCACTGAGATAATTTATAAAATGATTTTCGTTAGGAACTCGAAACCCGTTTATTAATATTTCATGTAGGTAAACATGTTGAAAGAACTTTGGACTAGTACAAAATTTTAATGTTAAATTTAAGAGTATTTTTGTGTTCTGCAAACACAAAAACATATATTGTTCAGAATTTATATTCTGTTAAAAAAGAATTATACGAATGTGTAAATTGAAAATGTTTATGTACATTAAAATAAATGTGTATTCACACTTACTTATCTTACACACACGGACACCATTTTAATATATACGAGTGAATATATATATATATATATATATATATATATATATCCATAATTATACCTTTTCATGCACGTATAAAATACAAACACTCATCACCAATACCAAATTACTACTTGTCGATTTAAACAAATATAACGATTGTAATTACGAAAATACACAACATTATATTCCAACTTTATGCTAAAAATATCATCAAACTGTTTAAATTCTGAATCGTAATTCGATTTTCAATTTAAAATTGCATTTCATTTTAAAATTGTGTGTATTGATATGTTTACAATGAAAGCAATTAAAAACAGTACTTTGTTGACTAATTATGGGTAACAACCTCAAAAAAATTTAATGTTCCTTAATTTTTGCAATTCAGCTCGAATTGTATGTTTATTATTTGAATTGGATTTTAATTTACAAATAATTTAAAGAATATTTTCATTACATTTCTAGATCTGCGATAACTATATTCTGACAGCGTACATTAGTTGAAACGTTATACAGTATATTGCAAATATTAAATAACAGATAGCAATTTGAATCACTTTTATAATTATTCCAGTTTTTATGAAATTACATTAATGTCTCATGTATGTATATGTGTGAGAATAAATTTCAAATTTTATTAATGTAACAGATAGTTTTATAAGCTTTCTATATCATTATTTAAATTTAATTAGTACATTTTTAAGTTAAAAAATAATAAATAATAACCAATTACGATATAGGTACATATTATTTATTAAATCTTTAACTTATGTAAATATGTGTATATATATATATATATATATATATATATATATATATATTATATGTACATATAATGTATATCAATGTCATATTCTACCAAATTTCAATATTTTTTGTCTCAAAAGACAGAAAATACATATTACACAACGTAAAGCAATCACTAAACCAATTCGATTGCAAAAAGTTTACAAATTTTCAGTAGTAAAGTACAATATGAAAATTATTTTAAATGTATTATATTCATGTTATGTTATTAGGTTGGTAGAAAAATAATTGCGTTTTATAACTTTCAAATTTATATACATTTTTTAATTTAACTGGTTTTAAGTGGTCCAGGTCTCTTGGATGACTAACGTGTAATTTTTGTGTAAGCTCTCGAATTGTTGTGCGTGATTCTGATTCAACTAACGCCTTTAGTTGATCATTATGAACTGAAGGACGCCCGCGAACTTCATCTTCAACGTACACGTCACCAGCACGAAATTGTTGGTACCACCATTGCACTGTACGTTCTTTAACAGTACCCACACCAAAAGCATCGTTTAGTTTGCGAACAGTTCTGCTGCTTACCAGCTGCTTTGAACTGCTTTGAACTCATACAAAAATATTTTCTTCTTTTCTATCTCGAATTCAGTTGGTCAATTTGAAGCAAAATTAATAATAAAATCAAAGTCGATTTTACAAAGTACAGACCGAAAAATGCACTTTAAAATTATATTTACAAGAACACGATAAAATGACACTTTCATTAAAAAAATTAAAGGTAATATTCAGATAATAAAAACCTCAATTATTTTCCTATCAACCTAATACATTCGTGCTGCGAAGATTTAATATTTGTTTAAAACAGTATTAAATTGTATACAAAAATAATAAAATTATCAGACTGTTGAAAAATATTTTTCATAGATAGAAAGAAGAAAAAACGACATTTTTTAAATCGATAAAAAAATAAAATTACTAAATAAAAGATTAAAACTGTGCAATGTCATTAAACCAACATTTAACCAACAATGTCATTAAACCAACAATGTCATTAAACCAAATTTCAGTATAAAAAAATAATGTTTTAATTACAATCTAAAAGTCGAACAATTAGTGATTATTATCATACTCACAGATTTTCTCAATACATATAATTGAATATAAAAAAAACAGTGTGTATTAGAAAAGTATTTATTTTCTTTTGAAAATCATCTCTTACATTCTACTAATTTTATAACATAAATAACATGAATGTAGTTGTATTTAAATCGGAATTGCCAAAACCATTGTACATACACTAATCCTATTATTATCGGATTAATGCAAATTGTGTCGATTCAGACTCTGCAATGATTATAGAGCTTCTTTATTAGGTCTACCTAAGCTGGAACTAGTATCAAATGTAATATATCGTGCCACCTTTATGCACTTAGTACTCACTTATGTTACGAATACATTTACATTAGAAATACGTCACTTTACGTTACAAGCAACAGTAATTTTGTTTAGCTGTTCGTACTGTAATACTAATCATTAATTTGTAAATCAATTACAGTGTTATTTATTATGTAGAGAAGTTTGCATTTGTAATTCATACAAACGTGTACACACACTGCATACACACACACACATACATATATATATATATATATATATATATATATATATATATATATATATATATGGGTGTGTGTGTACACAGAGAGATTTATTTTTTTTACTGTCATCATTATTACACATACGCTACTTTCCTTTTTAAATGTTTGAAAATGTCTCTATAATTACGTTCTGTTTCCTTTAATTTTTGATTAATTATTTTGAAATTAGAATGATTTTAACTTATGTTTTAAGATTATAATAAACAATTTCAATAAAAAATCTCCTTATAAACACTTAATTTAGTTTTTTTCCTTTATATAACTTGATTAATGTTGGTCTATTTTGTAAATATCACATAATATTTCAATATATGTTTTGTATATCTTATTTTTTTAGTTTAAATATAACCATTAATGAAATAATGAATTCAGAGGTTTTTTTATAGTACATAAATCGATAACCAGGTTATTACTTATCTTACTACTTAAATGTAATCCATAGGTACTATAATCGTTAAAAACTAGTTATTCTCGTACTATACAAAGTATAGTACGAATTTATATTTGTTTTCAAATTATTTCAGTAGACTGAATTATAGTGTGTGGCTAAATTCACATTCACGAATCTATTTCCACTGCCCACGAGTTACAAATAAAATGTATATTTTTGTAATCTGAGTGTGATAATATCGCCATCAAAGTACGTATAGAAAAATATAAAAAAATTAATAATAAATTATTGAAAATTTGATCCTTGAAAATATGTGAAAAGTAAAAATTTGTTTGTGAAAATTATTTTAGTAAATATCTCTTAAAATGCTAAAAATAATTTTATCAATCAATAAAATATTTTAAACTATTAATTTACTTTTTTATTTAAAAAAATTGCAGTATTTATTCGATGCTTGTGATATAATCATTATGTTATATTCTAATAACAAAATTTTACATACTTCCGCTACAAATTTCATATATTTGGTTCTAGTCAGATTTTCTATTATTTCCCATTTTTAAAATTATTTTTTGCATACAAACCTTTTTTGTTATTAAAGGAAGATCAAATTGTTTTCCAAAAATTCAACGCGTATTTGTCGTTTTCATCGAATAAGTTTATGAAATTTCGATATATATATATTTATGTATATATACATATATATATTTATGTATATATACATATATATATATATTTATGTGTATATACATATATATATTTATGTATATATACATATATATATATATATACACATATATATATACATATATATATATATATATATATATATATATATATATATATATACATATATATATATATATATATATATATATACATATATATATATATATACATATATACATATATATATATATATATATATATTTATATACATACATACATATATGCATACATATCCATATATGCATTACGAAAATAATAAAAATTATATTTTTATAACCTTCATTTGAACGTAATTGTGTCATATATATACATAAAATATACGTACATAAAAATTAATGGCACAGCATATGGAAATGAATGAATAAAAATAAATGTCTGTTTTATTATAGTGTGACTTGGAAGTATTAACATTTGGAAAAAAACTGATAATATATATATATATATATATATATATATATAAATTTATAAACCTCAGTTATATAATTATAATAAATATCGATATCTTTACTATAATATACGTATATTGAGTTGAAATAAACTTTTTCTTTATAAAACAAAAGTATTCAGAATTATATAGTTCTATTCCGTCTTTTCGAAAAGTTAGTAAAAAATTCATGGAAATTTAATGAATCAGTTTGTAACATTTTATATACCTTGAAGCATTTTCAGATATTGACATATTCTATATACATTTTTAACAACAATGATAATTCAATTCAAAAATGTATACTACCCAACTTACCTTTTATTCTTTATTAAATTGATAAGCAAGGTATAAAGGATATATTATTATCAATATATGAAAAGTATCAAATTTTCGTTCAAAATATCTACTGTAATATTCAGTTACGTTCCGTTCTGAGATTTATATGTTCAAGTAAAAGGTTTCTTTATACATAAATTTATATTCTGGGGATAATGAACCCAACTATCGCACATTTATGTTATACAAATTTATAAACATTCATATCTTGTAAATACACCGAGATTTTGAATCGGTTGTGCAACTTATATGAACGCTTCTAGCGTTGTTACGGAAGTTTATTTCAGGCTTGAAATTATTCAATGTAACATAATTGTTACACCCATGAACTGTATTGATTTTAAGAAAAAAGTGCTTCTACGCTTCTCTATCACTTTATAATTCATTCATTATTATTTCAAAAATTAATAACGAATATTATTTTAAAAAATAGACTTATATAAGGTATATATATATATAAAAGTAATCCGTTAAGTTATTTATTACTGTTTCAACTTTATTTTTATTATTAAAATATTGCCATACACAATATGTTTTTCAATAAAAATATATTGCCACAAAAACAAAATTATTTTTACACATTTATTCGATACAGTTTTTATTTCGTTTGAGATTTTGTCATTCGTCATTTTTATTGTTTCAACTGTCATATCATCTTTTCCTGAAGCTCTTTTTGTTCTTTACTGCCTTTTCTACTACTTCCTCATTGATTTCCGGTATTTCATGATTTGACGGATATAACAGCATGAATTCACACATAAATGTCCTTCCATACATCGACATAATTATTCATGATAAGTGCTCTCATGTATTTATTTTTTTTATTACTTCTCTTTTTATTCTTCATTTTATTTCTATTATTTAGACTTTCATTTCATTTTTTTTTTAAATTTAATTTTCAATATTTAATTTATTACTCCTGTCTAGACATTTTAATATCACTATTTTTTATGTGAAACTTTGTTGTATAAAAAATATTTTTTAATGAAAATACTATTCGTATATATATATTGTATCTTTTAAAAATTTCAATATTTCTCAGTTCTTCTCTTAACCTCTTGACGTACGAATGAATTGAAATTCGATATGACCAAAAAATGCTATTTATTTTTCAGATTAATATTTGTGTAAGCTTAACAAAGAAAAGAATATTTATACATTGTTAAATATTATAATTCAGTACTAATAACTAAAATTAATAAATAACAATTAAATAATAAAATAAACAATAATTCAATAGGCCTATAGAGTATGAAACTTTTCAATACATTCAGGTAAATGTATAGGTACTTGACATTTTTTACACTGTTGTGTCGTTTCACTTCTTGTATTATTTTGAGCACACGTGACATTTGTTGCTTTTTACCAATGGAAGACATGTTCAGGAAAATGTGTCCTCACTCGTATAGCCCATTTGGCTTTCACTGTCACTTTCATACAAATTCAAAACAAACATGTTACAGGGTTCGTTTCTATAGTTCACACTTTAACATAGAATATGTTTATGTATATATATATATATATATATATATATATATATATATATATATATATATATATAATTATTTCTTTCTAATATTTGCTTTGTAACTGCACTAAATCGAAGCAAATCACATGATGTATCATAGACGTCTTCGTATGTCAAGGGGTTAATATTTGTATATAATGTTATTAATACATTTTTGATCATTTTGTACACATTTCAGTGTCTTTTATTTGTAAATGTTCATAAATTTTAATTAAATACATCTCTTATTTTATTTGAATAGCATTACTTATGGTAAATTATACAAATTTTATTTTATTCGAATTTATGTATGTATATATATATATATATATATATATATATATATACATTAACTTATTACACATTGATTATCAAATGTTTTATACTCGAATTAATTTAAATCATTCTACAAACAAATAATATACTGAAAATACAGTTTCGTTGCATTTAATAATCATTTATTTTTATGTATTGTGTAACTTATTTTGAATTGTTTTCATATATTCTTTTATTTCCATGTTATTTATTTTATATATTGCAGAGATTAAATTTTACATAATGTTTAAACGATATATATTAAGAGGTTTGCACATTATCGCTGTTTCTCGATATTCGTTTTTATTTTAATTTTATATTACTTTTTATTAAATTTCTGTAAAAATTTTATTTAATTATTTCGTCGGAAAGTTACTTTTGTAATTATTTGATAAATTGTGGGTCATAAAGTATTTCGTAATCTGTTTTCTTTCCTAAATTAAAAGAAATATTAGTAATTCTGTTTACTGACATAAGGAAGATAATATTTGTCTATATGAAAATAATTGTTCAAAAAAGGCTTTTTCAAATAATACTTTAGTGCTATTAAGAGACTTATTATTTTAAATATTTACACTAACAATACAATTATAAATAATTTTATTGTTTTAAATAACAAAGTGGTAAAATAATTGATTGATTTTTTTCTCTTAAAAATTAAAAAGAAAAGAAAGTAGAAAAAGGAAAACGACTATATAATCATTATGTTATTAAAAGAGTAATATTTAGTGATATTAATAGAAGAGTTAATGAAAAGAAAGAAGGAAAATCTGAAAACGGGGCACTTAGTCTATTTTCAATTGACCTAAATTATTCTCCATTGAACGTGATAAGCTCAGCGTCATCAAATAATATAAGAAACAAGATGTACAAGTAGAAAAGCGATAAGCAGCATGCAGAGTTCAACATAAGATCAAAGACGTTAAGGATATTCTGAAGATGATGCTTTTGACAACTTGATCTGCTCGTTTTCGCCTATGAAAACGAGATAAGTGACACGATTCAAACAGAAAAGTTGACGAACTTATTATTTTTTACAATATTATATAGGATATTAATAAAGTTGAAGTTACTTTTTTGCATCTATAAATATATGGTTTTATACTTGCACATTAATAATGTTTAATTGTATAAATGTAGCAAAAATGAATAACAACAACGAAATTTTAAATTGTACATGTTTATACTCGTATTTATGCAAATCTCAAAAACCATACATATTATTAATATCATTAAACGTTATTCGTACAAATTATATTTTATTAGCTCATATCATAGAGCTGTAGAGCGTTTAAAGGCACCGATTTTATATAGTCACTTCTTGTTTTGTTATCATAATATTGTATTATCTTTAATTATCTTTTCGCATAACCGTCCTTAATGAGCCTTGCTGTACTTCGCACTCCATTTAACAATAAATAAAAAAGTTCGTTATTTTTATCAGACGTAATTGTTATTAACTGCAACGATAAAAAACGTTTACTGGAATTATGTGTATTATAAATGTCAAATGTGTTTTGTTTACCTATTGATTAGCATCCATTTTTTTCAAACGAACGTAAATATTGTCAGAAAAAATCCAATCGTGGGGAAGTTTTATGATCAATATGTGAAAGCTATGTAAATCTAGATATAAAACATTTATAGTGACAGAATAACATTTGACAAAATTACAGATTTGAATCAGTAGATATTTTTTTTTGGGTTCAGTATACTTTATTTACATGTAATACTTTGAAAATGTATATATATATATATATATATATATATATATATATATATATATATATATATATATCATGTATGTTTCTCACGTATTTTACTTCATACCTTTACATACACAATAAATTCTTAAACCCAATATTTACGCGTTAAGAATTTGTGTATGGTGGATGTGTGCATTGAAACCAGCTACTTAAACATTTTTATTCATTTTTTTTCATGTTTGCTTAACATATATACATTTTTTAAATTTGCAGCTATATTTCAAAAAATACATGACACTTCTTTTATTAAATAAAAATGTTTTTGCATGACACAAAATACATTGTTTGATATTAGAAATACGTGTAACATAAAAAATATAATTTTAAATTGGTACACAGCGTTCAATTTAATTTCATAACTTTCCAATAAACTTATTAAATAAAATTGAATGTATACTCTAAATTATATGAAATCCTCTTATGGAACAAAATTTTCATTTTGTTAAGTGTTTTATAACACCGAACATAAATTAACTTTCTACATGTTAATAAAAAAAAATCATGAAAGTGTCGTTTTATTTAATATCATTTTACGAATACATGCTGGATAATTGAATTTTGATAATCGAATTTCAAACGTTGTAAATATATGATTTTTTTGCAACTTTTTTTTTATTGATTTGTGGAAATATACAGAAAACATGTGTTTCCTTTACGGACTGATTGAAAGACAACACAACTAAACCTGTTGTTTCATCGACGTTAAAACGACATTGTTTTCGTTATAACTCGAACGTTGTCTTATTTGTTTGTTCAAAATCCTTTCAATGTTGCTTCAATATTATCGAGAAAATAGTATTTTTATTTATTCTGTGTAGGGATATAGAATATTCTTTCTGAATTGTTTCTTGTAATTTTCTGTTTCTGCCGTTTATGATTTGTAGCTTATATAGATAATTCTTTTAGCGGTTACCGAAATAAATTAAATTTTAATTACATAACTGACATGATTAAAATAATTTAGAATATTTATTAAAGATCTAAATTTTTAAATACTGTTCTTTTTATTTTGTTACGTGCGCGTATTTATATATATATATATATATATATATATATATATATATATATATATATATATATATATATATGAATATAAATGCACTGTTTACATAGCTAATTAATTTTTTAATTATTATTCGTTTTTTGTGAACTTTAATAATTTCAGTTCATAAAGTATACTTTCATTTCTCAAGTTATCTCAATGTATTTTTTCCGCATTTTAATAAAAAAAATGTCAGCTAAATTTTGATTACGTAATATTAAATATTTTATGTGTAATATATTATTTTCATCATTAACAAATCAATTACACACTACATATCAACAACATACATTATTCCATGTTGCTATTTTTTTCCTTCGTACAAATCATTTAGAAAGACATAATTTATTTTCTCTGAATATTTGCATGATGTTACAAATTTATGTTATGTTTTTGACGATTTTTATGCCTAAGAAGAGTTTCATGTATCAAAGTTTCATTTATCATTCATTTTTCATCAATTACAATCCTTTATCTAAATTCTGTTAATTTTTTTAAACTCGAGTCACAAAATAAAAATGTGGAAATGAAATATTTTATCTGTTACATTCAAATTGAAAAGAAATAAATGTGTACAGATAACATATGTATATATATATATATATATATGTATATGTATGTATATGTATGTATATGTATGTATATGTGTGTGTGTGTGTGCGTGCTTGGTAATATAAGTAAATAGTAAGAGAAAATACATTTATACCAATGGAGTAATTTTCACTTTTGAAATACATAGATACTCATCTTTTGTTAATTTCAAAAAGTTTACCTTCTATTTGTTTAAATGAAAAACGTTGCGATAACTTAAATATATACTAATAAAATATTTGTAATACAAGAGTATATTAAATGGTTGATTCGTATTTTCAGTATAATGGCCGACACATACATAATAAATTAAGAAAAGTTTCTTTTTGTTGATTTAACCTTTTCTTTTCTGCCACAGGCTCTGCTGCAAGCACATGACGTGGTTGCGCACGAGGTATACGGTGAAGATGCAATGCGTGTCACCCCGCCACCGCTCATGCCATACCTCAACGGCGGCGATGACCTCGACGCAGGAGCTAACGGCGATCTCGACATGGAAAACGTGACCCGTGTACGTCTAGTACAATTCCAGAAAAACACCGACGAACCGATGGTAAGTCACAACTTCTTCGTAAGCAATTTACGAAAGTTCCCCCTCATGGCTAAGTTAAGATGAATTTGTTATTTAACTAGAATATCGTTTTGAAAGTACTTTTGGTCGACTGCACTTTCGTTTATCGAATTATACTTTCTTCCAGTTGTATCATCAAAGAATGACCATGCTTCAGTTCATCCTTTTTGGACTTTCTAAAAATCAAATACATTTTAAATGATCAGATCTAGATTCAGGGGGATTTTGATATATATATATATATATATATATAATTTTATTTCAATATTCAGTTGTTCTGTTTATTTGTTTACGTGTTTGTACTTTTGAAAAAGTCAGTAATATCTACCCTTTTATTTTAACAATAATTTAAAAATTTTTGTAATTTGTGTTTACAATATTTTTTTATATATTCACTGATTATAAAGTAATAAAATGATATTTTGGTTTTTTATAATATTTCTGCATAGCAATCAGTTAGTGTATATTTTTAATTTTATATTTATAACAATTTTAAAAAGTTGCAAAATAGAATATGAGAATAATTTACAGGAAAAAAGTGTCTACTAATATTTTATTTTAAGTAATATTGCGTATTTCTTATATATAAACTATATAATGATAAAGTTTATTAAAAAAATATTTTTTTCAAAATTAAAAATGCATAAATTAAGAATTATGAAATAATTGAAGGGTTTAAAGTTCTTTAAACTTTGCAATATATAGTAGATAAATGTTCACATTAATCGAACTTTTACATTCATTATACATAGTTGATAGAAAATTCGAACTTCAAACTAATAAACCACTTCTTCTGGTTTTAAAACAACTTTACACCGCTATGCCTTTCAACAATTCGTTTATAAATTAATGATCTAAATAATAGTTGATTTTTCACAATTTTCTCGTTTTATTTGTTCATCTAATAAAATTTCGTGGCAAAATTGTTTTTATACATTCTGTTTATTGACTAATATTTGTTTCTTTAATCGTAAATATTTTAATATTTGACTTTATACTTGATAAAATATATGGTACTGAAATAACATTATAATAAATCATCACTTCATTAATAAAATCAATTAAACATTGAACGCATAATAGAAAATAATCAAAAATCAATTTTAAATTATATATCAGTTTTCAACTAATCTCAAACTTGTAGCAGATGGTATATAGGATCGCTAATCTCATTATTATGTAGGCAATATTATAAATAAAGCATTAACCTTTAAATTCATCTAATTACCAAACTATAACAATCTGCTTAATCAATAAAAAGTTTTTATTTAATGATTTATCTCTATCGATTTACGAACATTACATACTGATAATCTTTACATATTAGTAATATATATATAGAGAGAGAGAGATTTTTTAATTTACTGAAATAAAATTTCGATATATTCATGTAAGTAAACAATAATAGTATAAACAAATATTAAAAATAGGACTGAAATGTAATTAAAACAATTTGATTATTTTCCAGTGAGGCTATTTTCAACATAATATATCTGTACGGATGTATATACATATATATATATATATATATATATATATATATATATATATATATATATATTCATAAGACTGGCGACAAAGTAAAAAAAT
>CM068315.1:35497817-35502817 GCA_034766995.1 Acanthacorydalis orientalis | reverse complement strand
ACATTATCTTCAATATTGTTACATATTTTATTTATGTGCGTACTTACGAATATGGTTACCAAGGTTACATGTTCTGCATTAGCTTACTACTCTCTTCCTGTACATTGTACATAATATAATTTTTAAACAAGTTATTCACTTTGTAATCACAAAATGAACATTAAAATTAGATAAAATTCTTAATATAATTGATCTTAAAGTAATAAATGTGCGTAGTTTTTCGTAATGTAACTCGAGTTTAACCCTTACGATTTTTTTGTAAATCCTAAACTCAGCCATCTAACTAGACTTTATTTGTCTTCGTTACGTCAACTTTCATGTTATATTATCACTTTAGAACTCGGGAATGGCAATATTTACACAGCTGCTTTATATACAAATGAACAGTCGAGCACCCCAGAGAGAATTCCAATAATTGTAAGTGCACTTAAATTTTCGCGCATCTTGTATTTATTCTGTTTATATTGTTTAATTAACACGACAAATAAAATATTAAATCCAGAAAAATGTCATACTGAATGATTTATTGAATAAACTTTCTCTTATTCTTTTTTTTTTAATTTTCTAGTGATAAACATTTGATAACTGTTAAGAAAAATCATTTACACTAAAATTTGGATCTATATTCTTAAAATTCATAGTATCTTATTTTTTCTCTGCTACTGTCGAAACTTATAACTTTGCTCGTAAATTTTCATTTACATTATGATATATTTCTTTAAAAACAAGAGTCCATTCTTGTACTTTAAACAAACAAGATATCTATTATAACTTCAAACTTTGTTTGATTTATTTCAATTTTTATTTTCGACATTCCATGCAATACTTTATATAGACTAAGAACAAACTAGAATAATTTAATATCTCTTAATAGAACACATGAACGAAAATAATTTATTTTGACTATATATATATATATATATATATATATATATATATATATATATATATATATATATATATATATGTATGTATGTATGTATGTAGATATATATAGATATATATAAACGTACAGCTTGATTGTATTTTGTTAAACAATACAAAATACAATACTTCACTTCAAACATTGTAACTTAATTGTTTCATTGAGAGGAAGAGAAAATTGATTTTAGATTCGTGTTTTATGCTCTTGACGTTCTTGTCAATTTACATATGTTATTGGTACAAAGTTGTTTCCAATAATATCAATAGCTCAAGCGTCATAGATTTTATCCCGTATATCTCTATCAGAGTAATTATTTCTCCTACAGGACAGATTAATTAAATTTAAAATGTTAGCGGAAATAAAATATGTGTGTATGTAACAATGCTCGTTTGTATGATCTGCAGTTGTGCTAGCTTTCATTAAATTTATGTTTCGATATAACATACAGTGTGTTACTTTTTGCTAACCGAATTTATTTAATTATACCTTGAAATTGATAATAAGACTACAAGCTAGTTTCTGAATAATTATTCCGATTGATGTTAGTGTAAATATTGATAAAAATTTAATATATATATATATATATATATATATATATATATATATATATATATATATATATATTGATGCATACGTTTCATTTAACGTAATAAATTCATCAAAAGAACATTCGTTATCAAAAATGAGTTACAGTAAATAAAAAAAATACATTAAATCAATAAAATTTTATGTTTACTTAATATTGTGGGTTGGAAGTTCGGCAATTGATTTTGTTTTTTCATCGAATAGATGCTTGCAGCTTGCAAAAAAACTTTAAATAATACAAAATATATTTGTATTTTTTTATTCTATAAATTAATTTTCTGCATATTAATATTACAAAAGATATACCTATACAGGTGTTTGATTGAACTTCATCCGATTTTGTTTTTCCACAATTTTTGTTTGTTGTGTAGCTGTCAGTTGTAATTTGACAGTGGTGTTTCGGACGCAGGCAATTCATTATAAGACAGTTTAACGCCGTAACAATATATTATGATAATTAAAACATTTTATTAAAATGACTCGTCATTTTTTTAAATAAAATAATCATGAATGACGAAGCTCATTTTAATATGCGTGGATATGTAAAGAAACAAAACAGCCGATATTAAGGATCGGAAAACCCAAGACTGATACATAAACAACCTTTTTATCTTCGTAGAGTGACTGTTTGGTATGCAATTTGGGCTAGTAGCATCATTTGACCACTTTTTTGAAAATTCTAATGAAAATATTACTGCCACTTATGAACAATATTGTGTGATACTACAAAACTTCGTTGTGCCTAACGTTAATGGACAAGGTTTATTTTAACGGGATGATGCCACATCGCACACAGCTCGATTGGCCACCTCGTACATATGACTTGGCTTCGCCAGATTTTTTTCTTTAAGCCTACTTAAAGGTAATGGTCTACGCTAACAATTCAATAACAATTCAACAGATTAAAACAACATTCAACAAGAAATCGCTCAAATAAGTACAGAAATGTCAGAGAAGTCATAAAAAAATGTGATTAAAAGAGCCCGTATTTGTAGAGCGGGCAGAGGCGGCCATTTGGCCAATATCATTTTTCAAACTTAATACCACGAGTTAAATAAATAATCAATAAAAAATAAGTGTTTTATTTCAAAATTATTTAAAAAAATCGTCTGAAGTTCATTAAAACATCGTGTAGTTATTAGCAGCCTTTAATAAAAACATTCTTTACATCTATCAATGTAAAAACATTAAAAAATTAGGTTTGAAAATACTTCGAATAATTTGAAGAAGTCGTTGTTATTAATTATTAATAAACAACTGTAAAATTTAAAAAGTGTTCATGCACATGCACCTAAACGTGTTTGTTTATATATATATATATATATATATATATATATATATAATGCATTATAGCCAATTAAAAATGTTATATAATATTTAATCAACGTTCTTATTTTTAACAACTCGGCAATTTATAATTAATGAAATAAAAAATGAATATGTCATGTATATATATATATATATATATATATATATATATATATATATGTTTGTATGTATATTGATCTTCAAAACATAATCTAAATTATCATACTTAAATATCAAAAATTATAATTATTTGTTAAAATAAGTCATTCAAAAAGAATATAATATTAAATATAAAAGTGTTAAAATAGCACAAAAAATAAATTTCACATAATTACTATAATTCTTGTTGCATTTCTTACTGATTGCAAAAATTTTGATTTAGTTTATCGCAAAATTGGTAAAAATTACATTTCTTATCATAACTGATGCATAAAAAAAACAGATTTATACTAAATACACATAAGAATATATATATATATATATATATATATATATATATATATATATATATATATATATATATATATATGTATTGTCGTATGTAGGTATAGATAATAAGAAATAAAAGTTATTCACTAAAAAAAACTTTATATACTTTGTAAACATTTAATATATATTTTCCCATAATCCTCAATTACAAATAAGATGGTTTAGAATGACATCATTTCTATTCAAAATAGCACAATTGGGTGATAAGTCGTAAATGTCACCATTTAAATATTCAGCAGACAGGTATCTCTGCACAAGCATAAAAAGTACGAAAGACCTTTTTTCATAGGAAATCCTCGGCCTCCAAGCATAAAGTTGAGTCTCTAGGGAATACTTCTGTGTCGTATAGATTTGATTTCCTCGTTTCGGACAATATATTTTTTTACCTTTATCATACAAGTTTGCATATATACATACACGTTATTCTCAGTTTTGTTACTGAATTGCTATTAAAAAAATCTTTACAGCTTTGTTTTATTCCTGTTTGACGCATAAAATTGTATGCATGTAACATTTTTAATCTCATAAAAATATAAGTTAATTTTTAGTGAGTGTTATAAAAAATTAAAGTATGTTACAATATCTTATTCGAGTAAAACTATTGTATCTTAAAATTATTAGGCACAATAATTTTTAAATTTAAATCTAAATATTTTTTATTTGCGAAATATAGATTATAAAGTAATATATATATATATATATATATATATATATATATATATATATATATATATATATATATGTAGTACAATTGACAGTGTATTCTGTATAGTAAAAGTAAATCTATTTGATATATTTTTATACTTTAGCCTAATCAAATAAAAATCAAGTGCAAAATGACTAGTATAGTTTTCAAGATTAAATCTCGTTCAATGAGAAATAAATGAAAAAAAAACTTACAAAAACATATCTTTTTTACCTTCCATTTAATATAAGATCACTAAAAAAAAAGATATACTTTCTAAATAATTTTTCAAATTTTAATTATAATAATTTTTAATTTATACACTATTCTTTGATGATCTTTTAAAATAAAATTAATAAATCGTTCTGGTTTACTTTTATCGAAAATTTAAATTTTTTAGTCATTTTCTCTCCAAGAATATTTCCTATATGTAATGAATATATACCGAAAAAAATCTAATATAATTAATCTTTTTTAATTTATTCAAAAAAGATATAATTAATCTTAATTAAATTTATTATTAATAGATGATAATTTATTGCAATTGTAGAATTAAAACTACAATCAATATTTCATTTCACAGGGCATCACGTTGAAGATGAACGAAGATGGTAAATGTATCGTAGCACGGATTATGCACGGCGGTATGATCCATCGACAAGCTACACTTCATGTTGGAGATGAAATTCGTGAGATTAACGGTGTACCTGTCATCAACCAATCAGTCAGCACGCTGCAGAAAATACTTGTAAGTTATTTTTCATCAAATCATTTTTCATGTATTCCATTAGGATCGTTTTAGTGGTCACATGACCATAAATGGATAATAATAGAGTATAAAGCACAGTTTATAGCTTTTATATGTTAATAAACAGAGTGTTGAATAGAGGTACAATGTACTTTTTTCATATTTAAATTGTCAACTGCAGAAAGCAATGTGTGTAATAACCTTTAATATGGTTTTTACAATGACAATTTATACTCATTTTTGTTATCATCTCTATGTTA
>CM068315.1:35475317-35495317 GCA_034766995.1 Acanthacorydalis orientalis | reverse complement strand
CATATAGAAGCGCACCGCCACCATGTGAGGTAAGTGTTTTTTTTTTTTTTTTGTTAATTTATAGATAAAAACGTACTTAAAACCTATATTAATTTTCACACAATATTGAAAATAAGTTGCAAAACTTAAACGAAAACAGTAAATTATGTTTAACATTAAAATATTTGACCTTAATTATTTAAATGAAACAAATATTATGTTTCTACCTGATAACAAGATTACACAAATCTATGATCGTATTTTTAATGTAATCATGTTATACACCGAAGATCCGTTGTAGTTTAATTCCATTTCATAAATTGATTATTATTAATACGATCATAAATATTTATCTAAGCACATGTCATCTTTATGTAGATATTTTGCATTTTTTCAAAGATAAGACTTTCAATGCGTCGCCAGAACTTTTCTCTATAAACATATATTATCTTTATAAATATAAATGTTTTGAATAAAATTTTCATATATAAACAAATCAGTAAAGTAAGTTCAAGCAGTTTTTTTGGCCAACTAGATATATATATATATATATATATATATATATATATATATATATATATATATATATATATATATATATATATGTACATACATATGTATATATATATATATTACATATATGTTGTACGTATTGAAAATCATAGCTTTGTAGTAAATAAATTATATTATTCAAAAGTTGCTTTTTGTTATGATTGCATTTTGTTATGTGAACTTTTAAATTAGTATAAATTATATAATATGTATTGTAAGATTTACATTGTTTCATACATAATTAAAATCAGTGGTGTGTGTGTACACCCTTATGTGTATGTGTATATGTATATATATAAATATATATATATATATATATATGTATATGTATATGTATATGTATATATATATATATATATAGTCAAATGCATATACATAATACTTTTTATATAAGAATAGGTCATTATAATTTTTAATTCTTTTTTTATTTTTCTTCATATATTATTTGCTCTGTTTTTCTTTATTTTTCTTCGTATATTATTTGTTCTTTTTTTTATTGTTTTTAATATTTAAACTAATGTATTTTTATATTTAAATGTTAAAAGTTAGTTCTTGTGTTTATTAAAAAAGTGATGAAATAATGTTAACTTTTTATATGACTAGCGTTTTTTACTTCGCCAATTAATTATATTTTTTAGTATATCATGTAAAAATATTTTAATAATAATACATTATGCATATTAGCTTAATTTTATAAAATTTTAAATGCATTATTTTATAAACATGTTAGTAACTAAAAATAATAATGTTTCTAAATTAATAGAATTATCAAAAAGTATGTCAATCGAAAATTTATAATTTTTGTATTTAGTAAAATTATATACATATATATGTATGTATATATATATATATTCGTTTATAAATATTTTTTTTGTAATTAAATTATTTTATTTGTAAATATTGTTATTTTTTAACTTTTAATGCGATTTGTTATGCTAGAATGCATTAAAAACTACCAAGATTTTTTCTCGAATTTTTAAGATTCTATTATTTACATTCGCATTTAAAAATCTTTACATGTTATTTCCATTGCGTGACCTAAAATTATATAAAAAAATATTTTTTATTTGTAATAATCAACCGTTAGCCATCAATTGCAAGATGAAAAATTTAATCATCCATCATAACTTTTATATTTCTATAAATATGAAATATTTTCCACTTATCTGGTTACACTTTAGAATATTATAAAAATAAATAATTGTATCGCTAAGTTTTAAATGAAAAACTGTACATATATTATTAAAAGTTTCATTCTCAATTTGGTCATTGCGTAAATTTAGTGTTAAAATATTCTAATGAAGCATAAATCATGAACTTCCGGTATTAAAAGTTATTAAAAAATATTTATAGCATTCATCGTAATCATTTAAAATGAATTACATATTAAATATTTAATGGTTTATATATGGTAAGTAACTAAAAAACGTATAATTGTGCATAAAGGCTCACTTAAACAATTAAGAATACCTTTAATAGACATTTCTTACTGAATTTTATACAGGTTGCTGTTAGAATAATTTATTACACATTGTAGCTTTAACTAATATTTTTTATTAAATTTCACTTTACTCTAAACTGAATTATTCAAAAGTAGCCAGTATTTATAACACAGACAGTAAAAGGATCATAAATTCGTATACACTTAAATCTTTGTCACTTTTCATTAAAAAAAAACACTCCTTTTGAAATTTTCAATTTATTATTTTATAACATTAAAAGCATTTAGTACGAATATTACCAAACATAAACATTATGAAATCACTACTTTATTCTTTGAATGATATTTATTATAAAGTATATATTAAAACAGTATTTTAATCTTTCGTTTCAATATTAACTGTTAATTAAGTAAAGAATTATAAAAGTATTTTTTTTTAATTCTGTTGAATAGCATTTATTTAATTCAGGAAAACTAAGTGATTTATTTTTAAAATTGTAAAATATATTTTTTAATATAAAAGTATAATTAGAGCGTCGCTTTAAGTAAAGTACACCAGTGAATATAAGTTTTCGTTACATAGAACACGATTTCAACTTTTATATTAAAAATCTACAAATTAATGATATTAAATGTGTATTTCTTTGTAGGAATTAAAAAATATATAATATAGTGTTAGTTTCATTATTTTTATTGAAGTTTTGTTTCTTTACTTTTTGGTATTAATTTTATTTTTATTTATTAACTTTAAGGCATTTTTATTGATATATATATATATATATATATATATATATATATATTATTTTTCTTAGTATATATTCAAATACATAACATAAATTCAAACTCGTAGCAATATATTTATCTAATAATACATATTCAAACTCGTAGAAGTAATATTTTTTTAATGAAACTAAATATATTTCGTTTACAATAATGGAAATATTATAGATGTTACGTACTTGTAACTGGCATTTATTAAATTTTAATCGATTTCTTGTAGATTAATGTAAATTAAACCATTATATCTACTTCGAGGAAACATACAATATGTTGCTCCAATTGAGTATTCGTGCGTAAATTATTACCCTTATTAACTGAGTAATTTAATAATACACACGTTTTACACATAACAGAATCAAACGTAATGGCATATATTTTAATTTCGTCTGCAGCAATTATACTTGAAGCGAATGTTAATTCTCATCTCATTATTATTCAAATATGAGTTCTTATATTAACGGCAATAATTAAGTGGTTTTCGACATTCATTGCAAAAAAAATCCTGCGTTGTTTGGAACAAAGTATACGTGATAATATTAACTTATGTCATGACGCGAGTCGACATCAACAACATATTTTCATATTTCAAATGTATTGAAAGTACAATACTGAAATATTTATTTCAGTGTTACATTAAAAAATTTAAAGACATCAAAACGTACTTATTCAATTTTCAACTCTGAAAAATGTATCAAGTTAATATATATCAGCTGTTTCCTTGCTCGTAGGGAGCTTCATTGCACACGCCTTTGTGCCATTGTCGTAATAATTTTGATTTAGTATTCTTCATAATTTTCTTTTATACATATCCGCCGTTATATTTTACATCTAGAAAGGAACAATTGAATACACAGACCATTCCACAAATAATTGTATTTGTTGGATACAATGTTAAGAAGAATTCTTTTGATTAAACAGTTTCGGCGTGTATTTATTTTCTTTTTTGGTTTATTTTTACGTACATTAATGTAGTGTTTATTATTTGTAAATTTATGATGTTGTTCTTTCAAAAAATAACTATAAATGTTTTATCTCTGATTTTCTTAAAGTGTATAAATATATTTAAAGAACTACACTAAACACATTAAAGCAAATTAAAAATAAATAATGTTCTCCGTTATAATAAAAAAAGGTAGTTATGTGTGTAGAATATATACGTACAATATAATTATAATAAACAGTAAACGTAATCATATTGTTCGGGACATGACATCTATATTGAATTTAAAAATAGCGGTTAATAAATGCACATATATTCATAAAGTATAACGAGAAAAGGCAATTATTCATTCATAAAATAATTCAAACATGTCTTACATAACACATTATTTTTTTAGACTTACATACACGCCCACACGAGTATATATATATATATATATATATAATGTATACATAATTTTATATCATGATTATATTATACAGAAATTTCAATATTTTACCTCAAGATAAAGGATATATAAAGGCATATTTTACATCCATAAATTTAGTTTCAATATTCATAAAAACAGATTATATGCCCTATGTATGTGTATATGTACATATATATATATATATATATATATATATATATATATATATATATATATATATATATATATATATATATGAAGTGTGTACGTGATGTGTAATGTACGGAAATTTTGTACATTTTACATTTGCTTTTCATCAAATACATAAATTGAAAAGTTTCTGCCGAAATGTTATTACATGGTTGTCTTGTATTTGAAACAAAATTTACATTAAAATCTAAATATTTTCAGTGTACGTATTCATTTTCTTAATATTGTCAACTAGAGAAAACCCGTCCTTATTATTAGGATTTTTAAGGCAGATAAATGTTTCGTAAAATATATATCAGTGAATTTGGATAATTGTTTTTTTATAAATGTTATTTGTATTTGTTTTGTTCGTTTTTTCGTAACTAAAGATTTAACCGAAATTGTTTTTATTTTTCAAGTCCATATTCCCCATTGTATAAAATATGGACAGCATTGATGTTATTTTGTTTGTTCTTACTATATTTAGTGTTTTATATGTTACTGATTCTTGATTTTCCTCCCAAAATTAACATAAACAACAATTAGATGTTTTGTCTCATGTATTCCACAACATTATCGACTTGAAAAGTACTTTACCTTCATTTTTGTAATGTTTTATCTCGTTTGTTGATGGCCATGAATGTATCTTTTTATAATTTGTTACTGTAAAATCGTTTTCTTTTTTATTTGAAATAAATATTTTATTTATTTATACGAACATTTCAGCTATCTTTTTTTAAATTATATCACTTTAGTTTCTTTTTATTATAGGTTACTTCATCACACCAGATATGTTCAGTAAACATTTAATATACATTGACATAGTTTTTGCATAAATATTAACACAAATATTACGCCTCCGTTTAAAACGCAAAGAAATATTTCATTTCAAATTTCACGTACTTTTAAACTTCCAAATAAAACAACAAATAATTTTCAATTTAAATCCAATATAGAAAAACTATATTAAAATTATTTTTATTTATCTTCACAAGAAATGGTATTTTTTATTTAAAAATAATTGGATTTTTCTTTTTTACGCTCTCAAGTTATTCAGGATTAGACCTCTTCCGGTATTAGTAAGTACCTTAAATTATCTGGTGTGATGTTGAACTGCATCATAGACTTTAGAATTTAGCATTATTTGTAGTTGTATATTTGTTGATTGAAAACACTAGTAATTGTTTTAAATTGTCATGTGCAGCATGTTTTGTATATATTTTTTTAATCGCTGCATGTTTATTTCTTTAGTAGCGTCACTGTTTTGTTCTTTTTTTATTTTGTATTCAATAAAACAATTTTTACAATTGTTCATAAGTATTTATTTATCTACATTAGCGCTTAGTTTTTGCACTATAAATTATAATAAAAACAAATGTAAAAAGAATGAATACACTAAAACATACTGAATAAATAAAATAAAATAATATTGTAATAAAACATAAAAAATAAAATATTTAAATTCCACTTACGAATATTATCTTTATATTTTATTTTACTGGATGTTACTAAAACATTATTGATTAAAATAATGTTACTAATTATACTTTATATATACATACATACGTATATATATATATATATATATATATATATATATATACTCGTGTATATATATATATATATATATATATATATATATATATATATATATATGTATATGTATTGAAACACATTTTCTTTATTTTAATAAAAATATTGTTTTTATTGGCTTAAGTAATTACATTTTATTTTCAACCTATTTTTAGCAATAAAATTATGAATTAAAGTTTGAATTTCAATCTAGTAACGATGCAACAAATCTGAGTTTGTGTTTTCAAACATATGCAAATATCATTTTTCTATATTTTGAACTACTTATGTGAATTAGGTGTTACATGTCATTTATTTGCATTTTTGTAAATTCTTTTTTACACTTAATATATTTTACACAACATCAACACAATATATATTTTTTATTCAGTACAAAACTAAATCGTCATTGACACCAATAAATAATAGTAATTATACTAATTTTGTAGAATGTTTAATTCAAGTACACATATTTTTGTATCTTTACAGATATTCGTCAGAGCACAATTCGACTACGATCCATTAGATGACGAACTGATTCCATGTGCACAAGCAGGAATAGCGTTCAAAACTGGAGATATATTACAGGTAAGTATTTTTTTTAATTTATTTAGATTAAAATATGGTTTTTCAATTTGAAAGATAATTGTTATAATAGTTATAAAATTATAATATGACCATAAAATATGCTATACATTTTATATAATTCGAATTACACACATTTTAAATATAATTTCCAATTTTAAACATATAAAAATTGTCTGCAGGAAAAAAATTATTATATTTCACATGTTTTGTATATGTATGATGTAGTTACAAAGATAGGAAGCATTATCAAAAACATTTAAAATTTAATAATATACTGCAATACCTACAACGCAAATCATATACTTAAGAAAATCATAAATAACTTAAATAAACGATACATTTCTAATAAAATTTAAAATTAATACTAAGAAGGAACAAATTTTTAATTCTTATATATATATATATATATATATATATACAAATAATATTTCAAAAATTCATTATTTGAAAAAAATACTCTTCCAAATGAAAAATGTAATATATATCAAACAGTTTTCGATTCATATATGACTAATTTGATAGTAATAAACATTATAAAATACTTTTTCTCCAAAAAAGTACATACTATTTAATTTATGTAATAATTTTCGTGTTTGCGAGTCATATAAAAAACTACAATATTTATTCAAAACATAAGTTTACATTCGATAAGTATTTAAATTTATATAAGCATTTCTACTATATTTTTTTAGATAATTAGTAAAGATGACCATAACTTTTTTCTTCGTATATTATTTGCTGTGTTTTTTATTATTCTTAATATTCAAACTAATGTATTTTTATATTTAAATGTTAAAAGTAAGTTTATTAAAAAAGTGATGAAATAATATTAACTTTTTTATATGACTAGCCGTTTTTACTTCACCAATTAATTATATTTTTTAGTATATCATGCAAACACGATTTAATAATAATATGTGATACATATTAGCCCAATTTTATAAAATTTTAATTGCATCATTTTATAAACGTATTAGTAATTAAAAATAATAATGTTTCTAAATTTAGACAAGACTTACCAAAAAATATGTCAATCGGAAAGTTATAATTTTTGTAATTCGTAAAATTGTACTTATATTTTTTTAGATAATTAGCAAAGATGACCATCATTGGTGGCAAGCAAGAAAGGATAATGCAGCGGGTTCAGCTGGACTAATCCCTTCACCAGAATTGCAAGAATGGCGAATAGCATGTATGGCAATGGAAAAATCAAAACAAGAACAAGGTTTGTTTTTTTTAAATATAATTTTTAATATCCACTTGAAAAAGCACACCTATCCATTTAACTCAAATTATTGATAAACAATTCATCTATTTTTTTTTATTTTTCTCTATCAACGTTTCGCTTAATTTTCTTTTGTATAGACATTTATCGACAACCTATTCGTTTTACATTGTACCTTATTTTTATTTCTTAATTCGTACAATAAATATTTTTATGTTTGTCTATACTTATTTACGTGTTTCTATTATTAATAGAAATAATATAATTATGTCAAATAGATCTACATCAATCAAAGTAAATGGTTTTAAATGGCTGAAAACTGAATAACAAAATATAGTATTCATAACGAAATTTATCAAAAAGCAAGATACTTAATAAGCCTGAATTAAAATTGATAGGTCTTTAGTTGTATTTAATGTGTATTTTGTCTTGTAATCAATAATTTCCAAGTTTCGTATTGAAACTCCTCAACAGTTCTTTATTTTGATAACAAAATATTTAATTTAAATATTTCTATATAATTTGAACCGATTATATTTATAAAAAAATATAAATATGTAAAATGATTCAAGTACTTATTACAATAAGTAGTGTATGATTTATTTTGTTTATACTTTCTGTTGTTTATTTTAAATGGTCTATTTTTTAAAAAATACTATAATTTATAACAACAGGCAATTTTGTATTATTTCTAATTGAATATTATTAGTTAAAAAATGAACCTTTATATTATTTCATCTTGAATTTTCTAACGTTATTTCATTGTATTTATTTACTTACGTTTCTTATCAGTACATTATTTTATTTATTTTTATCTCTAATATACATTTAACATTTTTTTAAAATTGAAAATTGAATTTTTTTATTAAATTTGAAAATTATTTAAAGTCCACATTATTATTATTGTCTCAATAATAAGTTATTACTTAATTATTAATTCATGAAATTAAAGCATTTAACGCTATAATAAATTTATAACCACTAATGATGAATTGTTGATACCTTAGTATTTAAAAAAATGGCTCAAGTACCCAGAATTCATCTAAAATATAACTGCTGCAAAAAAATCATTGAAATATTAAAACATTTCAAAAATTAGACAATGAATTATATACGACCACAACATCTTCGATTTATTTTAGTAAAATTCCAGTTATTTTTTTTTCGGAATAAAATCATTACTCTGTCAAGTGACTATTATCATTTCTTTATTATTATTTATTTTCGATTTAAAAATCATATTTACTTTTACGATTCAATTATTATAGTATGGAGTTGTTTAAATTTTCAACAGTAAAAAATAAAAGTATATACTCATAAGTTTCGTTTTGGAATAAAAACGAAACTTTAATATTCATATTTGGAAAGAAATCATATATCAGGGTTCAATTCTCTTGGCAGAAACAATGAACTAAAGATTATTTTATTTTATACACGTACACTTTATAATAGACTGCAATCAATTTTAAATGTAATTGTGGCTATTTTTACAATTCGGTATTGAAATTGCTAATAACCGTTTATTTTCATTCAATAAACTTATATTTACACATGTATTCATATATATGACAAGTTTATTATTAAGTGGATAAAAATGGACAACTTCTACTTTCGATAAAAATAGTGAAATGTAGAAATAAACTCAGACATTAAACATGAAATAATGTAATAAAACTCGTTAACTGATTAAAACGTTATTTAATATTAATGATATATATATATATATATATATATATATATATATATATATATATATATATATATAAACCTACGTTGTACGTGCTATGAGAGATTAGTGAGTGAAATATCTATTAACTTTTCTTGTTTTGTTACTAAATTAATAATGAGTATTATATTATTTATTGTTTAATTAATATATTATAAATGCTATTTAGATTTTATTTGCGTGAATAACACGATATTTTTTTTCATATTTTTATATAATTAATAATTATATTCATTCTTTGTACTTAATTGCTGATAATACATACACCACGATCAATTACTTCAAAGCTGTATCAATAATGGACAGCTGTATTGACAACATTTAATAAATTTCCTGTTTGATCCCACATTAACATAGTATACAAACGATTTTACAAAACTCATAACACTATATTATATGATAAAAATAATACCAACGAATGTTATTCTTCGATTGGCTAAGGCTAATATAAGGAGCAATTTTAGTTTCTACTTGACCAGCTAATTTAATCGCAATATGTAAAGTCGTTCCGTACAATGAATATAAGAAATAAATTGACTCACGCTGTACGAATTAGGCATGGCCACATTGAGGAACGATAGGCTAGCGATTTTCTCAAACATCTTTATTATTATAAATAATTGTGAGAGAAAGGGATATATATATATATATATATATATATATATATATATATATATATATTGTACAGGAGAGCTTTTTTCAGCATATATCGGGCATTTTTTTATAAAAAAAAAACCTGTTTGAAATAAAACGAGCGATTTCAACTTTCTCGGTAGCTAAATTTAACAATTAAAATACAATGTTATCTCAATACTGACATTGCTTGTTAATGTATTTCTACAGTATACATATATCATAATGATAAAGTGTATCTACAGGATGAAATCTTTATAAATATAGATAATATATTTTAAACAATAAATCACTTATCCCTGAACGATTCTCACTTGTCGCTTCACTTATTGTTCAATGTAGCCGTACACTCAGACAAGACACTATTTAAACACTTGACAAAAATTAACCGTTCATGTAATACACACTAATGAGTTGTGAATAACTAGTCAACTTCTTACTTTCTACATGTAATAGGCTGTCCAGCTTAATTGTTATCCGTTCTATTTACCAGCGAGCGATTAAATTCACCGGCGAGTAACGACTAAAAATATTCCTAACAATGGTAGCTTAATCTAAAAAATATATGTTTTTGCTTTACAGATCACACATACTTGTTTGAAAAGCGTACAATTTTGCTCTTACTTACATCAAACATTCTTCTATAAGAAAGTAATCAAAAACTTTTCATTCGTACATTATTCATATTTAACTTGTCTAATTCATATATATATATATATATATATATATATATATATATATATATATATATATTATATAATATATGTTAAAAATTGAAAAAGTATATTCAATGGAGAAACGTATTTATTTTTGCTTTAAATTATTCATAAAAATATATCTAGTGCAAATAATTTAAATTTATATACACTTATCCAGCAGTTCACAAAACGTAAAAATCTCATATTCCCAACAAACCATTCACACTTACCACTATCAACTTAAAATGATTTTGGAATAATTAATCTCTAAAAATAAAATAAGCAAAAATTCGGCCCTCTGTATATATATATATATTCAAATTTTAAAAATCTTCACTACATGATCTTTCATTTTCCCTTATAAGCTTTATACGAAATTAGTAATATTTCAGTCAGTATCAAATATTTGATTATTTTTAAAACTGTGTAAATATATTTAAATGAAATGAAATAAAAATATTTGACCAATATTTTCCAATAATGGGTAAGAAATTAACATTTATTTTTAGAGAATATATTTGGGTGGTTTAATTTCTATATATTTTTTATTTCATGATTAAATATAAACACAAATACACTGTCCAAAGTAATATAATCTTAAAATAGGTATATATTACTCGTATATCATTTTAACCGACGAAGATAATTGTATATAATTTATTTTAAAGTAACAACTGTTCCATAGCTTTTATTATCTTTGTATATTTACATAATCAATTATTATAGTCATTTTTGTGTGAACGATTTCTTTTTCATTACATTTACAACAACACAAAAAGCTTTTAACATTGATCTGTTATAAAATGAATGTTTTTTTTAAAATATGCAAGTATTTTGTGTTCAATCATTTTTTACCCTTTTTTATTTTTATTCATTTTTGATATTTTGTGTTCGTATAATAAATAATTTAAAACGAAGGAACAATTTTGACAAGGTTAATATACTTTGATGTAGTGGATTTAAAATAAAATAAACGTCAGATGTATTAGGAGGTTGCATTGAAAACTTTTGTTTGTTTGTTGGTTTTCTTTTGAGCATTTATTTCACTAACACGCCATAAGAAACTCTTCTTTCTATGGCTTCCAAGCAAATAAATCAAGATCGTTAAGCAATTAGCAATGGCATTTTCAGTCAGTTCATGTGTTAGTCATCACCCTTCTTTGTGGATTTTTCCCATGGCTTTTAAACGTCGTGAAATGGTTGATTTATCGACTTCGAGCTGTTGAGCCAATTCTTTGAGTGTTTGAGCAGAGTTTTCTTACAAAAGAGCTTGCAGTTGCTCATCTTCGAACTTTTTCGATTGACCTGACCGTTGCTTGTCGTGAACGTCGCAATCACCACTTTTGAATCGTCGAAACCAATCTCTGCATACTGTTTCCGATGGAACAGATTCACCATAAGTTTTCGTAAACAATCGATGAGCTTCAGCTGCCCTTTTTTCAAATCAAAGTAGTGTATAAGTACACATTGGAAAAACAACTTATTTTGTTCCATTTTACTTCGGTTATAAAAAAGCACTCGTGTAAACAAAGGATGGCGTCTGATGAGCCATCTTAGAGCCATCTGCACATGAACAGCGGCTTTCAGTGCAATCTCCTATTAATAAGAAAACGATACTTACACGGACACTAACATATATTTTAAAAAATGCATTGGTTATTAAAAGTATATTGCATTATGTAAATATTTTTAATACATCATATAAATCTGATCTGTTTTCTTCCAGTAAAAAGGCATTTGAAAGTTTGTGTCTCTTGGTACAATAATAATTTTTTTTTAAAAATGAATTTATAAATAACCACTCCTTATGAAAACATTTGTTCTTAAAAATATTTAATATTTAGATACAAAGTTTTAATAAAAAAAATATTACAATACAAATAAATACTAGTAGAGTATCTATAAATATTTAATTACCTTGTCGTAATTGTTTATGTAGTATACTACATAAATAATAAGAAATTATTAAATTGGTGTTTTTATTATTTTATAGTATTAAAAATATTTGTACTAATAATGATAATAGGTCAACCTATTGTTGAATGATATTTTCGTAATACTGGCCGACTGTGTAATATTGCATGGGCATTGTATAATTGAAATGTTGCCAATGAACAGCTGTGTGTAGTAAATTGATTTTTACGTAAATATGGTATATTCACAAAAAATCACTTCTGTAATATTTTTACAATCAATATTTACCAATATACTAATTAATGAAGAGCAGAAATGTATAAAAAATTAAATGATTTGTTTTCAAAATTGAATTATTTAATTAATGTAACGTTTATGATTAAAGTGCATTTTCAAATAAAAAAATATACTAGTGTTCATTTAATTTAATATTAAGATATTTGCTCTTCATTTAGTTGCGTGTATTATTATAAAAATTTAATGTATATTTTCAAGCTTGCTTGTACTGACGTTATATGTTGATGTCACTAGCATTAGTGCTCTTGTTCCTATTGCACTCTTCTAAAAGTAAATTTTATTTGAAAACTCAGATATATCTTGTAAATTTTTGTTTAGATTGAGTACACAAATAAAGTAATGTAAAAAATCAAATTAACGTTAATTTTGATTTGTCCGATTCTGTAAATTAAATAATAAATCAATTCCCGTTAGTCACTACTCATAGTAATTGTAATCAGTAAGCTCTGTGTTTTTGTAATTTTGTGGTGTTGTTGAATGCGATCAAACAGATGGAGAGGCTGAAGGGTGTTCATCACACACAGATGGATGTGACGGTTCTACAGGTATGCCTCTTCCCTCATGGTAGCCAGTGCTGACCACATTATACGCATGTTATATTTAAATTTAGATTAGATCCAGTACCGAAATGCGCTATTAGACATTTAGTATATCATGCATTTTTGTTTATATTAAAAAGTTTAGCAAGTTAATATAGTATTTAAGAAATAGTACTAAACATGCACGAAGTACAATGATGATCTGAATCTACTATAATTTTAGCACAATTGTATACTTAAATATAAATTGAGTACATTTATTTATATCGTTGCATAATATTTGATATATTTTTCAATACTATTGTATTGACAATTGGTAAAATATTTATAATATAAACATTAACTATTTATGTTTGTATTTTATTATTATATATTAGTTAGTAATAATAATAGTATGTAAATGATTTATTCTATTTTATGCAAGTATTAACTGAAATTTGAAACTATATATTCTAAGAAACAACGAAGCGGATACGGATGAATCTGTTTATAATTTGATTATAATTATCAAATTTAGACCTATTACATTCCTTGAATTATTTCGTATATTAATTAATTTGTATTTAAAAACATAATTGAATAAATAAAAACGCATTTAATTAATAACTGCACACTATTTCTGAACATCTTAAGGTGAATATTGTCTAATTAAATCTTTCCAACGTTCATATTTAATTGTATTATTCATAACCAATCCTACATATCCCAAGTGGACGAAAAACAGCATCTGAAAATATCAATAAAGAGCTGTCACGCTGCATTTGTTGCAACTTACATTCTCAATTTGTAAATATTTATTTTAACGAGAAATACATTATTAATTTGTAAAATATATAAACAATTACATTTATAAAGAGCTTCACATAATCCATACATATTCCAAATTATGTAACGAAACATGAAATACTTTTTGAATTTCGGAAAAATACCTTCCAATACTAGATCCACTGTTAATTTATATCGAATTATTTTAAAGTTAGAAAATCGTTATAATTCCAAAAATAATGAGTTAGAGAAACTTTATTGATTCAAGAAGGAACCATTTTATGTGAAAAAAATATATATTTTCATTGCCATAAAAATATATCTTAAATATTCTTATTTAATACATTAATATAATAGAAAAACAACTATGTAATCGATCATTAGAAACATTACATCTTCATTCATTTATTAGTTATTTACCGTATTTTTTACTAATTTATTCAGCTCTTAATGTATGTTTACGTTATAACTGAGATAAAATGATATATTTAATTTAAGAAATCAATTCTTACTTCTTGTATTATTAGACGTATTTACTGTGATCTCTATTTTTTATTTTTGCACGCTTTGTCACTTTTTATATTTTTACAAATGTCTGCATTAAATAATTATATCTGTTATTTTTAATCATATATACATATATATATATATATATATATATATATATATAATATACATGTATACATTTAGAAGTCAAAATGATCAAATGAGCCGTTTTTACATTTATACTTCGTTAGTAAAGTACTACAAATAATATCAATGTCTTACGTATTTTCTTTAAGACAAATTATTAAAACAAATAAATATATAATACTTATATTTAACCCTTTTACTCTCAAAACATTATATTTGCAAAAATTCGCGCCTATAGATCAACAATCAATCGAGAGTAAAAGGATTAAAAAAGTATACAAGTTGATATGGAGAAATATTGCACATAAGAGAATTGAAGAATAAAATGTTTTTTAGTACCTTACAGTATAATGAAAATTAGTAAATAAAAATGAGACACTAATTAATTTTTTTTTCATTTTTATGACAAAATTATTAATCCTCAATCGTTATTTAAAATATTTAAATGCGAAGTTCAATTATATTAAAAAATAAAAGTAGCTAAATGACCTTTGATCATTTTAAATTCCTCAGCGTACATACAATTATTTAATGCAAAATTTAGTAATGCACGTAATTGTAACTTTGTTTTAAATGAAAAAAAATTCTTCCTATAAGAACCAATCTGATTTTATATTCAGTAAAACACTTAGAAACTATTTGTTTTATTCGAAGAATTATAAATTTAAATTTATTTACTTTCAATATTTATTTTTAAAATAATGCACTTCATTTTATCTTCATTCTGAAAATAATTTTCGTAATCAATGGCTGCTATAAAAACTTTTCATTTTGTGATCTGCTGGAGATTAGTGATAATAAGCTTCTTTTATTTTTTTTATTATTTCTTACCATTTCCGTACATTTTAAATGATAATATAACTATTTTTAAACATTATAATGTGTACATCATATCAATACAGACTTTATTATGTATTGTTAGTCTGGAGTAGTAAATTAAGGTGATAAAACAATTTTTAATGTATACACACAATTATTTTTACAGTAAACTGCTCAATTTTCGGTCGTAAGAAGAAACAATATAAAGACAAATACTTGGCTAAACATAATGCAGTCTTTGACCAATTAGATTTAGTTACATATGAAGAGGTTGTTAAACTACCAAGTAAGTACATTTTTTTATATAAATATATGCATGCATGTGTATATATATATATATATATATATATATACATATATACACTAACAGAAAAGAGAAAGACTGTATAACATTGTATTCAACAGATTGAATCATAGACAAAAATGATATCTTGTTTTTTTAAGATGATTGGATTTTTGAAATATATCCTAAATCATCTAGAACTGTTCGTGTACACAGTTATATTAAACTCTTTCAACTTTTTCGAATTAAGTGATAAAAATCTTCTGTAGATATTCATACAAATAATATATCTTTAAAAAATCGTTTCTCCTAACTGATTAGAGATTTACTTTCTTGAATAATATATGAAGAAAATTATCTCGTACTAATAAGTAGGTTATTATATTCTTTGTAGTTTAATGAATTAATAAAATTTCAACAAAAAAAAAAATTACAGCTGCTTGTACAGTAACATTATTATTTAAAAAAATGTATTCACAGTAAAATTTGACGAAAATGTTTGGATTGCAGCGTGAGGAATATGACGCATATCAAAATTTATTACATGAATTGGCAAATGAATATATAAAATTTTAGAGAAGCATAAAATGCTTAAGTAGTGCGTTTGTATTAAATCGTGTCCATATTCGTAAATATTTAACAACAAAATTTGAATTTGAGGAAATATTATGAGTATAGGTGTTTATCTCTGTGGGGTTGATGTGTATTTATATCATATTTGATTTATAATATATTATGAATTGTATTTGAAAAGAAATATTTACATTTTTTTCCAGTTTTTTTAATACTCTTTTATTGCATATGATATGTTAATTTATATATACCATTAAATTTAAATTTGTCAATTTGTTAAAAATATTTTTTTTTAATCTTTCAAGTATTAATAATCTAATAATACTAAGGTACTATTTATGTCAAAAATACAAAAGGGAAAATATTGGTATTCTGATTATAAATACTGATGTTCTGTATCCAAAAGGAGGAGTGTTTGGTATTTTAGTACAAATGAATCAGTATTGATCTTTAAACTAGTACAGAAGTACTAGTATATTATGTGAAGAATTTTATACAACTTTTATTGAATAAACAATTTTAATTGAACAAATTAATATTAAACAATATAAATAAATAATGACTTTCATTCAATAAAAAAAAAGGTAAAGTGAAAATCAACTAGATTTTTTATAATTAGCTATCTATAAATTATATAAAATTTCATAAAAAAATTGTCTTATATTTAATATAATAAAGAGAACAGTGTGTGAGAGAAAAAGAAAATAAATATAACTATTTAATAATAAAGTTTGAGTTTTCACATTACCTATAACTTTTTGAGAAATATAATTGTTTGTCTATGAATCAATTCAATTATGTCAAATTAATTCCAGTTTTAATACATATATCAAAAAAATATATTTATTGTTTTCTTAATGCTTAATGTAAAAAAAAATACACATGCATGTGTCTTTATTATTTTAGTGACAGACCCAGCATTTCAACGAAAGACATTAGTTTTATTAGGAGCACATGGTGTTGGTCGAAGGCATATCAAAAACAC
The DNA here is from genome assembly GCA_034766995.1 of Acanthacorydalis orientalis. Classification (NCBI taxonomy): domain Eukaryota; kingdom Metazoa; phylum Arthropoda; class Insecta; order Megaloptera; family Corydalidae; genus Acanthacorydalis; species Acanthacorydalis orientalis. Next base: position 35,477,777 of record CM068315.1, on the reverse strand, counting down.
TCTCATTGCAAAACATCCAGACAAATATGCTTATCCAATTCCACGTAAGTTTTTTATTATTTGACTTTTTATGGTTTAAAAATTAATAAAAAAAATTTAGATACAACAAGACCGCCAAGAAATGATGAAGATAATGGAAGAAACTATTACTTTGTTAGTCATGATGAAATGATGGCAGATATTGCTGCAAACGAATATTTAGAATATGGTAATACAAATTAATTATTTCATATTAATATATCAACATCACTTTTAAATTTTTTCTTTAAGGAACACATGAAGATGCTATGTATGGTACAAAGTTAGAAACTATTAGAAGAATTCATGCTGAACGTAAAATGGCTATATTGGATGTAGAACCGCAAGCATTAAAAATTCTACGCACAGCTGAATTTTCTCCGTATGTTGTTTTCATTGCTGCGCCTTCTCTTCAAAATATCGCTGATGTATGTTATAAAGTTGATCTGCGTTAATCAAATGATGGAAACATATTTTAATAATAATATTTCTTTTTAGTATGATGGCAGTTTAGAAAGATTAGCTAAGGAATCAGATATGTTACGTCAAGCATATGGTCACTTTTTTGATTTAACAATCGTTAATAATGACATCGAAGAAACTATTGCTGCACTAGAAGCTGCAATTGAGCGTGTTCATACGACTCCTCAGTGGATACCAGTTTCTTGGGTATACTGACAGAGGCAGTCTTTGCACGACTCTACTCAGTCGCTGCTTGAGCAATTGTGAAAAATTGTCATAATCTTTGCTCACGAACCAACAATAGTGTTCATCATAAAATGCCATTACAGAACTGCCCTTTATTGACTACTCATTATTTTTACTTTTGATGAAATTGTTCTTCCAAAAATATGATCAATTTTTAGACGTGTGTGTATATTATATATATATATATAATATACACATACACACACATACCTACATAACTTCATGCACACAATCATGCATTATACATATAAATATACACACATTGCATAACATTTATACAATATGCATGTTCAAAAACAAAAATTCTTAAAATCATTCATTTTATTATTTGCAATTACTGTAAATAAAAAGGTCATTTATTGGATGAACATTTTCAATTCAAGATATCTATAAAATACTTTCATTATTCAATATAAATAAAAAAAAATTCAAGAACAACCAAATATAAATGTTTTGAATTGTTTAAAGAAATCATGATGAAGTAACATAAATTATTTGTATAATTTTAAAAGAATTTAAATATATGTATGTATGTATTTATGTACATACACATACACATGTATACACGTCATCACTCTCTCTCTCACACACACAACACACACACACATATACACACATATACATATATATATATATATATATGTATATACGTATATATGTATATATGTATATATGTATATATATATATATATATATATGTATATGTGTATGTATATATATATATACACACACACACAAAGCATTCTTACACGTTTCTGCTATTAATTACTTATCCTAGAATTAATTTTTATTGTGAATATTTATTGTTTTATGTTCGAGCAGGTCTCAAACACATACTGATATAGATTTAGTTATATTTTTCTGATTTATCATACATTATTTAAGTGCATAAAAAACACACTAATGAAATAGTTAACATATTAGTATTTATCTTCAATCTTTTCATTATTTTGTTATAATTTATTTGCAAACCTAAAAACGCCTCATCTTTAAAAAGAATCCCACTATTACAATTGTGTATATTAAATTTATATAAATTTAAATAGACTTTTATTTTATTCAGTCATTGACACTGTCATACTTCTTCAGCATTATTATACAGGTAATCATTTTAGATATTTTAGCAGACATGTTTTCTTTAGGACACTATATGCTTTAATTTGCTTACTATGAAAATATCTATTAATATTTCCCCTTGGGCACATTTACCAAAAGCTTTTTTTATAACTAAAGCATCTTATATGTATAAAATTTCTCAAATAATTATTTTTTTTGAGAAATATTTTTCACCATGCAAAACATTGTCTTAATATAATAAAAAAAAATAATATATACATATAAACTCAACAAAGTTAACTTACTCTAAAATATATCATCATAATGACAATTTCTATGTTTTTTTCATATATTTAGTGTAATGAAATATACAATTGTATGAATGTTGACTATTTTTTTATTAAAATAGTACACAAGTAGCTGCCATATCATTTCTCACTTGTTTAAGTGTATTAAATAAATAAAAAAAGCAAAATTAATGTTTAACTATATGATATTGTGTTGCATAATCTTAATTTTTGTATTATTAAATTTTTATTTAACTAAGTATTGTTAATTAAAATCCAAGTGCAATGACTAAACATAAATTTTAATAATAAGTGGGATTCAAAGCGTGATAACATATATATTATTGACAAATAAGAGAATGATCTAATAAATCAATTAATTTGTTAAAAC
>CM068315.1:35417817-35472817 GCA_034766995.1 Acanthacorydalis orientalis | reverse complement strand
ATTTAAACAGATCAAAGAATATACTCATGTATTTATGTACCTATTAATTACATCGTGTTGCATTTGTAATATTCATTATTATCTAATATATACGCAAATAAATATTAATAAAGCTGTATTTTAAAAATCAAATTGTTACAATCACTTTTTCAAACAAATATTAAAATAAAATCCTAAAATTTAAAATAAAATAGAAATAATGCAAAGCTAAAGAAAAAAAATTGCATTTATGCTGACACTGATTATAATTGCTTTTTATAATTTTTCTTATATCAGTGAGTAAATAAGTATTTAACCTTTGTCAGCCCATACTAACATAACTGTAATACTGTAAGAGATTGTGTTTTTTTTACTTTTTAAAAAACACGTTAACTAACATTTCACATATTATTATTGTTTTCAAGATATTTTTGTTTTTAAATTTTAATACTTCATTATGATACTGATTATATATATATATATGTATTATATATATTTATATATATATATATATATTTATATATATATATAATACGCACAAATATACATACATACTATTCCGTAGATTTTTATTAATAATGAATGGCACAAATCAAAATCAGGAAAAACATTTCCTACTATAAATCCTACAACAGGAAAAGTAATTACTGAAGTACAACAAGCAGGAAAAGATGATGTTGATATTGCAGTAGATGCAGCAGTGGACGCCTTTAAATTTGGTTCTACATGGCGTACTTTAGATGCATCTGAAAGAGGCCGTCTTCTTAATAAGTTGGCAGATTTAATGGAAAGAGATTCAGTATACCTTGCTGTAAGTAACCCCAATACTTTGTTGTGTATATATATATACATCATAATTAATTCAATTTGTTTAAAATATTTTATGTAACTATTTTTTTTAGAGTTTAGAAACTTTGGATAATGGAAAACCATATGCAGTATCGTTAACAGCAGATGTACCAGCAAGTATTAAATGCCTTCGATATATGGCTGGCTTTGCAGATAAAAATAATGGTTATACACTTCCAATGGATGGAAATTATTTTTGTTATACACGACATGAACCTGTTGGAGTTTGTGGTCAAATTATTCCATGGAATTTCCCATTGTTAATGTTAGCATGGAAAATAGCTCCAGCTTTAGCTACAGGAAATGTAGTTGTTTTAAAACCAGCAGAACAAACTCCTCTAACTGCACTCTATGTAGCTCAATTAAGCAAAGAAGCTGGATTTCCACCAGGTGTTTTAAATATTGTTCCTGGATATGGAGATGCAGGTGCAGCTCTTGTAGAAAACCAAAAAGTGGACAAAATAGCATTTACTGGCTCAACTGCAGTTGGAATGAAAATTCAACAAGGTTCGGGAATGTATAATTTAAAACGTACTACATTGGAATTGGGTGGAAAGAGTCCAAATATCATTTTTAGTGACACAGATATGGACTATGCTGTTGAAACTGCTCATTTTGGATTGTTTTTTAACATGGGTCAGTGCTGCTGTGCTGGCTCAAGAACATACGTTGAAGATTCTATTTATGATGAATTTGTAGAACGTAGTGCTGTTCGTGCACAAAAGAGGATTGTAGGAAATCCGTTTGATTTAAATGTAGAACAAGGACCACAAGTTGATGAAGAACAATTTAAAAACATTTTAAATTATATTGAGATAGGAAAACAACAAGGAGCTAAATTAGTAGCTGGTGGAGAACGTTGGGGAAAAGAAGGATACTTTATAGAACCAACAGTGTTTGCGGAAGTTAAAGATGATATGAAAATAGCAAGAGAAGAGGCAAGTTTAATTATTGTTTTTAAAATTGATTTGGTTTTTCTTATTTGAAGTTAATTATTGTCATTTAAAAGTTTCAAATTATTTTATTAAAAATATTAAATTTTAGTTTACTAAAAAATATTTTTCAAAAGTACTAATTAAATACTTTTTTTACTTTGTAGATTTTTGGACCAGTACAACAAATTTTAAGATTTAAAAATCTGAAAGAACTTATTGATCGAGCTAATGATTCAGATTATGGTTTGGCTGCAGCCATATTTACCAAAGATTTAGATAAAGCAAATTATATGATACAAGGACTGAAGGCTGGTACAGTATGGGTAAATACTTATAATGCTTTTGGAGCACAAGCACCTTTTGGAGGATATAAAATGTCAGGCCATGGAAGAGAAATGGGACCATATGGAATTAATCAATATACTGAAGTTAAAAATGTTATTATTAAAGTGCCACAAAAAAATTCTTAAATATTTAGGACTACTGTATTCATTATTTTCCAAAACGTATGTAATATTATTTCTTCTATTTCATATATATTTTAAGATTTATTTGAAAGTTATACGTTTTACATTTATTAATATTAAAAATAGAAAAAAATAATTAAAATGTCACTTTAAATTTTTAAAATTTTAATCTTTATTCAAAACTTATTTTTTAATGCAAAAAATTATATATTTATATCCAATTGTAATAGATGATATTTTTTCAAATAAAATTTATAATAAATTAGGTGTTATAATTTGATCCATGTTAAATAATAATCTTAATTTTATTAGAACTACATTTACGTGTGTGTCTGTGTGTGTATGTTTCTAAGTTTTATATATACATTTTTTTAATTATGCAAAAGTACTCTGGTAATTGTATGCAGAAAATGTCAATATATATATATATGAACATTTTTTATGATATTTTTCTATAAAAAAATTTCAGTTTTTGTATTAAATTTTGAAAAGTTGAATCAGAAACTGATATTAAAGTGCACAATATCCCAATTACTCTAATCCTTAACTTAAAATATTAATACTGTTTAAATTGTGGGTATAAACAAACTATATCAGAAAATTAGATAAATAAAGTAATTAATAATCTAAACTATCAAATATTAATTGAAATAAAATGCGGATAATGTTTATTAACCAAATGAAGAGTTTTCATTACCACTGTATATGTTTATGAGGAAAATATATGTATGTATTTGTGTGTGTGTATATACAATATATAGTAGGAAAAAGATGGTAAATTGGTATAAAGTAATTTGGTTTGGTTCTTACTTAGGAACTGCACGAGAATCAGAAAACGTTTAAAGTTTAGAAAGTCTACATCAATCGAAAGAGCGTGAAATGTACCATTAGACAAATATTTAAGTCACAAAATATTTACCCAGATGGTAGTGATAAATTTTTGAAAATGTCTAATGTCATATTAGGCGATATTCTATTGATCAGGTTTTGTCCATATTCTTGACTCAGTGATTACATGAGAGTTTGAAAGCATTCAAATATTAGAACAACTACAGTATACCAATCGAAAAACAGTGAAATGCACTAGTAGACCATATTTAATTTCCAAAATATTCATGCAGAAATAACAGATGTATTTTATAAGGAATTACAGATTATCTGATAGACTATTTTAAATGATCATTTTGGATAATGTTCAAAAATTCAGTGTTCATTTTAGATAATGTCCAAAAATCACCATTGATCAAAGGCAATTTTTTAACCATATATAAACAAATACAAATGTCACTGTATTATGAAACTGATTATTTTAGAAAATTTCCAAATATTTAGTGGTAATTTTAGACAATGTCCAAAATCACTAGCGATCAGAGGCGATTTTTAAACCATATTTTATCATGCACAAAAATTCCAGTAGATCAGTGCTTATTTTACACAATGTCCTAAAATCACCAGTCAACAGAGGAAATATTTACACCACATATAAACACTAATAAATGTCTCTGTATAATGAGTAATGTTTTTAGAGGTCTAAAGTCGACATTGAACGCAAGTGATTTTTAAACATTGTCTAAAAGGCGTCAAATGCAAGTGATTTTTAAACAATGTCTAAAAATCGTGTGTGCGTGCGTGCGCGCGCGTGTGTCATTTTAGATAAAAAACACGTGCTGATGGGACAATTTTTGGATGACATCCAAAAATATGATGGGATTGACAACTATTTTTCGAGAATGTTTAAAACACGCACGCGCACAGGTTTTTTCGCGACGACGATTTTTAGGCAATATCTAAAAATCACGGGGGCTGCGAGACGATTTTTAGACAATGTAAAAATCTTTAAAAATCACAGGGGATGATAGACAATTTTTGTTAGAGGCCCAAAAATCACTTAGGTTTGACGATGATTTTTGGACAATGTTTAAAAATCACAATTGATGATAAACTTATATTTTGACGAGATCGAAAAATAACATGGGTTTAACGACGATTTTTAGAAAATATCTAAAAATCACAGACGATGATAGACAATTTTTGAACTAGGTCGAAAAATTGTGTATCTGTCTCTATGTATGCATGTCTTTACCTGTTTCTGTACGTTTCTATACAAATTTATACTAGCTCTTTGGAGGCATTATTAATTTTATTTCGTTATAACCAAAAAATGGTTGTATGTATTTATCTTACAAGGAGACGGCGCCAAAGTGTGGAATTCGAATCGTTCGAGGGCCAGTGGGCAGGTATATATTGACCCCTAGTTTATGTTACCTTAACACGTTGATGCGCTTCTAGATTTTTCGGGGGAAAACGGCTTAAAGTTTCAATAATGCCTGAATACCAATCCCCCCGCGATGTGAATCAATTGAACGTGTAAACATAGGTAAAACACAAAAACGCTGAAGGTCTCTAGTTCAACTCTGTTGGATTTTTTTAATCAACATTCCTTGACCTTACGCAGTACCAGTTCGTGAATCACCATTCCATTTGTGGTTCGATTACTTTCCAAAAAGACCTTACTTTGCTCAAAAAACCTATTTTTCAAACAGTTTTTCGGCCATAAGTAGTCGAAATTAAGTGCAAAATGAGTAATGTCGTATATGGTTAGATGCGTCTTGTAATTATCTATCACGTGGTGTGCGATTCGATCCGCTTATTAGCCAAAATGGCCTTATTTGCCCAAAAAACCATTTTCAACCCGTTTTTCGGCTATAAGTAGTCGAAATTAAGTGCGAAGTGGGTAATGTCCTATATCGTTAGATGCGTCTTGAAATTATCTGTCACGTGGTGTGCGATTCGATCCGCTTATTAGCCAAAATGGCCTTATTTTGCAGAAAAAACCCATTTTTAAACCAGTTTTTTGGCTATAAATAGTCGAAATTAAGTGCACACCGGGTAAAGTCGTATATCGTTAGATGCGTCTTGAAATTATCTATCACGTGGTGTGCGATTCGATCCGCTTATTAGCCAAAATGGCCTTATTTTGCCCAAAAAACCCATTTTTCAACCAGTTTTTCGGCTATAAATAGTCGAAATTAAGTGCACAGTGGGTAATGTCGTATATCGTTAGATGTGTCTTTAAATTATCTATCACGTGGTGTGCGATTCGATCTGATTATTAGCCAAAATATCCTTATTTTGCCCAAAAAACCCATTTTTCAACCAGTTTTTCGTCCATAAGTAGCCGAAATTAAGTGCAAAATGAGTAATGTCGTATATGGTCAGATGCGTCTTGTAATTATCTATCGCGTGGTGTGCGATTCGATCTGATTATTTGCCAAAATGGCCTTATTTTGCCCAAAAAAAACCCTTTTTCAACCAGTTTTTCGGCTATAAGTAGTCGAAATTAACTGCGAAACGGCTAATGTCGTACATCATTAGTTGCGTCTTAAAATTATCTATCACGTGGTGTGCGATATGATTCGATTATTGACCAAAATGGCCTTATTTTGATCAAAAAACCCATTTTTTCAACAGTTTTTCTGCAATAACTGGTCGAAATTAAGTGCAAAACGGCTAATGTCGTACATCATTAGATACGTCTTGAAATTATCTATCACGTGGTGTGCGATTCGATCCGCTTATTAGCCAAAATGGCCTTATTTTGCTAAGAAAACCTATTTTTCAATTAGTTTTTCGGCCATAAGTAGTCGAAATTAAGTGCGAAGTGGCTAATGTCGTATATCGTTAGATGCGTCTTGAAATTATCTATCACGTGGTGTGCGATTCGATTTGATTATTGACCAAAATGACCTTATTTTGACCAAAAAACCCATTTTTCAACCAGTTTTTCGGCTATAAGTAGTCGAAATTAAGTGCACACCGGGTAATGTCGTATATCGTTAGATGCGTCTTGAAATTATCTGTCACGTGGTGTGCGATTCGATCCGCTTATTAGCCAAAATGGCCTTATTTTGCCCAAAAAACCATTTTTCAACCAGTTTTCCGGCTATAAGTAGTCGAAATTAAGTGCGAAGTGGTAATGTCCTATATCGTTAGATGCGTCTTGAAATTATCTGTCACGTGGTGTGCGATTCGATCCGCTTATTAGCCAAAATGGCCTTATTTTGACCAAAAAACCCATTTTTCAACCAGTTTTTTGGCTATAAATAGTCGAAATTAAGTGCACACCGGGTAATGTCGTATATCGTTAGATGCGTCTTGAAATTATCTGTCACGTGGTGTGCGATTCGATCCGCTTATTAGCCAAAATGGCCTTATTTTGACCAAAAAACCCATTTTTCAAACAGTTTTTTGGCTATAAATAGTCGAAATTAACTGCGAAACGGCTAATGTCGTACATCATTAGTTGCGTCTTAAAATTATCTATCACGTGGTGTGCGATATGATTCGATTATTGACCAAAATGGCCTTATTTTGATCAAAAAACCCATTTTTTCAACAGTTTTTCTGCAATAAGTAGTCGAAATTAAGTGCGAACTGGGTAATGTCGTACATCATTAGATACGTCTTGAAATTATCTATCACGTGGTGTGCGATATGATTCGATTATTGACCAAAATGGCCTTATTTTGCTAAAAAAACCTATTTTTCAATTAGTTTTTCGGCCATAAGTAGTCGAAATTAAGTCCGAAACGGCTAACGTCGTACATCATTAGATGCGTCTTAAAATTATCTATCATGTGATGTGCGATTCGATTTGATTATTGACCAAAATGACCTTATTTTGAACAAAAAACCCATTTTTTCAACAGTTTTTCTGCAATAAGTAGTCGAAATTAAGTGCGAACTGGGTAATGTCGTACATCATTAGATACGTCTTGAAATTATCTATCACGTGGTGTGCGATTCGATCCGCTTATTAGCCAAATTGGCCTTATTTTGCCCAAAAAACCCATTTTCAACCAGTTTTTCGGCTATAAGTAGTCGAAATTAAGTGCGAAGTGGCTAATGTCCTATATCGTTAGATGCGTCTTGAAATTATCTGTCACGTGGTGTGCGATTCGATCCGCTTATTAGCCAAAATGGCCTTATTTTGACCAAAAAACCCATTTTTCAAACAGTTTTTTGGCTATAAATAGTCGAAATTAACTGCGAAACGGCTAATGTCGTACATCATTAGTTGCGTCTTAAAATTATCTATCACGTGGTGTGCGATTCGATCTGATTATTAGCCAAAATATCCTTATTTTGCCCAAAAAACCCATTTTTCAACCAGTTTTTCGTCCATAAGTAGCCGAAATTAAGTGCAAAATGAGTAATGTCGTATATGGTCAGATGCGTCTTGTAATTATCTATCGCGTGGTGTGCGATTCGATCTGATTATTTGCCAAAATGGCCTTATTTTGCCCAAAAAAAACCCTTTTTCAACCAGTTTTTCGGCTATAAGTAGTCGAAATTAACTGCGAAACGGCTAATGTCGTACATCATTAGTTGCGTCTTAAAATTATCTATCACGTGGTGTGCGATATGATTCGATTATTGACCAAAATGGCCTTATTTTGATCAAAAAACCCATTTTTCAAACAGTTTTTCTGCAATAACTGGTCGAAATTAAGTGCAAAACGGCTAATGTCGTACATCATTAGTTGCGTCTTAAAATTATCTATCACGTGGTGTGCGATTCGATCCGCTTATTAGCCAAAATGGCCTTATTTTGCTAAGAAAACCTATTTTTCAATTAGTTTTTCTGCAATAAGTAGTCGAAATTAAGTGCGAACTGGGTAATGTCGTACATCATTAGATACGTCTTGAAATTATCTATCACGTGGTGTGCGATATGATTCGATTATTGACCAAAATGACCTTATTTTGCTAAAAAAACTCATTTTTCAATTAGTTTTTCGGCCATAAGTAGTCGAAATTAAGTGCACACCGGGTAATGTCGTATATCGTTAGATGCGTCTTAAAATTATCTGTCACGTGGTGTGCGATTCGATTTGATTATTGACCAAAATGGCCTTATTTTGACCAAAAAACCCATTTTTCAACCAGTTTTCCGGCTATAAGTAGTCGAAATTAAGTGCGAAGTGGTAATGTCGTATATCGTTAGATGCGTCTTGAAATTATCTGTCACGTGGTGTGCGATTCGATCCGCTTATTAGCCAAAATGGCCTTATTTTGACCAAAAAACCCATTTTTCAACCAGTTTTTTGGCTATAAGTAGTCGAAATTAAGTGCGAAGTGGCTAATGTCGTATATCGTTAGATGCGTCTTGAAATTATCTGTCACGTGGTGTGCGATTCGATCCGCTTATTAGCCAAAATGGCCTTATTTTGACCAAAAAACCCATTTTTCAAACAGTTTTTTGGCTATAAATAGTCGAAATTAACTGCGAAACGGCTAATGTCGTACATCATTAGTTGCGTCTTAAAATTATCTATCACGTGGTGTGCGATATGATTCGATTATTGACCAAAATGGCCTTATTTTGATCAAAAAACCCATTTTTTCAACAGTTTTTCTGCAATAAGTAGTCGAAATTAAGTGCGAACTGGGTAATGTCGTACATCATTAGATACGTCTTGAAATTATCTATCACGTGGTGTGCGATATGATTCGATTATTGACCAAAATGGCCTTATTTTGCTAAAAAAACCTATTTTTCAATTAGTTTTTCGGCCATAAGTAGTCGAAATTAAGTCCGAAACGGCTAACGTCGTACATCATTAGATGCGTCTTAAAATTATCTATCATGTGATGTGCGATTCGATTTGATTATTGACCAAAATGACCTTATTTGGACCAAAAAACCCATTTTTCAACCAGTTTTTCGGCTATAAGTAGTCGAAATTAAGTGCGAAGTGGCTAATGTCGTATATCGTTAGATGTGTGTTGAAATTATCTATCACGTGGTGTGCGATTCGATCCGCTTATTAGCCAAATTGGCCTTATTTTGCCCAAAAAACCCATTTTCAACCAGTTTTTCGGCTATAAGTAGTCGAAATTAAGTGCGAAGTGGCTAATGTCCTATATCGTTAGATGCGTCTTGAAATTATCTGTCACGTGGTGTGCGATTCGATCCGCTTATTAGCCAAAATAGCCTTATTTTGACCAAAAAACCCATTTTTCAAACAGTTTTTTGGCTATAAATAGTCGAAATTAACTGCGAAACGGCTAATGTCGTACATCATTAGTTGCGTCTTAAAATTATCTATCACGTGGTGTGCGATATGATTCGATTATTGACCAAAATGGCCTTATTTTGATCAAAAAACCCATTTTTTCAACAGTTTTTCTGAAATAAGTAGTCGAAATTAAGTGCGAACTGGGTAATGTCGTACATCATTAGATACGTCTTGAAATTATCTATCACGTGGTGTGCGATATGATTCGATTATTGACCAAAATGGCCTTATTTTGCTAAAAAAACCTATTTTTCAATTAGTTTTTCGGCCATAAGTAGTCGAAATTAAGTCCGAAACGGCTAACGTCGTACATCATTAGATGCGTCTTAAAATTATCTATCATGTGATGTGCGATTCGATTTGATTATTGACCAAAATGGCCTTATTTTGACCAAAAAACCCATTTTTCAACCAATTTTTCGGCTATAAGTAGTCGAAATTAAGTGCGAAGTGGGTAATGTCGTATATCGTTAGATGTGTCTTAAAATTATCTATCATGTGATGTGCGATTCGATCCGCTTATTAGCCAAAATGGCCTTATTTTTCTCAAAAAAACATTTTTTAACCAGTTTTTCGGCTATAAGTAGTCGAAATTAAGTGCGAAGTGGCTAATGTCCTATATCGTTAGATGCGTCTTGAAATTATCTGTCACGTGGTGTGCGATTCGATCCGCTTATTAGCCAAAATGGCCTTATTTTGACCAAAAAACCCATTTTTCAAACAGTTTTTTGGCTATAAATAGTCGAAATTAACTGCGAAACGGCTAATGTCGTACATCATTAGTTGCGTCTTAAAATTATCTATCACGTGGTGTGCGATATGATTCGATTATTGACCAAAATGGCCTTATTTTGATCAAAAAACCCATTTTTTCAACAGTTTTTCTGCAATAAGTAGTCGAAATTAAGTGCGAACTGGGTAATGTCGTACATCATTAGATACGTCTTGAAATTATCTATCACGTGGTGTGCGATATGATTCGATTATTGACCAAAATGGCCTTATTTTGCTAAAAAAACCTATTTTTCAATTAGTTTTTCGGCCATAAGTAGTCGAAATTAAGTGCGAAACGGCTAACGTCGTACATCATTAGATGCGTCTTAAAATTATCTATCATGTGATGTGCGATTCGATTTGATTATTGACCAAAATGGCCTTATTTTGACCAAAAAACCCATTTTTCAACCAATTTTTCGGCTATAAGTAGTCGAAATTAAGTGCGAAGTGGGTAATGTCGTATATCGTTAGATGTGTCTTAAAATTATCTATCATGTGATGTGCGATTCGATTTGATTATTGACCAAAATGGCCTTATTTTGACCAAAAAACCCATTTTTCAAACAGTTTTTTGGCTATAAATAGTCGAAATTAACTGCGAAACGGCTAATGTCGTACATCATTAGTTGCGTCTTAAAATTATCTATCACGTGGTGTGCGATATGATTCGATTATTGACCAAAATGGCCTTATTTTGATCAAAAAACCCATTTTTTCAACAGTTTTTCTGCAATAAGTAGTCGAAATTAAGTGCGAACTGGGTAATGTCGTACATCATTAGATACGTCTTGAAATTATCTATCACGTGGTGTGCGATATGATTCGATTATTGACCAAAATGGCCTTATTTTGCTAAAAAAACCTATTTTTCAATTAGTTTTTCGGCCATAAGTAGTCGAAATTAAGTGCGAAACGGCTAACGTCGTACATCATTAGATGCGTCTTAAAATTATCTATCATGTGATGTGCGATTCGATTTGATTATTGACCAAAATGGCCTTATTTTGACCAAAAAACCCATTTTTCAACCAATTTTTCGGCTATAAGTAGTCGAAATTAAGTGCGAAGTGGGTAATGTCGTATATCGTTAGATGTGTCTTAAAATTATCTATCATGTGATGTGCGATTCGATTTGATTATTGACCAAAATGGCCTTATTTTGACCAAAAAACCCATTTTTCAAACAGTTTTTTGGCTATAAATAGTCGAAATTAACTGCGAAACGGCTAATGTCGTACATCATTAGTTGCGTCTTAAAATTATCTATCACGTGGTGTGCGATTCGATCCGCTTATTAGCCAAATTGGCCTTATTTTGCCCAAAAAACCCATTTTCAACCAGTTTTTCGGCTATAAGTAGTCGAAATTAAGTGCGAAGTGGCTAATGTCCTATATCGTTAGATGCGTCTTGAAATTATCTGTCACGTGGTGTGCGATTCGATCCGCTTATTAGCCAAAATGGCCTTATTTTGCTAAAAAAACCTAATTTTCAATTAGTTTTTCGGCCATAAGTAGTCGAAATTAAGTGCGAAACGGCTAACGTCGTACATCATTAGATGCGTCTTAAAATTATCTGTCACGTGGTGTGCGATTCGATCCGCTTATTAGCCAAATTGGCCTTATTTTGCCCAAAAAACCCATTTTCAACCAGTTTTTCGGCTATAAGTAGTCGAAATTAAGTGCGAAGTGGCTAATGTCCTATATCGTTAGATGCGTCTTGAAATTATCTGTCACGTGGTGTGCGATTCGATCCGCTTATTAGCCAAAATGGCCTTATTTTGACCAAAAAACCCATTTTTCAAACAGTTTTTTGGCTATAAATAGTCGAAATTAACTGCGAAACGGCTAATGTCGTACATCATTAGTTGCGTCTTAAAATTATCTATCACGTGGTGTGCGATATGATTCGATTATTGACCAAAATGGCCTTATTTTGCTAAAAAAACCTATTTTTCAATTAGTTTTTCGGCCATAAGTAGTCGAAATTAAGTCCGAAACGGCTAACGTCGTACATCATTAGATGCGTCTTAAAATTATCTATCATGTGATGTGCGATTCGATTTGATTATTGACCAAAATGACCTTATTTTGACCAAAAAACCCATTTTTCAACCAGTTTTTCGGCTATAAGTAGTCGAAATTAAGTGCGAAGTGGCTAATGTCGTATATCGTTAGATGTGTGTTGAAATTATCTATCACGTGGTGTGCGATTCGATTTGATTATTGACCAAAATGACCTTATTTTGACCAAAAATCCCATTTTTCTACCAGTTTTTCGGCTATAAGTAGTCGAAATTAAGTGCACACCGGGTAATGTCGTATATCGTTAGATGCGTCTTGAAATTATCTGTCACGTGGTGTGCGATTCGATCCGCTTATTAGCCAAATTGGCCTTATTTTGCCCAAAAAACCCATTTTCAACCAGTTTTTCGGCTATAAGTAGTCGAAATTAAGTGCGAAGTGGGTAATGTCCTATATCGTTAGATGCGTCTTGAAATTATCTGTCACGTGGTGTGCGATTCGATCCGCTTATTAGCCAAAATGGCCTTATTTTGACCAAAAAACCCATTTTTCAAACAGTTTTTTGGCTATAAATAGTCGAAATTAACTGCGAAACGGCTAATGTCGTACATCATTAGTTGCGTCTTAAAATTATCTATCACGTGGTGTGCGATATGATTCGATTATTGACCAAAATGGCCTTATTTTGATCAAAAAACCCATTTTTTCAACAGTTTTTCTGCAATAAGTAGTCGAAATTAAGTGCGAACTGGGTAATGTCGTACATCATTAGATGCGTCTTGAAATTATCTGTCACGTGGTGTGCGATTAGATCCGCTTATTAGCCAAAATGGCCTTATTTTGCCCAAAAAAACAGTTTTCTACCAGTTTTTCGGCTATAAATAGTCGAAATTAAGTGCACAGTGGGTAATGTCCTATATCGTTAGATGTGTCTTGAAATTATCTATCACGTGGTGTGCGATTCGATCCGCTTATTAGCCAAAATGGCCTTATTTTGCCAAAAAAACCCATTATTCAAACAGTTTTTCGTCCATATGTAGCCGAAATTAAGTGCAAAATGAGTAATGTCGTATATGGTTAGATGCGTCTTGAAATTATCTATCAAGTGGTGTGCGATTCGATCCGCTTATTAGCCAAAATGGCCTTATTTTTCCAAAAAAAACTATTTTTCAATTAGTTTTTTGGCCATAAGTAGTCGAAATTAAGTGCGAAACGGCTA
Source organism: Acanthacorydalis orientalis (assembly GCA_034766995.1). Taxonomy (NCBI): domain Eukaryota; kingdom Metazoa; phylum Arthropoda; class Insecta; order Megaloptera; family Corydalidae; genus Acanthacorydalis; species Acanthacorydalis orientalis. Next base: position 35,459,488 of record CM068315.1, on the reverse strand, counting down.
ACGTCGTACATCATTAGATGCGTCTTAAAATTATCTATCATGTGATGTGCGATTCGATTTAATTATTGACCAAAATGGCCTTATTTTGACCAAAAAACCCATTTTTCAACCAGTTTTTCGGCTATAAGTAGTCGAAATTAAGTGCGAAGTGGGTAATGTCCTATATCGTTAGATGCGTCCTGAAATTATCTGTCACGTGGTGTGCGATTCGATCCGCTTATTAGCCAAAATGGCCTTATTTTGACCAAAAAACCCATTTTTCAAACAGTTTTTTGGCTATAAATAGTCGAAATTAACTGCGAAACGGCTAATGTCGTACATCATTAGTTGCGTCTTAAAATTATCTATCACGTGGTGTGCGATATGATTCGATTATTGACCAAAATGGCCACCCAAGTGATTTTTAGACAATGTCCAAAAATCGTCGGTTATTCCAAGTGATTTTTAGACAATGTCCAAAAATCGTCGGTTATTCAAAGTGATTTTTAGACAATGTCCAAAAATCGTCGGTTCTTCCAAGTGATTTTTAGGCAACGTCCAAAAATTGTCGGTCATTCCGAGTGATTTTTAGACAATGTCCAAAAATCGTCGGTTATTCCAAGTGATTTTTAGACAATGTCCAAAAATCGTCGGTCATTCCGAGTGATTTTTAGACAATGTCCAAAAATTGTCGGTTATTCTAAGTGATTTTTAGACAATTTCCAAAAATCGTCGGTTATTCCAAGTGATTTTTAGACAATGTCCAAAAATCGTCGGTCATTCCGAGTGATTTTTAGACAATGTCCAAAAATCGTCGGTTTACCCAAGTGATTTTTAGACAATGTCCAAAATGCGTCGGTCATTCCTAGTGATTTTTAGACAATGTCCAAAAATCGTCGGTTATTCCAAGTGATTTTTAGACAATGTCCAAAAATCGTCGGTCATTCCGAGTGATTTTTAGACAATGTCCAAAAATCGTCGGTTAACCCAAGTGATTTTTAGACAATATCTAAAAATTGTCGGTTATTCCGAGTGATTTTGAGGCAATGTCCAAAAATCGTCGGTCATTCCGAGTGATTTTTAGACAATGTCCAAAAATCGTCGGTCATTCCGAGTGATTTTTAGACAATGTCCAAAAATCGTCGGCTTACCCAAGTGATTTTTAGACAATGTCCAAAAATCGTCGGTTATTCCAAGTGATTTTTAGACAATGTCCAAAAATCGTCGGTTATTCCAAGTGATTTTTAGACAATGTCCAAAAATTGTCGGTTATTCCGAGTGATTTTTAGACAATGTCCAAAAATCGTCGGTTATTCCAAGTGATTTTTAGACAATGTAGAAAAATTGTCGATTATTCCCAGTGATTTTTAGACAATGTCCAAAAATCGTCGGTTATTCCAAGTGATTTTTAGACAATGTCCAAAAATTGTCTGTGATTCCGAGTGATTTTTAGACAATGTCCAAAAATCGTCAGTTATTCCAAGTGATTTTTAGACAATGTCCAAAAATCGTCTGTTGTTCCGAGTGATTTTTAGACAATGTCCAAAAATCGTCGGTCATTCCGAGTGATTTTTAGACAATGTCCAAAAATCGTCGGTTCATACAAGTGATTTTTAGACAATGTCCAAAAATCGTCGGTCATTCCGAGTGATTTTTAGACAATGTCCAAAAATCGTCGGTTATTCCAAGTGATTTTTAGACAATGTCCAAAAATCGTCAGTCATTCCAAGTGATTTTTAGACAATGTCCAAAAATCGTCGGTTATTCCAAGTGATTTTTAGACAATGTCCAAAAATCGTCGGTTATTCCAAGTGATTTTTAGACAATGTCCAAAAATCGTCGGTTATTCCAAGTGATTTTTAGACAATGTCCAAAAATCGTCGGTTATTCCAAGTGATTTTTAGACAATGTCCAAAAATTGTCGGTTATTCCAAGTGATTTTTAGACAATGTCCAAAAATCGTCGGTTATTCCAAGTAATTTTTAGGCAATGTCCAAAAATCGTCGGTTATTCCAAGTGATTTTTAGACAATGTCCAAAAATCGTCGGTCATTCCGAGTGATTTTTAGACAATGTCCAAAAATCGTCGGCTTACCCAAGTGATTTTTAGACAATGTCCAAAAATCGTCGGTTATTCCAAGTGATTTTTAGACAATGTCCAAAAATCGTCGGTTATTCCAAGTGATTTTTAGACAATGTCCAAAAATCGTCGGTTAACCCAAGTGATTTTTAGACAATGTCCAAAAATCGTCAGTCATTCCGAGTGATTTTTAGACAATGTCCAAAAATCGTCGGTCATTCCAAGTGATTTTTAGACAATGTCCAAAAATCGTCGGTTATTCCAAGTGATTTTTAGACAATGTCCAAAAATCGTCGATTATTCCAAGTGATTTTTAGACAATGTCCAAAAATCGTCGGTTATTCCAAGTGATTTTTAGACAATGTCAAAAATCGTCGGTCATTCCGAGTGATTTTTAGACAATGTCCAAAAATCGTCGGTTATTCCAAGTGATTTTTAGACAATGTCCAAAAATCGTCGGTTATTCCGAGTGATTTTTAGACAATGTCCAAAAATCGTCGGTTATTCAAAGTGATTTTTAGACAATGTCCAAAAATCGTCGGTTCTTCCAAGTGATTTTTAGGCAATGTCCAAAAATTGTCGGTTATTCCGAGTGATTTTTAGACAATGTCCAAAAATCGTCGGTTATTCAAAGTGATTTTTAGACAATGTCCAAAAATCGTCGGTTCTTCCAAGTGATTTTTAGGCAATGTCCAAAAATTGTCGGTCATTCCGAGTGATTTTTAGACAATGTCCAAAAATCGTCGGTTATTCCAAGTGATTTTTAGACAATGTCCAAAAATTGTCGGTTATTCTAAGTGATTTTTAGCAATTTCCAAAAATCGTCGGTTATTCCAAGTGATTTTTAGACAATGTCCAAAAATCGTCGGTCATTCCGAGTGATTTTTAGACAATGTCCAAAAATCGTCGGTCATTCCAAGTGATTTTTAGACAATGTCCAAAAATCGTCGGTTATTCCAAGTGATTTTTAGACAATGTCCAAAAATCGTCAGTCATTCCAAGTGATTTTTAGACAATGTCCAAAAATCGTCGGTTATTCCAAGTGATTTTTAGACAATGTCCAAAAATTGTCGGTTATTCCAAGTGATTTTTAGACAATGTCCAAAAATCGTCGGTTATTCCAAGTGATTTTTAGACAATGTCCAAAAATCGTCGGTTATTCCAAGTGATTTTTAGACAATGTCCAAAAATCGTCGGTCATTCCGAGTGATTTTTAGACAATGTCCAAAAATCGTCGGCTTACCCAAGTGATTTTTAGACAATGTCCAAAAATCGTCGGTTATTCCAAGTGATTTTTAGACAATGTCCAAAAATCGTCGGTTATTCCAAGTGATTTTTAGACAATGTCCAAAAATCGTCGGTTCTTCCAAGTGATTTTTAGGCAATGTCCAAAAATTGTCGGTCATTCCGAGTGATTTTTAGACAATGTCCAAAAATCGTCGGTTATTCCAAGTGAATTTTAGGCAATGTCCAAAAATTGTCGGTTAATCCAAGTGATTTTTAGACAATGTCCAAAAATCGTCGGTCATTCCGAGTGATTTTTAGACAATGTCCAAAAATTGTCGGTTATTCCAAGTGATTTTTAGACAATGTCCAAAAATCGTCGGTTATTCCAAGTGATTTTTAGACAATGTCCAAAAATCGTCGGTTATTCCAAGTGATTTTTAGACAATGTCCAAAAATCGTCGGTTCTTCCGAGTGATTTTTAGGCAATGTCCAAAAATTGTCGGTCATTCCGAGTGATTTTTAGACAATGTCCAAAAATCGTCGGTTATTCCAAGTGATTTTTAGACAATGTCCAAAAATCGTCGGTCATTCCGAGTGATTTTTAGACAATGTCCAAAAATTGTCGGTTGTTCCAAGTGATTTTTAGACAATGTCCAAAAATCGTCGGCTTACCCAAGTGATTTTTAGACAATGTCCAAAAATCGTCGGTTATTCCAAGTGATTTTTAGACAATGTCCAAAAATCGTCGGTTATTCCAAGTGATTTTTAGACAATGTCCAAAAATCGTCGGTTAACCCAAGTGATTTTTAGACAATGTCCAAAAATCGTCAGTCATTCCGAGTGATTTTTAGACAATGTCCAAAAATCGTCGGTCATTCCAAGTGATTTTTAGACAATGTCCAAAAATCGTCGGTTATTCCAAGTGATTTTTAGACAATGTCCAAAAATCGTCGATTATTCCAAGTGATTTTTAGACAATGTCCAAAAATCGTCGGTTATTCCAAGTGATTTTTAGACAATGTCAAAAATCGTCGGTCATTCCGAGTGATTTTTAGACAATGTCCAAAAATCGTCGGTTATTCCAAGTGATTTTTAGGCAATGTCCAAAAATTGTCGGTCAGTCCGAGTGATTTTTAGACAATGTCAAAAAATCGTCGGTCCTTCCAAGTGATTTTTAGACAATGTCCAAAAATCGTCGGTTAATCCAAGTGATTTTTAGACAATGTCCAAAAATCGTCGGTCATTCCGAGTGATTTTTAGACAATGTCCAAAAATTGTCGGTTATTCCAAGTGATTTTTAGACAATGTCCAAAAATCGTCGGTTATTCCAAGTGATTTTTAGACAATGTCCAAAAATCGTCGGTTATTCAAAGTGATTTTTAGACAATGTCCAAAAATCGTCGGTTCTTCCAAGTGATTTTTAGGCAATGTCCAAAAATTGTCGGTCATTCCGAGTGATTTTTAGACAATGTCCAAAAATCGTCGATTATTCCAAGTGATTTTAAGACAATGTCCAAAAATCGTCGGTTATTCCAAGTGATTTTTAGACAATGTCCAAAAATCGTCGGTCATTCCGAGTGATTTTTAGACAATGTCCAAAAATCGTCGGTTAACCCAAGTGATTTTTAGACAATATCTAAAAATTGTCGGTTATTCCGAGTGATTTTGAGGCAATGTCCAAAAATCGTCGGTCATTCCGAGTGATTTTTAGACAATGTCCAAAAATCGTCGGTCATTCCGAGTGATGTTTAGACAATGTCCAAAAATCGTCGGCTTACCCAAGTGATTTTTAGACAATGTCCAAAAATCGTCGGTTATTCCAAGTGATTTTTAGACAATGTCCAAAAATCGTCGGTTATTCCAAGTGATTTTTAGACAATGTCCAAAAATCGTCGGTTAACCCAAGTGATTTTTAGACAATGTCCAAAAATCGTCAGTCATTCCGAGTGATTTTTAGACAATGTCCAAAAATCGTCGGTCATTCCAAGTGATTTTTAGACAATGTCCAAAAATCGTCGGTTATTCCAAGTGATTTTTAGACAATGTCCAAAAATCGTCGATTATTCCAAGTGATTTTTAGACAATGTCCAAAAATCGTCGGTTATTCCAAGTGATTTTTAGACAATGTCAAAAATCGTCGGTCATTCCGAGTGATTTTTAGACAATGTCCAAAAATCGTCGGTTATTCCAAGTGATTTTTAGGCAATGTCCAAAAATTGTCGGTCATTCCGAGTGATTTTTAGACAATGTCAAAAAATCGTCGGTCATTCCAAGTGATTTTTAGACAATGTCCAAAAATCGTCGGTTAATCCAAGTGATTTTTAGACAATGTCCAAAAATCGTCGGTCATTCCGAGTGATTTTTAGACAATGTCCAAAAATTGTCGGTTATTCCAAGTGATTTTTAGACAATGTCCAAAAATCGTCGGTTATTCCAAGTGATTTTTAGACAATGTCCAAAAATCGTCGGTTATTCAAAGTGATTTTTAGACAATGTCCAAAAATCGTCGGTTCTTCCAAGTGATTTTTAGGCAATGTCCAAAAATCGTCGGTCATTCCGAGTGATTTTTAGACAATGTCCAAAAATCGTCGGTCATTCCAAGTGATTTTTAGACAATGTCCAAAAATCGTCGGCTTACCCAAGTGATTTTTAGACAATGTCCAAAATGCGTCGGTCATTCCAAGTGATTTTGAGGCAATGTCCAAAAATCGTCGGTCATTCCGAGTGATTTTTAGACAATGTCCAAAAATCGTCAGTGATTCCAAGTGATTTTTAGACAATGTCCAAAAATCGTCGGTTAACCCAAGTGATTTTTAGACAATGTCCAAAAATCGTCAGTCATTCCGAGTGATTTTTAGACAATGTCCAAAAATCGTCGGTCATTCCAAGTGATTTTTAGACAATGTCCAAAAATCGTCGGTTATTCCAAGTGATTTTTAGACAATGTCCAAAAATCGTCGATTATTCCAAGTGATTTTTAGACAATGTCCAAAAATCGTCGGCTTACCCAAGTGATTTTTAGACAATGTCCAAAAATCGTCGGTTATTCCAAGTGATTTTTAGACAATGTCCAAAAATCGTCGGCTTACCCAAGTGATTTTTAGACAATGTCCAAAAATCGTCGATTATTCCAAGTGATTTTAAGACAATGTCCAAAAATCGTCGGTTATTCCAAGTGATTTTTAGACAATGTCCAAAAATCGTCGGTCATTCCGAGTGATTTTTAGACAATGTCCAAAAATCGTCGGGTAACCCAAGTGATTTTTAGACAATATCTAAAAATTGTCGGTTATTCCGAGTGATTTTGAGGCAATGTCCAAAAATCGTCGGTCATTCCGAGTGATTTTTAGACAATGTCCAAAAATCGTCGGTCATTCCGAGTGATTTTTAGACAATGTCCAAAAATCGTCGGCTTACCCAAGTGATTTTTAGACAATGTCCAAAAATCGTCGGTTATTCCAAGTGATTTTTAGACAATGTCCAAAAATCGTCGGTTATTCCAAGTGATTTTTAGACAATGTCCAAAAATCGTCGGTTAACCCAAGTGATTTTTAGACAATGTCCAAAAATCGTCAGTCATTCCGAGTGATTTTTAGACAATGTCCAAAAATCGTCGGTCATTCCAAGTGATTTTTAGACAATGTCCAAAAATCGTCGGTTATTCCAAGTGATTTTTAGACAATGTCCAAAAATCGTCGATTATTCCAAGTGATTTTTAGACAATGTCCAAAAATCGTCGGTTATTCCAAGTGATTTTTAGACAATGTCAAAAATCGTCGGTCATTCCGAGTGATTTTTAGACAATGTCCAAAAATCGTCGGTTATTCCAAGTGATTTTAAGACAATGTCCAAAAATCGTCGGTTATTCCAAGTGATTTTTAGGCAATGTCCAAAAATTGTCGGTCATTCCGAGTGATTTTTAGACAATGTCAAAAAATCGTCGGTCATTCCAAGTGATTTTTAGACAATGTCCAAAAATCGTCGGTTAATCCAAGTGATTTTTAGACAATGTCCAAAAATCGTCGGTCATTCCGAGTGATTTTTAGACAATGTCCAAAAATCGTCAGTGATTCCAAGTGATTTTTAGACAATGTCCAAAAATCGTCGGTTAACCCAAGTGATTTTTAGACAATGTCCAAAAATCGTCAGTCATTCCGAGTGATTTTTAGACAATGTCCAAAAATCGTCGGTTATTCCAAGTGATTTTTAGACAATGTCCAAAAATCGTCGATTATTCCAAGTGATTTTTAGACAATGTCCAAAAATCGTCGGCTTACCCAAGTGATTTTTAGACAATGTCCAAAAATCGTCGGTTATTCCAAGTGATTTTTAGACAATGTCCAAAAATCGTCGGTTATTCAAAGTGATTTTTAGACAATGTCCAAAAATCGTCGGTCTTGCCGAGTGAATTTTAGACAATGTCCAAAAATCGTCGGTCTTGCCGAGTGAATTTTAGACAATGTCCAAAAATCGTCGGTCTTGCCGAGTGAATTTTAGACATTGTCAAAAAATCGTCGGACTTGCCGAGTCAATTTTAGACAATGTCCAAAAATCGTCGGTCTTGCCGAGTGAATTTTAGACATTGTCCAAAAATCGTCGGACTTGCCGAGTGAATTTTAGACAATGTCCAAAAATCGCCGGTCAAGCCGAGTGAATTTTAGACAATGTCCAAAAATCGTCGGTCAAGCCGAGTGAATTTTAGACAATGTCCAAAAAACGTCGGTCTTGCCGAGTGAATTTTAGACAATGTCCAAAAATCGTCGGTCTTGCCGAGTGAATTTTAGACAATGTCCAAAAATCGTCGGTCTTGCCGAGTGAATTTTAGACAATGTCCAAAAATCGTCGGTATTGTCGAGTGAATTTTTGACGATTTTTGACATTGTCTAAAAATCACTTGGAATGACCGACGATTTTTGGACATTGTCTAAAATGCACTCGGAATGATCGACGATTTTTGGACATTGTCAAAAAATCACTCGGAATGACCGACGATTTTTGGACATTGCCTAATATCACTCGGAATAACCGACAATTTTTGGACATTGTCTAAAAATCACTTGGAAGAACCGACGATTTTTGGACATTGTCTAAAAATCACTCGGAATAACCGACGATTTTTGGACATTGTCTAAAAATCACTTGGAATAACCGACGATTTTTGGACATTGTCTAAAAATCACTTGGAATAACCGACAATTTTTGGACATTGTCTAAAAATCACTTGGAATGACCGACGATTTTTGGACATTGTCTAAAAATCACTTGGAATGACCGACGCATTTTGGACATTGTCTAAAAATCACTTGGGTAAGCCGACGATTTTTGGACATTGTCTAAAAATCACTTGGAATGACCGACGATTTTTGGACATTGTCTAAAAATCACTCGGAATGACCGACGATTTTTGGACATTGTCTAAAAATCACTTGGAATAAACGACGATTTTTGGACATTGTCTAAAAATCACTTAGAATAACCGACAATTTTTGGACATTGTCTAAAAATCACTTGGAATCACTGACGATTTTTGGACATTGTCTAAAAATCACTCGGAATGAGCGACGATTTTTGGACATTGTCTAAAAATCACTTGGAATAACCGACGATTTTTGGACATTGTCTTAAAATCACTTAGAATAACCGACAATTTTTGGACATTGTCTAAAAATCACTTGGAATCACTGACGATTTTTGGACATTGTCTAAAAATCACTCGGAATGACCGACCATTTTTGGACATTGTCTAAAAATCACTTGGAATAACCGACGATTTTTGGACATTGTCTAAAAATCACTTGGAACAACCGACAATTTTTGGACATTGTCTAAAATCACTCGGAATGACCGACGATTTTTGGACATTGTCTAAAAATCACTTGGAATGACCGACGATTTTTGGACATTGTCTAAAAATCACTTGGAATAACCGACGATTTTTGGACATTGTCTAAAAATCACTCGGAATGACCGACAATTTTTGGACATTGCCTAAAAATCACTTGGAAGAACCGACGATTTTTGGACATTGTCTAAAAATCACTTGGAATAACCGACGATTTTTGGACATTGTCTAAAAATCACTTGGAATAACCGACGATTTTTGGACATTGTCTAAAAATCACTTGGGTAAGCCGACGATTTTTGGACATTGTCTAAAAATCACTCGGAATGACCGACGATTTTTGGACATTGTCTAAAAATCACTTGGAATAACCGACGATTTTTGGACATTGCCTAAAAATCACTTGGAATAACCGACGATTTTTGGACATTGTCTAAAAATCACTTGGAATAACCGACAATTTTTGGACATTGTCTAAAAATCACTTGGAATAACCGACGATTTTTGGACATTGTCTAAAAATCACTTGGAATGACTGACGATTTTTGGACATTGTCTAAAAATCACTTGGAATAACCGACGATTTTTGGACATTGTCTAAAAATCACTCGGAATGACCGACAATTTTTGGACATTGCCTAAAAATCACTCGGAAGAACCGACGATTTTTGGACATTGTCTAAAAATCACTTGGAATAACCGACGATTTTTGGACATTGTCTAAAAATCACTCGGAATAACCGACAATTTTTGGACATTGTCTAAAAATCACTTGGAATGACCGACGATTTTTGGACATTGTCTAAAATCACTCGGAATGACCGACAATTTTTGGACATTGTCTAAAAATCACTTGGAATAACCGACGATTTTTGGACATTGTCTTAAAATCACTTGGAATAATCGACGATTTTTGGACATTGTCTAAAAATCACTTGGAATAACCGACGATTTTTGGACATTGTCTAAAAATCACTTGGAATAACCGACGATTTTTGGGCATTGTCTAAAAATCACTTGGAATTACCGACGATTTTTGGACATTGTCTAAAAATCACTTGGAATAATCGACGATTTTTGGACATTGTCTAAAAATCACTTGGGTAAGCCGACGATTTTTGGACATTGTCTAAAAATCACTTGGAATAATCGACGATTTTTGGACATTGTCTAAAAATCACTTGGAATAACCGACGATTTTTGGACATTGTCTAAAAATCACTTGGAATGACCGACGATTTTTGGACATTGTCTAAAAATCACTCGGAATGACTGACGATTTTTGGACATTGTCTAAAAATCACTTGGGTTAACCGACGATTTTTGGACATTGTCTAAAAATCACTTGGAATCACTGACGATTTTTGGACATTGTCTAAAAATCACTCGGAATGACCGACGATTTTTGGACATTGCCTCAAAATCACTTGGAATGACCGACGCATTTTGGACATTGTCTAAAAATCACTTGGGTAAGCCGACGATTTTTGGACATTGTCTAAAAATCACTTGGAATGACCGACGATTTTTGGACATTGTCTAAAAATCACTCGGAATGACCGACGATTTTTGGACATTGTCTAAAAATTACTTGGAATAACCGACGATTTTTGGAAATTGTCTAAAAATCACTTAGAGTAACCGACAATTTTTGGACATTGTCTAAAAATCACTTGGAATAACCGACGATTTTTGGACAATGTCTAAAAATCACTCGGAGTGACCGACAATTTTTGGACATTGCCTAAAAATCACTTGGAAGAACCGACGATTTTTGGACATTGTCTAAAAATCACTTTGAATAACCGACGATTTTTGGACATTGTCTAAAAATCACTTGGAATAACCGACGATTTTTGGACATTGTCTAAAAATCACTTGGGTAAGCCGACGATTTTTGGACATTGTCTAAAAATCACTTGGAATAATCGACGATTTTTGGACATTGTCTAAAAATCACTTGGAATAACCGACGATTTTTGGACATTGTCTAAAAATCACTTGGAATGACCGACGATTTTTGGACATTGTCTAAAAATCACTTGGAATAACCGACGATTTTTGGACATTGTCTAAAAATCACTTGGAATAACCGACGATTTTTGGACATTGTCTAAAAATCACTTGGAATCACTGACGATTTTTGGACATTGTCTAAAAATCACTCGGAATGACCGACGATTTTTGGACATTGTCTAAAAATCACTTGGATTAACCGACGATTTTTGGACATTGTCTAAAAATCACTTGGAATGACCGACGATTTTTGGACATTGTCTAAAAATCACTCGGAATGACCGACGATTTTTGGACATTGTCTAAAAATCACTTGGAATGACCGACGATTTTTGGACATTGTCTAAAAATCACTTGGAATAACCGACGATTTTTGGACATTGTCTAAAAATCACTCGGAATGACCGACAATTTTTGGACATTGCCTAAAAATCACTTGGAAGAACCGACGATTTTTGGACATTGTCTAAAAATCACTTGGAATAACCGACGATTTTTGGACATTGTCTAAAAATCACTTGGAAGAACCGACGATTTTTGGACATTGTCTAAAAATCACTTGGAATAACCGACGATTTTTGGACATTGTCTAAAAATCACTTGGAATAACCGACGATTTTTGGACATTGTCTAAAAATCACTTGGAATAACCGACGATTTTTGGACATTGTCTAAAAATCACTTGGAATGACCGACGATTTTTGGACATTGTCTAAAAATCACTTGGAATAACCGACGATTTTTGGACATTGTCTAAAAATCACTTGGAATGACCGACGATTTTTGGACATTGTCTAAAAATCACTCGGAATGACCGACGATTTTTGGACATTGTCTAAAAATCACTTGGAATAACCGACGAATTTTGGACATTGTCTAAAAATCACTCAGAATAACCGACAATTTTTGGACATTGTCTAAAAATCACTTGGAATCACTGACGATTTTTGGACATTGTCTAAAAATCACTCGGAATGACCGACGATTTTTGGACATTGTCTAAAAATCACTTGGAATAACCGACGATTTTTGGACATTGTCTAAAAATCACTCGGAATGACCGACGATTTTTGGACATTGCCTCAAAATCACTCGGAATAACCGACAATTTTTAGATATTGTCTAAAAATCACTTGGGTTAACCGACGATTTTTGGACATTGTCTAAAAATCACTCGGAATGACCGACGATTTTTGGACATTGTCTAAAAATCACTCGGAATGACCGACGATTTTTGGACATTGTCTAAAAATCACTTGGAATAACCGACGATTTTTGGACATTGTCTAAAAATCACTTGGGTAAGCCGACGATTTTTGGACATTGTCTAAAATCACTCGGAATGACCGACGATTTTTGGACATTGTCTAAAAATCACTTGGAATGACCGACGATTTTTGGACATTGTCTAAAAATCACTTGGAATAACCGACGATTTTTGGACATTGTCTAAAAATCACTCGGAATGACCGACAATTTTTGGACATTGCTTAAAAATCACTTGGAAGAACCGACGATTTTTGGACATTGTCTAAAAATCACTTGGAATAACCGACGATTTTTGGACATTGTCTAAAAATCACTTGGAATAACCGACGATTTTTGGACATTGTCTAAAAATCACTTGGGTAAGCCGACGATTTTTGGACATTGTCTAAAAATCACTCGGAATGACCGACGATTTTTGGACATTGTCTAAAAATCACTTGGAATAACCGACGATTTTTGGACATTGCCTAAAAATCACTTGGAATAACCGACGATTTTTGGACATTGTCTAAAAATCACTTGGAATAACCGACGATTTTTGTGCATTGTCTAAAAATCACTCGGAATGACTGACGATTTTTGGACATTGTCTAAAAATCACTCGGAATGACCGACGATTTTTGGACATTGTCTAAAAATCACTTGGAATGACCGACGATTTTTGGACATTGTCTAAAAATCACTTGGAAGAACCGACGATTTTTGGACATTGTCTAAAAATCACTTGGAATAACCGACGATTTTTGGACATTGTCTAAAAATCACTTGGAATAACCGACGATTTTTGGACATTGTCTAAAAATCACTTGGAATAACCGACAATTTTTGGACATTGTCTAAAAATCACTTGGAATGACCGACGATTTTTGGACATTGTCTAAAAATCACTTGGAATGACCGATGCATTTTGGACATTGTCTAAAAATCACTTGGGTAAGCCGACGATTTTTGGACATTGTCTAAAAATCACTTAGAATGACCGACGATTTTTGGACATTGTCTAAAAATCACTCGGAATGACCGACGATTTTTGGACATTGTCTAAAAATCACTTGGAATAACCGACGCATTTTGGACATTGTCTAAAAATCACTTGGGTAAGCCGACGATTTTTGGACATTGTCTAAAAATCACTCGGAATGACCGACGATTTTTGGACATTGTCTAAAAATCACTTGGAATGACCAACGATTTTTGGACATTGTCTAAAAATCACTTGGAATAACCGACGATTTTTGGACATTGTCTAAAAATCACTCGGAATGACCGACGATTTTTGGACATTGTCTAAAAATCACTTGGAATAACCGACGATTTTTGGACATTGTCTAAAAATCACTTAGAATAACCGACAATTTTTGGACATTGACTAAAAATCACTTGGAATCACTGACGATTTTTGGACATTGTCTAAAAATCACTCGGAATGACCGACCATTTTTGGACATTGTCTAAAAATCACTTGGAATAACCGACGATTTTTGGACATTGTCTAAAAATCACTTGGAACAACCGACAATTTTTGGACATTGTCTAAAAATCACTCGGAATGACCGACGATTTTTGGACATTGTCTAAAAATCACTTGGAATGACCGACGATTTTTGGACATTGTCTAAAAATCACTTGGAATAACCGACGATTTTTGGACATTGTCTAAAAATCACTCGGAATGACCGACGATTTTTGGACATTGTCTAAAAATCACTTGGAATAACCGACGATTTTTGGACATTGTCTAAAAATCACTCGAAATGACCGACGATTTTTGGACATTGTCTAAAAATCACTTGGAATGACCGACGATTTTTGGACATTGTCTAAAAATCACTCGGAATGACCAACGATTTTTGGACATTGTCTAAAAATCACTTGGAATAACCGACGATTTTTCGACATTGTCTAAAAATCACTTGGAATAACCGACGATTTTTGGGCATTGTCTAAAATCACTTGGAATGACTGACGATTTTTGGACATAGTCTAAAAATCACTTGGGTTAACCGACGATTTTTGGACATTGTCTAAAAATCACTTGGAATAACCGACGATTTTTGGACATTGTCTAAAAATCACTTGGGTTAACCGACGATTTTTGGACATTGTCTAAAAATCACTTGGAATAACCGACGATTTTTGGACATTGTCTAAAAATCACTTGGAATAACCGACGATTTCTGGACATTGTCTAAAAATCACTTGGAACAACCGACAATTTTTGGACATTGTCTAAAAATCACTCGGAATGACCGACGATTTTTGGACATTGTCTAAAAATCACTTGGAATAATCGACGATTTTTGGACATTGTCTAAAAATCACTCGGAATGACCGACGATTTTTGGACATTGTCTAAAAATCACTTGGAATGACCGACGATTTTTGGACATTGTCTAAAAATCACTTGGAAGAACCGACGATTTTTGGACATTGTCTAAAAATCACTTGGAATAACCGACGATTTTTGGACATTGTCTAAAAATCACTTGGAATAACCGACGATTTTTGGACATTGTCTAAAAATCACTTGGAATGACCGACGATTTTTGGACATTGTCTAAAAATCACTCGGAATGACCAACGATTTTTGGACATTGTCTAAAAATCACTTGGAATAACCGACGATTTTTCGACATTGTCTAAAAATCACTTGGAATAACCGACGATTTTTGGGCATTGTCTAAAATCACTTGGAATGACTGACGATTTTTGGACATAGTCTAAAAATCACTTGGGTTAACCGACGATTTTTGGACATTGTCTAAAAATCACTTGGGTTAACCGACGATTTTTGGACATTGTCTAAAAATCACTTGGAATAACCGACGATTTTTGGACATTGTCTAAAAATCACTTGGAATAACCGACGATTTCTGGACATTGTCTAAAAATCACTTGGAACAACCGACAATTTTTGGACATTGTCTAAAAGTCACTCGGAATGACCGACGATTTTTGGACATTGTCTAAAAATCACTTGGAATGACCGACGATTTTTGGACATTGTCTGAAAATCACTTGGAATAATCGACGATTTTTGGACATTGTCTAAAAATCACTCGGAATGACCGACGATTTTTGGACATTGTCTAAAAATCACTTGGAATGACCGACGATTTTTGGACATTGTCTAAAAATCACTTGGAAGAACCGACGATTTTTGGACATTGTCTAAAAATCACTTGGAATAACCGACGATTTTTGGACATTGTCTAAAAATCACTTGGAATAACCGACGATTTTTGGACATTGTCTAAAAATCACTTGGAATAACCGACAATTTTTGGACATTGTCTAAAAATCACTTGGAATGACCGACGATTTTTGGACATTGTCTAAAAATCACGTGGAATGACCGACGCATTTTGGACATTGTCTAAAAATCACTTGGGTAAGCCGACGATTTTTGGACATTGTCTAAAAATCACTTGGAATGACCGACGATTTTTGGACATTGTCTAAAAATCACTCGGAATGACCGACGATTTTTGGACATTGTCTAAAAATCACTTGGAATAACCGACGATTTTTGGACATTGTCTAAAAATCACTTAGAATAACCGACAATTTTTGGACATTGTCTAAAAATCACTGTGAATCACTGACGATTTTTGGACATTGTCTAAAAATCACTCGGAATGACCGACGATTTTTGGACATTGTCTAAAAATCACTTGGAATAACCGACGATTTCTGGACATTGTCTAAAAATCACTTGGAACAACCGACAATTTTTGGACATTGTCTAAAAATCACTCGGAATGACCGACGATTTTTGGACATTGTCTAAAAATCACTTGGAATGACTGACGATTTTTGGACATTGTCTAAAAATCACTTGGAATAACCGACGATTTTTGGACATTGTCTAAAAATCACTCGGAATGACCGACAATTTTTGGACATTGCCTAAAAATCACTCGGAAGAACCGACGATTTTTGGACATTGTCTAAAAATCACTTGGAATAACCGACGATTTTTGGACATTGTCTAAAAATCACTTGGAATAACCGACGATTTTTGGACATTGTCTAAAAATCACTTGGAATAACCGACAATTTTTGGACATTGTCTAAAAATCACTCGGAATGACCGACGATTTTTGGACATTGTCTAAAAATCACTTGGATTAACCGACGATTTTTGGACATTGTCTAAAAATCAGTTGGAATGGCCGACGATTTTTGGACATTGTCTAAAAATCACTCGGAATGACCGACAATTTTTGGACATTGCCTAAAAATCACTTGGAATAACCGACGATTTTTGGACATTGTCTAAAAATCACTTGGAATAACCGACGATTTTTGGACATTGTCTAAAAATCACTCGGAATGACCGACGATTTTTGACATTGTCTAAAAATCACTTGGAATAACCGACGATTTTTGGACATTGTCTAAAAATCACTTGGAATAATCGACGATTTTTGGACATTGTCTAAAAATCACTTGGAATAACCAACGATTTTTGGACATTGTCTAAAAATCACTTGGAATGACCGACGATTTTTGGACATTGTCTAAAAATCACTTGGAATAACCGACGATATTTGGACATTGTCTAAAAATCACTTAGAATAACCGACAATTTTTGGACATTGTCTAAAAATCACTTGGAATCACTGACGATTTTTGGACATTGTCTAAAAATCACTCGGAATGACCGACGATTTTTGGACATTGCCTCAAAATCACTCGGAATTACCGACAATTTTTAGATATTGTCTAAAAATCACTTGGGTTAACCGACGATTTTTGGACATTGTCTAAAAATCACTCGGAATGACCGACGATTTTTGGACATTGTCTAAAAATCACTTGGAATAACCGACGATTTTTGGACATTGTCTAAAAATCACTTGGAATGACCGACGCATTTTGGACATTGTCTAAAAATCACTTGGGTAAGCCGACGATTTTTGGACATTGTCTAAAAATCACTTGGAATGACCGACGATTTTTGGACATTGTCTAAAAATCACTCGGAATGACCGACGATTTTTGGACATTGTCTAAAAATCACTTGGAATAACCGACGATTTTTGGAAATTGTCTAAAAATCACTTAGAATAACCGACAATTTTTGGACATTGTCTAAAAATCACTTGGAATGACCGACGATTTTTGGACATTGTCTAAAAATCACTTGGAATAACCGACGATTTTTGGACATTGTCTAAAAATCACTCGGAATGACCGACAATTTTTGGACATTGCCTAAAAATCACTTGGAAGAACCGACGATTTTTGGACATTGTCTAAAAATCACTTGGAATAACCGACGATTTTTGGACATTGTCTAAAAATCACTTGGAATAACCGACGATTTTTGGACATTGTCTAAAAATCACTCGGAATGACCGACGATTTTTGGACATTGTCTAAAAATCACTTGGAATAACCGACGATTTTTGGACATTGTCTAAAAATCACTTAGAATAACCGACAATTTTTGGACATTGTCTAAAAATCACTTGGAATCACTGACGATTTTTGGACATTGTCTAAAAATCACTCGGAATGACCGACGATTTTTGGACATTGCCTCAAAATCACTCGGAATAACCGACAATTTTTAGATATTGTCTAAAAATCACTTGGGTTAATCGACGATTTTTGGACATTGTCTAAAAATCACTCGGAATGACCGACGATTTTTGGACATTGTCTAAAAATCACTTGGAATAACCGACGATTTTTGGACATTGTCTAAAAATCACTTGGAATGACCGACGATTTTTGGACATTGTCTAAAAATCACTTGGAATAACCGACGATTTTTGGACATTGTCTAAAAATCACTTGGAATAACCGACGATTTTTGGACATTACCTAAAAATCACTTGGGTTAACCGACGATTTTTGGACATTGTCTAAAAATCACTCGGAATGACCGACGATTGTTGGACATTGTCTAAAAATCACTTGGGTTAACCGAACATTTTTGGACATTGTCTAAAATTCACTCGGCAAGACCGACGATTTATGGACATTGTCTAAAATTCACTCGGGACGACGACGATTTTTGAACATTGTCTGAAAATCACTCGGGTTAATTTAACGATTTTTGGACAATATTTAGACATTGTCCAAATATCGTCGTGTAATCCTAGTGATTTTCAGCGACACCGTCGGACATAGTCTAAAATACACTCGGATTTATTGACGATTTTTGGACATTGTATTAAATACACTCCGGCGACACGGCGACACACACGCACACATAATATAATAAGTTAACGATGTGCAATATGAGCCGTTTCGCACTTATGTTCGAATACTTATGGCCGAAAAACTGATTGAAAATAGATTTTTTGACCAAAGTTAGGTCTTTTTGGAAAATAATCGAAATGAATTGCACACCACGCGATAGATAATTTCAAGATGCATCTAACGATGTGCGATATGAGCCGTTTCGCACTTAATTTCGACTACTTATGGTTGAAAAACTGATTGCAAAATGGGTTTTTTTTAGCAAAATAAGGTATTTTTGGTAAATAATCGAATCGAATTGCACACCACGAGATAGATAAATTTAAGACGCATCTAACGATGTGCGATATGAGCCGTTTCGCACTTAATTTCGACTACTTATGGCCGAAAAACTGGATGAAAAATGGGCTTTTTCGAGCAAAATAAGGTCTTTTTGGAAAATAATCGAATTGAATTGCACACCATGAGATAGATAATTTTAAGACGCATCTTACGATGTGCGATATGTGCCGTTTCGCACTTAATTTCGACTACTTATGGCCGAAAAACTGCTTGAAAAATAGGTTTTTTGAGCAAAGTTAGGTCTTTTTGGAAAATAATCGATTCTAATTGCACAATACGAAATAGATAATTTTAAGACGCATCTAACGATGTGCCATATGAGCCGTTTCGCACTTAATTTCGACTACTTATGGTCGAAAAACTGTTTAAAAAATAGGTTTTTGAGTAAAGTAAGGTGTTTTTGGAAAATAATCGAATCGAATTGCACACTACGAGATAGATAATTTCAAGACGCATCTAACGATGTGCGATATGAGCCGTTTCGCACTTAATTTCGACTACTTATGACTACTTTTTCAAAAAATATCAAACTAAAAAAACAAGTGAAAATCAATTGAGTGTAAATCAGATGAATGAGAAATATGTATCAAAATAGATTCATGTAAAGTAATCAATGCCAAACATTCTGACTTCAATTTCTAATACATTTATTTTATTTACTGATGGTTACACTTCTCTATCGTATTTGTGATACCGGGACAAAAAATAATACTCTATGACGGCAGAACAATATACCCCAATATAAGTATTAATTTTCGACAATATTGTCCAAAAATATTGTCAAAATCATTCTTTTATCATAAATAAACCATTTTTTACAATCGATAACGTTTCAGTTCAGATGAGGACATTTTTATTTCGAATAAAGAAGCTACTTTTCATCTTTCCAACTTATACTGTATAGTTTACTATTAAGATGTCCACTTAAGGGGACCCGGTGGTCTAGAATTTTCGAAAAATCGATTTTTTTTTCGAAAGTATAGTATCTTAAAAATATACTGTTAAAATTTGATGACGAATTTCAGAGTATTTCAGAATCTACAGCCCATTAGATGGTCAGAACTACTTGGTCAGAATATACTTGCTTGAAACTTTAAACGCGTTTATCTCGAAACTACTTTTTTTCGTCTTGCGGGGGCCAGAAAAAAAAGCTACTTGACCGATTTGTCTGAAATTTTAATATGTTATTCTGAATAGTTCTAGCTCTCGCTGGAAGTAAAACTAATAGTTTCCGTAAAATATTTATATTTTTTTTATTAACAAAACTTTCAAAAATACTGGTCGTTTTCAAACTTGTACTTTTGACTACGCGCCATTTTGTCAAATTTTTTTTTTTATTCTACTACCTGCGATAGCTATATTTATACTAATTAAAAATTCGTCAATTGTTTTATTTCAGATCAGAGGGAGAGATAAATCATCATTCACCACGCAATTCCATTTTTTTAGAGAGGGAGACTTCAGCATCATTTTTCTAATTTAAAAAAAATTTTTTTTTGTCTTTTTTTCATTTTTGTGTAGTTTATTAGTAATAAAATAAGTGTAAAAAAAATTGAAAGCATTATTCATTACCCTCATATAGAAAAAAAATTTTTAAAGTAGCTTAAATTTTAGGCCGCTAGACCACCGGGTCCCCTTAACGATCTACGCCACTTACTAATTACTTTGGTAATTGTGACAAGATGATAAAAGCTGATTTAACATGTGAACTTAGTATTTTTTTTCTAATTCACGTATGGATTTCACAATCTCGAGAACGAAACATTTAAAACCATCTGTCGTTTTTTCATTGATAAATAATACTTCATTGATATTACAAGTTGCCTAAGCTACATTATTGTCTAACTTGATTTCATAAAAGGAAATCGCTCCTAACTGAATTTTATAATGAATCATATATACGAATATATTACAACTAAACAAATTTATAGAAAATAAAAATAAGAAAATTATAGTACAGAACAGTGCGCATTTCATATGAACCAAACTAATATTTCAATAAAATTTATTTTATTTATTTTCCACATAAGAGACCCGTAAGTCTTTTTCCAAAGGAATATAAAAATGTTTTCTGTTTAATTTATGTCCTTCCTTCAATAACACCAAAAGGACAATGGCAACATTGTTTACATACAAAATTAGTAAACAATGATCACAAATCTGAATTAAAAAAAGATTACATAATACTTAGAGATACTTCCATTTAAAATAAAATGTACGATGTTTTATACCTTGAAAATGCATTTCTATAGAAGAGAATATAATAATTTATGTAAACCAAACGTTTGTTAAGACAAGACACATTACTAAACATCCATAAATAACTCCATCCATAAATAAACTACTTATGTATATATATACATATATATATATATATATATATATATATATATATATATCACCAATATATATATATATATATATATATATCTTTTTACCTGCGTAGTTACTGCAGAAAATGTCTGAATAAAAATAAAAAAAAGCATTTTTTTTAAATTAGCTTTTAAAGAAATGTAGCTTTCCGGTACTAAATAATCAAATAAACTATCAACCTAATTCATCTTTCGATAACTTTACGACCTGTAACGCAACGGATATACATTTTATAATACTGGCGGAATTTATTCTTGAAAACTTAAGTTTCAAATAAAGTCATCTCAATTGTTTCAGCTTTCATAAAATTATCTTTCACATAAAAGATAAATTTACATGAAGAAATGGCAAAAGTATTTTAATTATATGAATAAATAATAAAAGTATATTATTATTGAATTAATTCTTCAGACTATGGAAAACACTCTCGTAAGTGTTCATTGATCACATGAGAAGTGACAAATAGAAAAATGACTTCCGATTCTAAAATAAAAATACCTAAAAGTTGATAAATACGATTAACTATTTTTTAGCCATAAAAACCTCTCCACACCAATTGTGTGTATAAAATTTAACACAATAAATAAAGTAAGTAAATACGTCTTCGTTTATTGTAGTAAACATATAATATTTATATTATGACTGTTGTTGCAGTCATTACTTATTACGTACATGAAAAACTAAGACTAATATATTAGTTAATATTCGTCTCACTGTCGAAGTATGTTACATAACAAAAGAATATATAAAAAAAACAATCAACGAAAATTAACTTTAAAAATGTAAATAATTCTTATAATCTCATACAGGCATATTAAATTAATATCAAATTTAAAAAAATAATTATTTGGCTTACAATTGCCATTAAATTTATGATTTTTTTTAAAAAAAAAAGACACAAAAATCCTCTTAAATGTAAAATTGTAAACATTTAGTCAAAATCACCTCATTTTTTTAAATACTGTTTTCTTTACTTGTATGACATTCTTTTGCTTTGTCTTCAAATTTTTTAATAACTGATATCATTATTGGTACCAAAACAGTAGTAGTAACTTTAGTCTATTTTTAGGTAATTGAAGTATTGGATTTAGATATAAAACAATGTATTATTCGTCTAAGTTAATACAAGAAAGGAAACTGTATTTCTAATATTAATTAATAAACATTACTTACCAAGACTCGCGTGTTCTTTTAAATGAAAAATTATGTCACTTAGAAAATGGATCACATTTTGAAAATATACAATTAATAATAAAGTAAAACGAATAAAGTTGACCATTACTGTGAAAAACTGCGTGATAAGATTTATATGACAAGTTAAATCAGCCATGAGGACTGGTCATACCGAAAGAAATTTCATAACTTTTGTAAGAAACAAGTTCATAAGTTATCAGCTGCACTGTAAACTTTCAAATCAAATAGGTTGTTACATAACATACAAAAACCATGCGAGTATGCGGGAAAGGCACAATTTAGTGAAAACTACAATATAGCATTACATAAGTAATTTGATGGTAAAACCGAAAATGTACGGGAATTATGTTTTTATTTTCATAGGCTATTCTTTACAACTGCATACAACAAAAGTTATATATTTGTAATATTAAAATAAAGGATTTTACCATATACAGTTGTTTTTTCTTTAATTTTTTTATCACAATTACACAAATAAAAAAATTTTTATATATTTTAATAACATTAATAACAAAGAATATATTTAAGTACTATTGGAAATATTTAATTTTGTGAAATGAAGATTTCAATGAAACAAAATAAAAAAATCCTATTACAAAATTAAATGAAACAAAAATATCTAAATAAAATTGCAGAAATGCTAATATAAGAATTAAAAATCAGTTTAAAAAAACAACAATGCGTATTACTTGATGTGCCATTATAACTGAACCTGTTTGGTATATAAACATTATCTTGTTGAAAAAAATGAATAAAATTCGAAATCATTTACATTCCATTCATTTTTAACACTAATAATCTGAAATAGTAACTCTGCAAAAGATGATTATTTAAATTCCATTACAAAGTTAACATGAAACAAAAATATCTAAGTAAAATTGTAAACAGAGGCAATATTGCACAGGACCGGCTCAGTGGCCCCACAAAGTTGACATTTCTACGATTCTGAACTTTTTAGAATTTTTAATATTTAATTTGCGTTTTTCAACACTTTTCGTGCGAATTGCGCGTTTTAAATGTTTGTACGTCAAAGTGTTCGATTACGCTGAAAATATCGATAGAAATTTTTCCTCAATTTTTCGACAAAAACGCAAGGGGGGTTCTCGATTTCTCAAAAAAATAATTTCGGAAAATTGTGACTTTTTTCAATATTATCAAAATATACGCCAGATGAAAATGTGCGTGCATGTCAGTTCGTCCATATAATGCACAGGGCCGGCTCAGTGGCCCCACAAAGTTTGATGTTTTTAGGATTCTAAAGATTTTTGTACATTATCCAAAAATCAGTCGAGTTTATCGAAGATTTTTGGAAATTGTCTAAATATCACTCGTAATGTGTAAGAATCTCGAACTAATTTATGATTATTGGATGATGTCATAAAGTCTCCTTGAATGTAAGACGATTTTTAATCAATGTCAACAATTTACTCGAGTTTATTTACCTTTATTTGCGTTGCCGGAAAATTACTCTTGCTGTAAGACTATTGCTAAATAATATCCAAAAACCATCCCTGCTTATGGATGATTATTGAACAGTACCAAAAAATTACTTCTCCAATGGCAATATATTCAGACAATTTCTAAATTTCACTGCTACTGAAACATGATTATTGGTTTATCATGAAAAATCACTGTATACAGAACAATTTTTAAACAATGTTTATAAATCATATACTATTTGACGATTAGACAATACAGAAATTTTTTCTGTCTGTGATGACTTTTTCACAGTGTCTAAAAATTGTTTGAGTTGATTTACGATTATTGGACAATGACGAAAAATCAATCAATCGGTAGTACAATTTTTAGCAATGTTTAAATTTCGCTCATGGTTATTAATGATTATTGGACGATGCTGGAAATCTTTCAAGATGTATAACGATTTTTCGACAATGTCCAAAATACACTCGAGCAGTACAAAGATTTTTAGACAATGACCTGATTGATTACGAATTTTGACAATGTATTAATTTTATCGGAAATTAAGTTTTTTTTTGACCGAAAAACCTTTTTTATAATCTATTTTGCATGAAGTACTTTTGGCGGTAATGAATTATGAACTGATAACAATCTCTGAAGGATTTAATTGGTCATTTGATAGGCGGGAAATCGTTTTGAAATTATATTTTACCTTCATAAATTTCCCCGAGTAAGACTAATTATAATAATGTCGGCATTTGTCGATATAGAATTGAATTTCGCGCATTCTGATATGCGACTCGACTACTTTAATTACTAAAATTGGATATTTTATTGGAGGAAAACCCTTTTGAAAATCAATTTTATTGCAGCAGTTTCTTCTAGTAAAAACTTAATGAAACTGACATCGATTGGGATAAATTTTGAATTGTGCATTCTGAGATATTATTAAATTGTTTTAATCTTAAAATTTGACAATAATAGACGGAAACCTGTTTTGAAATTCGATTTTTCTTCAATAATTTTCAATTTGAAAACAGTTACTAATAAAACAGACATCATTCGATGCAGAATTGAATTTTGCACATTCTAATATGGAATTAGACTGCTTTAGTTATTAATTTAGGTATTTCATACTCGTAAAATCGTTTTAATAATCGATTTTTCCGTTATAATTCTCTCTGGTGAATACAAACCGCTATGAAATCGAAACCGATCGATGCAAAATAGAATTGCATTAATTTCGATCTAAAATTTGTGCATTTGATTAAAATTATTTTTGCTGGGAGAAAATTTTCATCGTGTTTCTAAAGGATATGAGTTGTTCATTTTTAAGAAGGAATGGAAATAACGGTAGTTTTAAGAGTGAAAAATTTCTAATTATATTTATTAACATTATACTTGTACCTCAGTATATACATAAAGAAATTAAAAATAATAAAAATATATTTTGAAATATAACTGTGCATGTATTTGTTCGTATAAAAAAAAAACAATAAAATTTATTAAAAAAATATATGATCAGCTTCAATTAACAAATATATTTATAAGAATCGGCAAGTTGAGTTATGTATAAAAACACGGCAATATTTAACAAAAATGCATAATTCCTGATCAAATTCAAACAGTATTTTCTATGTAGATAAATGTTTCACTTCTAATAGTTGGGGATAATTTTCTACTACATTTAGTAAAATATTATCTATGTACAAACGTAAATGCGTATTTACATCTTGTTGTTCTTTCAATGCTTGTTGCATCTATGAAAAAACGAGTTATTAAAATCAGTTTTCTAGACGTTAAATATATAAAATTTTAATATCAAAAATAATAAATAATTACCTGATCATGTGACATTGCTTCGAATTCCGCAGCTAAACTTTCTTCAGTTCCTACTAGTAACGATTTTCCTTCTTCGACACTTCTTGTTAATAGTGCTTCTTGCAATTCTTCATTCATACTTTTTAAACTTCTATTATCCATACGTAATGAATCTAATTCGGCTTTCAATTCCTCTAAACGACCAGTTTCTATAGGCGCAATATTACTAATTTCAGAATTACTTTTATCTAAACGACACAGTTCTAGTTCTTTACTAAGTTCTTCAATGATCACTTTTGCTGATTCATACTCTTGTTTTTGTCTACAATTAAAATACGAATTGTTATATAATAATTCAATGCTTATTTATTAGTATTTTGTAGCCATTACGATTATTTCTCACACTCTTAACTTCAAGCAAATGACATTTATATTGAACAAAAATTTAGATAACAAAAAATTAAACATTATGATCGTATTTTGGATATTCCTCACTTTCTCACGGGATATGTTAATTTTTGTTTATTGATTTTTATTTTTGTTTTCTTTATTATGCACTTGTATTATTATAAAGTTTTACAAAAATTATTCGGAAATATTGAAAAGAAAGGGAGATAAAGAAATGAATATTTTTATAAATGAGTTCTTTTTTTATTCCACAAACCACAAAAAATGTCCAATGAAAAAAATGTATTAAATCATTGATCATTTTTAATTCCTGCTTGTGCCCATTTAGATAGCGATGCTATCATTCTAGTACAAGATTGCCACCATTTGAATGAATATATGTACTAGTCAAAAATTATCAATAATCATTTATTGAAAATTTTAATCGGAAATTTCTTTGTGGAGTATGAGTGAAAAAAGAATTCACTTGTGAAAGTGAATTTAAGCACATTGTCAAAACTTTACTGTGTGAATAAGCTATATTTGAAAAATATTTTAAAGAATTTACCTCCTAATTGTATCTTTCATCACTTGCAATTCATCACTATTCTCTTTGAGTAAAGACTCTGCATCTAAAGCTCTCTGAGTCACTTCGTTCTTCTCTTCTTTCAAACTTTTAACAATTGCACGTTCCCTGTTGATCTCATCACGAAGACTTGCTACCTCCAGTTCCAGTGTTTGTAGCCGTATACTAGCATTTTCAAGCTGAAGTTGTTTTTCCCTCTCAACACGAACCATGATCTCACGTTGCCTTCTTTGCTCATCTTGCATTCGGTCTTCAGCTCTAAGTTCGACCTGAAAACATGTATACAAATATATAAAAATATTCATTCAAGCATCATTTTCAATCAGCTTGTTTAATTACATAATAATTATAATAAGTGTATTAATATAAACATATTTGTTACCTCTCTAAGTTGTTCTTCAAGCATATGTACTCGAGCTTGAAGTGCTGCATTATCAGCTTTCACACGAACATAACGATCATCTGTAGTGTTTGCCGAATCGGCTAAAACGTTCACCTGTTGTTGAAGTAACTGAACCTAAAAAATGATCATCATATATCTGAATTATGAAAAAAATTAAGAAATAAATCAATTATGAAATAAATTAATTAATTTATTAATTAATATTTAAATATGTTTAAAACTATAAATATAAATTATAAAATCGTTCAAAAATAATTCTGTTATTGGTCATCTCTTTTTAATTTGCTTTTTCTTTTTTTTTGTTCTCAACATAAATCGAAAACTATACAAAAATTAGAGCTTTCTGTACAAAACTTTATAACCAATACAGATATATATATATATATATATATATATATATATATATATATATATATATATATATGTTAAATAATTAATATTTTTATGAGCCGCTATCAACTTTCATAAAAACAAATTGGTCGTTTAATTTATAGAATTTAGACAATACTATCTGTAACTAAACCTCATCTGATTTTCTTTGCGTTTAAAATATGACAATTGGAACAATCTAGTTTTAAAAGTACATCCAATTAAAACATGTTAAACAGTACCTTATGATTGAGATCCAAAACATCTTCTTCTAGTGAAACATCAGAGTACATGTCATCAGCAGTATCACAAGTTGAACTACGCCCCGACGAATTAAAACTTGAGCTGCGGTAGAGTTGGCTACAAAATAAATTTACTTTTGCAAATGAATCTTAAAAGAAATACAGGATCGTTCAATTTAGACTTCCACATGAAAGTACTAAAAAAAATCGCAAAAATTATAAAAATTATTTAGTATTTTAATTCAATTGGATTTTTTAATTGAAATGTTAAAATAATATTTTTTTTTTAATTTTTGTGATTTTTTTTAATACTTTCACGTTGAATCCTAAATTGAATCAGCTATATTTAAATTAAGGTGCGTTTTGTTTTTTTAATTTTGCGAGTGTACTAATGGAATGAATTGTTTTTTTGTTCAATACAGAATTTATTCTAGAAGTACTGGGGTGCTATGCCCAATTTCGTCTCCTGACTCATTTTCTAATGCTTTGTGGCACTGTGTCGTGATGCTATCCGAAAAGATGATTTAAGAGTCGAAATTAATCGTAGAAGAATACGATTAAAATGAAGAAACTGATCGTAGAAGAATACGAAAAAAAATTAAAATTACACTCAATATGTGTACAATCTTTTTATTTAATTAAAAATTGCTTGTTTAGAATTCAAATTTAAACACAGATCTACTGATCAACAACCTGGTGTAGATCTGCTGAGTTACAAGAATACAATACATTCTAATTTTTTAATGAATGAGATATATGTAAAAAATCTATTTATTAAAATTATTTCTATTTAATTGAAGTATTCTATTTTAATTGTGTCAATTAAAATTCATTAAATATTTAAAAAACATTCTTGGAGAAATTCCTGTCTAAAATATAGACCTCAATTACTTTCATTTCAATAAATTTATGATTATGAAGCATACGATAACTTTTCAAATAAAAATAATTAAAACTATTAGATTGGTAGAAAAATAATTGCGGTTTATAACTTTTAAATTCATATACATTTATCTCTTTTTCGATTTTTCTAGCTGTTTTAACTGGTCCGGAACTGTTGGATGACTAACGTCTAATTTTTGTGCAAGATCTCTAATTATTGTGCGTGGTTCTGATTCAACTGACGCCTTCAGTTGATCGTTATGAACTGAAAAAGGACGCTCACGACCTCCTTTATCTTCAAAACTCTCGTACACAGCATGAAATTTTTAGAACCACTATGGTACCGTACCTTAACAGTATTCACACCAAAAGCATAATTTAGTTTCTGTTGCTTTACCGCCCGTTTTGAACTCATACAAAAAATACTCTTATTTACTTTTTTCCATCTTCAATTCTATAGACCACATTGAAGCAAAATTAATAATAAAACCAAAGTTGATGTTACCAAAATAAAGACCGAAAAATGAATTTCTAAATGATATAAAATGAACACGATGAAATGACACTTTCATTGAAAAAAATTAAGGTTAGAATTCAATAAACAAAAACCGCAATTATTTTCCTACCAACCTAATAGTATGATTAAAAGAATATGTTTTTAAATATTAAAAAAGTTCAGAGAGGAGTTACAGAATGATTTAATTTTTTAAATGTAGTTTTATTAAAATTAATATTTTTTTTAATATTTTCACTAATTAATATTTCCCTCTACTCATCAAACATATTTTTTCTAATCAAAAATGTTGACAAATTGATTCTGAATCATTTTTAGCTTTTACTTGTATGCATTTGATTATGAGCGTTTTGGAAATGAAACGTCTCGAAATGTGTATAAGCAACAATCGAAAATCATCTATAAAGATTATTAAACGTTTTTGATAAGAAATATGAATTGTGTGATGAGAGGAAAATTTGATTTCGATTTTAATCACAGAACCAAAACAACATCGTATTTTTCTAATATTTTACAGCAATATTTTCTTTTCTATCTCTCTGAATGAAACAATTTAATTATAAATAAAAAAATATTTGATATACGACTTCAAATATTATAATTTTATCAAATTATTATTCAAACCATAAAAATCTATTAAACAACTTTAGCACAGTTTACTTCATGGACAAGACTTAGAACACATTCATAAAGCATAACAAATGTTGAAATCTATACGATTTGTTACTCAAAAGTATACGTGACTTATTGTTCACATAATACAAACTTTTTTATAATTTTTTACTACTATTTTCAAGTACGTTAAATATACGAAATCAAATAAACATGATTTCATGTATTATATAATTATATTCGTGGTTATTTCAGACAAAAAATAGTTTTTTTTAAAAAAAAAACATCTACTGGAAAGTAAAATATTATTTTATAACTTTTTACACAAAAATAAACGTTTGCACAAACTAGTACACGAGATAAATACTTCAAATTATAAACGATAGCATTACTAATTGTTTGTTCTACTTTTAAACGTACATCTAATCGTCAAAGTACTTCATTTAATGGACGAATTCATAAGGAGGATTTTATTTTTGCAACACGATTTTTAGTATAAATAACAATTTGAATTGATTATATATATATATATATATATATATATATATTTATACATATATATATATATATATATATATATATTTATACATATATATATATAATTTTGTAAATCATTAAAAAATTTAATATATTAACTTAAAATTACAAGTTAACCTTTAATGTAAAAATATTTAACTTTCCTATCAAATGTAGATGTAATAAATGATTTAATTTTTTAAGATTAATTGGTCTATTTATGGAAAGTGTATTTCAAATTTTTGTCTTAATTGGCCGTTCAGTGAACTGGATAATTAATTTTAATAACTATAAATGTAATTAAGAGAACGTTTTCAATTAAAAAATAGAATTGGATTCGCCTTGCGTTTTATTTCAACATCTACATTTGAACTAATTCAGTAGGATGAAAAAAAATCATTTCTAATTATATTCTATATAATCTATCCTTGAAAGTGTTTTATGTACGAGAATGCAAAATAAGAAACGGTTCAGTTGTTTATAGGAGTGATAATTTGAATAAAAAGAAAAGATAGTTTTATAACACGGTGATAAGAAAGTAAGCATAGTTAGAATTTGAAGTGAGGAATAGTCAATTAAGAATTTATTATTATTTTATTTAGTTATTAAATAAATGAATTTTTCTAATTTTAAATTTTCGAAATAACACTATTCTACAGAAATTTCATGCACAAATTTATCGAGTATTACAAGAAGAAATGCGCATAATCACTAATCAAAACTGATCAACGATTTATTGATTGCATATTTCTGATAAAGAAAAATTGTTTGTCTGTGGGTGAAAAAAGAAATAATAGAAAATAGACTGTTAATTAGTCGTTCATCAGAGAATATTCCAAGTATCCAAATGAATATTTTATTTTTTTAAATTTTAATAAAATTTATGAGAAAAAATATTTGTCTTAGAATTACTTACATTACCGATATCATGAAATTGTAAAAATCAGGTCAATTTGTTTTAAAAAATGCGGAAAAATTCATTGGCCCGTTATCCTATAAGCAAAAAGGGCAATTTAATGAGGCCTTTCATAAACAGAGGAGCCCAAACCAATCTAAATCCAAGCCAAATGTCTGAATTTAATTTTGTACATGGAGCCCTCTAATTCAAATTTACCTGATCCTCATGAAACTATAATACGCCACTGGAGAAATTTGAGAAAAAAACGTATGTATCTCCAAGGACTAGGATTATCCATATTTATTTTCATTTTTCATCAGAAAATTAAAAAAATGATCTTAGTAGTATGAGTACTAGTCTTAGTACTGAGTACTTAGTACTATAAAATATATAAAAATTGATAAACGTGCGTGAAAATAAAAACAAACTATGAAATGTTTAGAAAATAAAATTTAAAATACTTTTTTTACAAATTTAAACTTCTTGAAAAATCTGAATTTCTTGAAGTACTTTTCCGATTAATGTATAAATACTGCAGATGTAAAAATAATTCGGTACCTTTAAATTGAATCACTCATAAATGTTTTAAATTAAAATATTTTGTCATCATTTTAGGATTTTGAAATACCTAGCTTAATATTTAAAAACGCTATATATCTTGGCCAAGCTGTTGGCATAACCTCATAAAACAGTAATGAAGATGATAGGGTCAGAAAAGCAGCATATAGGCATTTTGTACTTCTCATATTTTTATTATTCATGATAAAAAAAAATTGCTGCCAAAGCACAGAAATGATTTTTTCAGCTTTGGGGGAAGGTTCTGTAACCGCATAAAATATGGAAAAAAATGGAAGAGATCCGAAAATGCATTACGGATTCATTGACTCAAGGCACTTATCTTTTTTCGATAAGGGAATTCTCAATTAACACACAGATGGGGTAAAGTTATATAAATTAATAGCGTATAGGTATTTTGAAGATTGAAATTATTCCATTTTTCCGTAAATAAACATTGATTTTCTATAAAAAAAAATACTGAATTAATTTAAATATCCAATATTTTGTCAAATACAAACTAAAATAAAAAAAAACGACAAAAATGAATGTTTTATACATAGTTCAAAAATCTGAATAAATAAAACCATTCGAATACATTTTTATAATAAAAATTCGTTAAAAAAATCTTTATGCAAATAGTCTTCTGAATGACCTATGATGTATTTTTAAATTTAAATTAAACTATTCGAACCACAATGAAATATTAGCTACATTTAAAAAAAATATATATTTTGTATTCAAAATATAATTGTGATATTGTAAGTGAATTCGCTTTTACAAATAAATTTTATAAACCTCACTCGCCTCAATCTACAATTCTGTTTCCGATTAAAAACGTTCAGTAATTAATTATAATAATTTCTGACAGTTATTTATAACATATACTTCGATTGCGATGCCATCATCTTCGGAACGATAAGATACAGAAAAATATATAAATAAGACATTTTAATGTCAATTGTTTCAGTACCTTAACACTCTGAGGATAATGACATCGGTATCAAAATATGCATAAAAATAATCAAAAATGATCAATAATTAATTCATTAAGATTTTTAATGAGAACAAAAAAATTTATAAGGAAAGTGAAAAATTCAAAGTTATAAAAACTTTTGTATTCAGTTTTTGCTTGATTGTATTCTATTTTTTTTGCATTTAAGTACACATTTTGTTAATTTTCATTTAGGTGCCATTTAAAATATTTAACTAAAAAAAAAAACAATATTTTAATTTACTAAAATAATTTGAAAGGCGAATTTTTATCACAAGTGTGCATTTTGTACGAATTCCTTCAAAATCAAAACAACAATTGTATCAGAAAAGCTTAACAATTTAGTTTTCAATGTTCCCGCACATGTTCGTATCATAACCATGCTATCTTTTGACATAGCAACGTTTTGTTTACTGACTGACATGTTTTTATTATTTGTTTTTTTGATTAATTCAGAATAGTTTATCTATCGTATTTTCCTGTGTTTTATTGTGTTCCAGAACACCGCTCTGTCTTAAACTTTAATAGGAACTGATCCGAAAATATATAATTTTAATTTATACTAAACTCTCATGCATGAAATGCATGCATAGAAAAATTATTAGCATTAATCAGTAATCAAATATTGATACTTAAAAAAATCATCATGAAACAACGCTTTAACGTCGTATGAGTAATATTAAAAATAAATCATAGATGAATAAAAGAATCGACTACATCATGAACAACGTAAACAATTTTCTTGTCGATAACAATGCTGAGAACACGTGAGAATACTTTCTTATTGCTGTGTATGTAAAAATGATATCATTTTAATCATAACACATACATTTATATATTTTTTTTTAAATAAAAACGCGTATGTGCAAAATAAGTATATTGTTATATGTCTTGTATATTAATCTTGACAATGGTTCAAGTACAAACCGTTAGATGATAAAATGTCTATTGTCGTGGAATTGTTGTTTTGTATGGAAATGTTATATACGCGGTAAAAGATTACAGACATTCGTTTTATGATTCTGTGTAAGAATTTAACATGTATTCGGATTTTTATGTACTTAAATTTTACAATGAACGATTCAACGACCTGAGTTTTGTGTCATAAATTCAAGTATATAATTCAGAACATTGTTATACGTTTTTAATATGTTGAATGATCTACGAATTATCATAACGAGTTTTAAATTTGAAACAAGTTATTTTAACACATATTGTCTAAAAATATTTGTATAAAATACTAAGATACTTTTTAATAAGCTGATTCGCGTAGTTAAAACTTCAAATATTCAACTCAATTCTAAATTCATTGCTTTAAAGTTGTATCTACGACAATTTCTTTTAGATATTTTCTATTCTTTTTTTTGAAAATTGATTACAAGTAAACACGAAATATTCGGTTGCGAATAACTGCATTAACATTTTCAAATATAACTAGAGAAATGAATTTTCCACTCGCCTTACAAATCATATATGCTTCTGATAGAAAAATGTCTAATAATCAATTAGTGCTTTTTGTTTATTGTTGTTGCTTATGCGTATTTCGATAGCGATTCTATCTTTTTCAGAACACTAAGATACAGAAAAATCTTGTATCTCAGTGCTTTTGAAAATAATGATATCGAAAAGCGTACAAGCAACAATCTAAAATTGTCAATAATGAATTAATGATCAGAAACATTTTAGTTCTTTAAAGTGAATGAAAATTCATGTATGAGAGTGAATTTAGCAACAATGTCAAGACTATATTACGAATTCCTCACATATTGCAATAGTTTCTTGTCAAAAGTTCAACAAATGCTTAATCATAAGAATTTCGATAACAATGGCTAAATCCGAAGAAAACAGGAAAAGAAAAGATCCATCTTATTTGCATACAGTTCTGATCTGCAAAGCTTAATGATGAAAAATATGAAATAATTGATTATTAATCATTTATGGTTGCTTATGTAAAATGCAACGGCAAAAATATCTTTCTCAGACAGTTATCGCAATCAAAATGCGTGTAAGAAAAAATCAAAAATGATTAATAATCAATGATTGAACATTTTTGATCAGGAAAAACTGCATATTAGTAATCTTCTATACATATTAATCATTTACATATATCGGAATACAGAAATTTTCCATTCCTGTATTCCGAGGATGATGATATTCCCATTTAAATAGTCAAAGGTGGTAAAACAATGAGGATTTATTGAACTTCTGATAAGAAATTTTGTAATATTTGATTTCTTAGTGACTAAAAAGCACAAAAATCAGATTTTTCTATTCAACCATAAAACTGTGTATAAATGATTAAAATAAACAAGACAAAAAGCAATTGCTGAACATTTTAATAAGAAATGTTACAGTATTTAGATTAGTTGATTCATTTCAAAATGAATTTAAATATGAAGCCAAAACTGCAGTTGTTGATATCTTGTCGCTATTCTTAAAATGTTGAAACTGACTATTTCTGAATAACTATTAACACAATATGGAGATAATTTATATATTTTTAATGGATTATTACTTGGATTATTGTTTTTTTAACATGTTAGCTGTATAGGCATATTTTAAAAGTATACCTACATTGTGTCACAAAAATGAAGGGATGGCGAGTATACTCGTCAAACACAGAGTATATACAGTTGCTATAAAACTGAATTATAACGAAATGGCATTTGATTTTTTTGAAAAGTGAATAATTTCATTACTCCAATTCATTGATATTATTTATAAAACTTAAACATATATAATTTCCATATTAAAAAAAATACAAGTAAAAGTAAATTCGTAGCGAAAAAAATGATAATACTTTGTTCTTGGCTCAAAACATTCTAAAATTTCTGAAATTTACGAATATATATTATTTTTCACTAAAATTTGAATTTAAATAGCAAATGGTAATTACTTTTGTCGCTTGACCAGTATACTCATCATAACATAAAAAATTGCTATTTCTTCATGAGTATGTTCGTCATACACGGCTAACAGGTTAATAGGTATAAAAAGTATAATGTTAAAGGTTACAAAATATCGCAAATTTAACTTATAGATCCTTTCCCTTTCTTACATTTTTTGATCAAATGATTCTATCCACTGTTTACCAAACATTCCTATAACTGAACCTGACCTGTACGCTTTATGAAAATAATATAGGTTTATTTCAACTATTCAAAAATACTAAACCTTTATATATCATGCTTTATTTTTCTTATAAACAAATACTTTAACAATTCCTTGTTCTGATCATCTTAATTATTTTCAATCATCTGAATACCTGTTCTCCACTGATAGTTTTCAGCACGTGTAACATCTTCAGGTATATATTAGAGTCGATAGCATCTACCTGAAAATGCTACACATGAATAACAAATACTCAAATGATCCAAATCGATGAAGGCCACCAGAAAAATGTATCAACCGGATTACAGGTACAAATATGTACTATTATGATTTTAAATTGCAAAATTAAATCTAGATTTAAAACTATATAAAAACTCAATTTAAATTTGAACAGTTTTATAAATAGTTTATATATATATATATATATATATATATATATATATATATATATATATATATATATATATATATACATATATATATATATATATATATATATATACATATGTTGTAATTATTTCATAATTACACTTACCTAGCTAATGCATTGGAACCGAGTTGACGTTTTCCGGTGCTAAAAAAGAAACTATATTAGAATCTGTTTATGAAAGTCATAGTAATTGCAACATATTAGTACAACACAAATGGCCTCCGGATTTAATATATATATATATATATATATATATATATACATATACATATATATATATATATATATATATATATACATATATATATATATCAAAGTTTAATGATATGTCAAATTGATTTATTGACTAAATATCTCATATTCAGTAAATGCGATCAGTTGATCAAAAACATGCATCCTATTTTGTGATTTAGTTACCAATAAATAAAACAAAATACTTATTTCCATTTCAATAAATAATCACCGGTGCCGGCCGCATGCAAAGTGTTTCGAAAAACTTTTCTTCAGAAACAGTAGGTTTACTCAATATAAAATCACAAAGCAAACACACTTTCTGCGAAATGTTTCAATAAAGAGATATGTATATAGTAATTATCGAGATCAACGTTCAGATAATGCAAGAGGTCAATTGAAATCGTTATAAAAAGGGTTTGGATATCATAATTGTTAAATAGTCTTAACACCCACAACTCGTGTTGTTCAATTCAATCCAATAGAGGTCAATATTTCCAACCAGCATTTAGCGCGTCTATCATGTAGAGCTGTTAGATATCAAGATGATTTTATAAATGATTTGTTTATTTAGGAATCGTTTTTAGGTCTTCTGTTATACCAATTGCTTATACTCATGTTTTTTCTGTATATAAAGAGGTTGTTTGTTTAGAATATACATATGTTTCCATCCATTCCATAATCTAATTCAAATGTATAACAAATAAATCAAAGTAGTATTTTTTGAAAAAGAAAGTCTAGTAACGAAAAATTATTCCAACCTATTTAGGTTACCTGCCTACCACCACCTGCAATTATTTGAATTAATTCGATTAAACTATTTTATATGTTAATTAAATTAAAACTATTCCATTAATAAAAGCAAAAAATAATTAGTAACGCGTGCCTTAAAAAAATAATTGTTAAATGATGAACTTGACAGAATAAAAAAAATTGAATAAAGCAAAATGAAACATGAAAGCACTGAATATTTTTTGTGCTTACTGTCTGAAAGAGCCCCAGCGTCGATTGGGTAAGTTGTCTTGATTGCTAAAAAAAAATAAAACAATTTTTACTTTACTATTTCCTAAATTTTATATAAATTTACTATCTTATCTATTTTTTTTTTGTTATATGAATGAAGTTTCAGGATGAGTCATTTTTAAAATAAAGCAATTATAGTATAAACGTAAAAGTATCGGAAATAAATCAATTTACGTTTCAATGACGTCAGAAAGGTTTTGAATTACAAATAAACGTTTGTATCTCATCTAAGTATTTGCATTTATAATATATATATATATATATATGTACATATATATACATATATATACATATATACATACATATATACATATATATATACATACACATACGGTGTTGGCATGAAATTGATGTGGACATTTCTGTGAAGTTGAGTGGGTTGTTATTTAAAATATTTCTGAATCATT
The DNA here is from genome assembly GCA_034766995.1 of Acanthacorydalis orientalis. NCBI lineage: Eukaryota > Metazoa > Arthropoda > Insecta > Megaloptera > Corydalidae > Acanthacorydalis > Acanthacorydalis orientalis. Next base: position 35,421,551 of record CM068315.1, on the reverse strand, counting down.
CAAAAATATATAGAATTGACTTATAGAAAGATATATATATATATATAGGGTGATTCAACTTATGTTTCTCACAAAAGAAGTAAAAAAAGCCAAAATTAAAAAATGTCAATTTTATAATTTCAATGTTTATAATATATTTGTTACCCTACTGATCAGTTATTCTAATAGTCTTTTTCTTTTGGATCATCTTCAGATCATCTTTTATCATCTACCTGAAGATGCCACACGTGCCAAGACTAAAAGTGGAAAAAAGATGTTTAGATAATCCAAAAGAACGAAGACTTTCAGGATAACGTCGCTATTAATATTAAAAATCTTAAAATATGTCGATTTGTGACGGAATTTGATATATTAAAATATTATTAAACGAATAAATCCTTAAAATTGAATTTTATGTACTAAAAAACTTAAATATTTAAAAAAACTCATACACGTTTGTTCTTAAGAGTTTGTGTAATATTTCTTATCAAATACGAGGGCGGTTTGAAGAATAATTTTTATACTATATATATATACACACACATGTTTTTTAATGTATATAATTTATATCAATTAAATAATTTAAAAAACCTTTCAGAGAAGTAATTTAATTACAGGTCAACGTTGTTGTAATATCATTTATATAATTATCATTAATTTTTAAATTTTTCTGAAAATAATTCAGGAATCTTGCCAACTGTTATTTAATATTTGAAATATATAATAAATATATAATAAATATATATATATATATATATATATATATATATATATATATATATATATATACATATAATGTTTCTAGAATTTAAATTTCTAGCCTTTTAACAAATTTTAAATTTTTTCAGATAAAAATTCATTCATTTATTCATATCAATTATTTGTCAAACAATCATTTTACATAAATAAATAGTTTTATAGCTATTACAACTAAATTGATTATAGAGTTTGCCCATTTCAATTTGCCTTATTATGCAATAATTTTTTTTATACCTAACAGCTTTTCTGGTGAAAGCTTTTCAATGAATTTATAACGATTGGAATAGAACTTTTATTTTAATTACTTTATTTAATTCCATAAAATGTTTATGTTGTTTCTTTTTTAATCCATGAATTTAATTCAGTTGAAAATTAGAAATTTCATGAAAAAATAATATAGACACTCATTAATGAATACACACATAGCTAAAAAAAACATTTTCAAATATTAATTTAAATTAACAGGGGGCTCTACCCACTACTCGCTACGCTCGCCGACCACCAAAGAGGCTTCGCACTCCGCTCACTAACACTTGTTTCCTCTTCACAAATAACAGAAATTAACAAATTATACACTCAAATAATCTGTGTAAAACATAAATCGCATTTTTTTATTAGAAAAGGTTATAAAAATTAACAACAAAATACTTTGTTAAAATGTGTAACATTTTTTTACTCTAAAGTTTCAGTGAATATAATAATTTGAATAATTTTTTTATCAATTTTACATTGCAGTGGTATACACCTCTTTCTTTGGACACCGTGAGAGAGCTACATACATGTGACTGATGTCAAACAATCAGAACGGAGACCACGCATATGCATCAACCAATCATTGATGATCGGGAATGGAAATGGTTGATGTGCTACTTGTCGATTGTAGCAGGGGGAGCGGCGTTACGAGGAGGTGGTTTACACCAACAATATAAACCTTATTTGTTTTATGGAAATTTTACAATGAAATTATTTTTTATATATAGAAAGAATATATCCAAAAAAAGTTATTACATATCCATTAAAATGATTTGGTATATATATATATGTATGTATGTATATTTACAGACATATGTATGAATGTATTTACATCAACGGCGTGCCAAATCACAGCAAAGCTCGGACACAAATACGATGAATAAATTTGTTCTTTTCACTTGGCTGATTCAAATTAACGAGAACTTTTGTATCTTGATCTATAGTTTTAAAGTATATCTGCTGAAGCATCTGATATTTTTTGCTTATAATGCGAACATAATAGAGTTATTAACTCTTGTATGCACGAAATATCTCATAAAATATATAACATAAATTAATATAAACTTTATAAACTCTTCAATGTACATACATACATGATATATATATATATATATATATATATATATATATATATATATATATTACTTTGAAAGAATTATTATCAGGTACTGTGAGAAAAGTCGAATAATAGAAAATGAAAAATACGTACTTAGTGCATGTGTTACAGTAAATTATAATTATTATATGAAAGAGCAATACACACAGTTATTATAATTATTTTATTATATATTATCTTTTTTCTCATAACTTAACGGACGCATAACGTGAGAATTATTATAACAGGAGGAACATTCGTTATTAAATATTATTTATGAACAGTTAACACCGACATGTCAGACTTATTATACTAAATTGTTTTTTAAGATGGTTTTAATCTATTAAGAAATTCATTGAATTTCACACAAATTTTTCTTCATACATTAATCAATAAACTTATTTAAAGGTGAATCTGAATTTTAAAACAGAGTACTTTTTTATAATACATATTTGACACTGGCTAAATTCACTTTCACAAATGATATTTTTTCATCCTACAAACCGCAAAATATATTTCTAGTCAAAAATGTTCAATAAATCTGTATTGATCATTCATGTATTCATCTTCAAGTACAGAAACTTCTCTTTTTTCATTACTTCGAGAGATTTGTTTGTATTTTAGCTGAAAATAACATCGCCGTCGAAATGCGCATAAGCAGCAATCAAAAATCTTTTTATATAATAAAAACCTACATTCTCGTCACTTTGTCTGCAGGACAAAGTCCATGGTGACGAGGAGAAATGTTTATCTATCTGACGAGAAATGTTTGCTTTGTCAGCTCATAGATTTCAAGTTTAATTCATTAAGTTTATTTCTTAGATATTATTTATGATTAAATATATTATGTTGTAAAAACCAATAAACAGTATTTTCTTTCTATGTTTCTATTTTCCCGTCAATTTTAACGGGTTATATATTAGTTATCAATAATAATTTATTGAACGTTTTTAGTCACAAATTTTTTTGTGGTTTGTGAGGTGAAAAAAGAACTCATTTGTGAAACCGAATTTTTTGTTGATCAAATCGATATTATTAGCAATCAGTATAGCGGTTATTTTCAAATTTGGCTATTGAGTCATCAAAAAAGTACTGTAATAATAATTTATGAATACCATTTTATGCAAACATTTTCAATAAATATAATATTTACGAATCAATCACCAAATGTATATTTTATTACCATAATAAGCAATAATATGAATGTATAATCCTAATTAATTACACAACTGTACAAATTACCATTCAATAAAATTTTATGTACGCTTCGTATCAAATATTGAGATTAAACTCACAAAAACAACGTTCTCGTATAAATATTTGAAATATTTATCAGTCCAACTGACAGATACGAACGAAAGACTATCATTAATTATCAATTCTCATTTGTAATCATCTCTTTGTACCGTTTAATTGTCTACATTTCCAGTAATTTACTTTAATCTGCCGCATCTATCATATATGATCGCGTATTAAATGCTACAATAAATTAAATGAATACATTGTGTGGAGCAGTTAAGCACGAATTCGTGCTGAAACGCTGTAAAATTATATGAAAATATTTTATTTCAAGGAAAATTCTTTTCAATGATAAATAAGTACACCTACGTGATCATATATATATATATATATATATATATATATATAT
>CM068315.1:35375317-35415317 GCA_034766995.1 Acanthacorydalis orientalis | reverse complement strand
TGTATCTGTTTGTCTTCTCCTGTAAAACAGAATTATGATATAATTTTAACAAACAAGTGATTGTTTTATTGTCATCGCAATGGAAAAATGAAAATGTATGCTCGTATAGCGTGTCAAAAAACTTTCATGACAGTTTCACTTATTTCATTCCAAATTGTGTTTCTTTTTATTCCACAGCAGTGAAACAGTAAATATTGATTTTTTTCGTGTCATTCACCGTTAAAAAGTATCCATATATCAAACTCTACACTTATGTGGACACAATGTTTATTTGATTTATATATATATATATATATATATATATATATATATATATATATATATAAATGTATGATTATAGAACATATTTTATACATCAGTAAATATAGAAAGTATAATTATGAAAATAAAATATAATTTTAATGATGCATTGATTTGATTAAAAATAAAAGTAGAAATTGATAAGTGAATGGTGCCCTGAAATTTATTCAAAATTGAAAAGCCTGGACAGAATTTTTTCAGGTTTATTAATTTTTTCTTTAGTACTGAACATAAATTTTATTTACATATTCATTTATTTTTCTTTTATTGCAAGTAATTTAGATTTGTTCGATTATTTTACATAATTAATTGCATATATTTTAATAATAATTTATTATTTTTTTATGGAAATGTATGCGAGGCTAATGTATTAAATAAATAATTATAATCAATTATTTTTTAATTGATATTCAATTTTAAAAATTACTGACTTATTCATAAATATAAAGTGTGTTATTTCAATCAACTTAAATTTAATAGAAAATTATTTTAGAACTAAAATAAAAAAAATATCAGACATGATTTTTGATTGTATACATTTGTACATTGTATACCTTTTCACTTTTAGAATTATTTTTTTCTTTTATAATTTTATTTTAATATTTAAAATAGAAGCTAAAATGTACCCGGGAAAATATAAAGTATTAAACTATCTCTACGAATTGAAAATTTATTTACAAAAAAATTATCTAATGTAGACTGCATACTCTCTTTCCTTCTTTCTATTAAAATTTAGATAATAAATAACTGTTGCAAGTATAATTCGATAATAAATTACTGCTATAAAGGGATTTGTTCATAATAGATAAGCTTTGAACGTATGTAAGATCTCATGTTAGCTTGGCAAGCTCAGAATTCTTAAGTAAAAAGGGAAAAAAAATAAAAGAGTTGCTGCAATGGAGCGTTATATAAGATAGCTCCCATCTCTTTCTCTCTCTCTCTCTCTCTGTATATATATATATATATATATATATATATATATATATATATATATATATATATATATATATATATATATATATATATATATATATATGCGGAGAAAATCAAATTACTAAATATATTATTAGAAAAATGTACCAGAAAGCCAATAATGAGTACTGAAAAGTATATATTTCATGTGTACGAAAATCCACTAACTTTAAATCATTTTTTATGAAAATAATTGATTATAAAGGTTAAGATTTCTATTATCGTTCCTTTTTAATATTTTTTTGCTAGTTTAGAAATATTTATATTATTAATAATTATTTTTTGAATACATATTTAAGTAAATGGAAAAAAAAATTTTTTCTGCCTTCAAATATATCAGTTTTAATATTATTTATTTAAAATATAAATTCAACATTCTTTTTTTATATTTTAGTTTCTTTATTATTCGTTTACCATTTGTAGAAATCAGTTAGGTATTTTTGTTGTTCGAGGGTCATCGTTTTGGCGTTCTGTTCAAATACTTGATGTCAATTAAGTCTTTTAATATCATTGAATACTTCTTTGCTTTCAAATGTATTCTTTGTACGATTTTAAAATAAAAGTATGCGACAAAACAGTATTAATTATTGGATTTTTAAGAATTCGAATTCAAATTTTACAAATAATACCACACTTATATTCAAGTAATTTTATATAAGAGTTTGAATATACTTCCTGTATATTATTTCAGTAAATAATTATCTACCTCTGAAAACATTAGATAAGCATTAAAAAAAATAATATTAGATATATTTCAGTTTTTAATGATACAAGATGATTTATTGCATAAATGAAGAAAAAAAAATATTTCTTTTTTTAAAAAAAAATGATAATTTAACTTGTTTGTAGATATTTCTAATATTTTTTTGTATAGTTATGTTTTGTCAGTCGTTTCGTGGGATTTTAATATTTTTGAAAACTTGTAATGTGTTGATTTTTAATTTTGAAGTTATAGGGTTTTAAAGAGCGCTGATACTTTTTATCACTATTTCTTTTAGTGCTATTTCATTGAAACGCTCTCATAGCTAAGAACTCAATTTTTATCAGAAAATGAAAAAATATAATTTTTTTTAATTACCACTTTTATAACTATACAGTGTATACAACACTGATTACTATTACTGAGCATTTTTAATAAGATATTATGAAAAATGAAAAATATATATCCCCATTTCATCTAGACAAAATCCAATAAAAATTATGATGTTTATCTTTTTTAAATATATTTGTGTCCAATTATTAAAACTGAAAAGATTTTTAAATCTATATAAAAATTAAGTAGATGTAAATGAATTTCAGTCTATCTAATAATTTATATAAACAGTAAAACATAATGATTTCACATTTTAAACAATTTAGAAATCGAATGACAGGAACACTCAACTCAGTTCATTTTTCTGTTTAAAATTATTAACGTTATTTCATGCCGCAGAAAAAAAATAATAATAAATAAATAATAGTTTTATAAGTTGAATAATTGAGTGAATTTTATATATTTATAATTCTTTAATGCTGTTTTTTTCCTACAGAACTATGAAAAGAAATTTTAACGTTTAAATACATTAATCGTGTTATCACACTTCGGTTCACTTCCATTTCAAAAATATACCTTGCTCTAGTTATTTTTGAATGGTATTAAAAGCAATCAATATTAAATTGACGTTTTATCAGATGATTGGTTCGAATAAATCGTCAGATATACGCAGAATGTCGTTATACATTTTCAAAAAAAATCCAGCCATATATATTTCTCTTTATATTATTTTGTCGTGTTTACTAATAGTACTCTTACGTTATTGAAATATTTTTCTTTAATGACTGGCACTTCATTTCTAAATATTTATGTTTGTTTGAAATACAATGAATGAATGCTATATATATATAATTATATTTATTTGTTTTATATACGACATGTTAATATTTGTAAATTAAAACAGGGCATCGTGTAAAGAACACAACATTAAAAGGTTTACCAATTCTGTTTATTATTTTACTGAAACTTGTTTTTTTAGTATGTGTAAGTCAGTTCTGTAAATGTTTATCATTCAATGCTAATGTGTGAATCTAGTTTGAACTTCAGAATCATATCTAATTGCTCCGGTTTTAGGTCTATGTCATGAGTGTGAGAATTTCATACAGGCGGATGTCTTACTGCATAGATAAAACCACATACTTCTTGTACATTTTTTTTTAATCTATGTACTGTACACTTTACCTCTGTTATTTTTATTGGCGAAATGTGCATATTACAAAAAAAGAATACATTAAATATGTTACATTTACACATTATAAAACGTATATATTACAAACGTACTTTAAAAGTTAATTAATATAAATTTGTGAATATGAATTCAAATCCGGTCTTGTTTCATGCCACATACTTTTTTAGAAAACAGATGTTATCCTGACAAAAAATGTTCGTTTAGTTTATTGAATGAATTGATATTAAATGAAATTTAGATATTTTTGAATTAATTGTTTTCTAATCTTAAATAAAAAAAAAAACAGTTTTTGTAATCATATAAAATGCTTTCTGTAGAAATTTTAACAATGCATATACGGAATGTTCTTGATAATTAGTGACAAAAGTCTTATAAAATGACCGTATTTTCATCAATTAATTTTTCTCATCGCAGCTATAGAAAAAATAAATTTGTTTATACCTCTACATTTTAAAGAAATTGCATCACTATCTAAATACGATTAAACAACAATCAAAAATGATCAATAACTATTTATTGTACATTTCTGATTCAAAAATGTTTGGTGGAATGAGAAAAAAGTCATTTGTGAGAGTGTTAGCATTAGTGACAGAAATTGTGATACAATAATTTTATATAAAAAAGGAAGAAGCTACGACAACGTTTAAAACAAATTTGTTCCCTGAATTTTATAAAAAATACATTATTTTAACAATCATACTCTTTCAGTATTAGGGTTTTTTCAGTAATGAAGTCACCAACAAAATCATTACCCGTGTCAAGAAAACATTACTCAAAATGTCCTGTGTTTTTACTGAAAGCTTTCAAACTAACAGGTTAGATGTTCATGGTAGACGAACAACAGTATTCATAAAAAAATTACGAGTGTTTTTTTTAGAGACCGCTTAAGGCTTTCTTTGTTAGGATATCGTTTACAACAGGTCACGCTCTTTAACACTGACCTTAGTTTGTAATCTAAAAGAACCAAATCTGATTGTTATTTATGAGTATAATATATTTTACGTAACTGTACATATTTGATTCACTAAAATTTTATTTATATAATAATATTTAGTAAAAGATGAATTATTTACTTTTATTTTTAATCAATAGTTTTTCGACATTTAGACTTTTATTGAATATTTTTCAGATAATTTTACAGAAATAAATAAATTTTAAGAGATATTTTTTTTCTCAGAAAATATTAAATTTCAAATTTATAACTCACTGTACAAAAGAAAAAATATATTAAAAATATTTCATTATTCTGGTTATTGTTTTACAGTTTGTATACCAATAACAATTTCTTAATACAAACATATATTAAAACTTAATTAATAATTTTCATAATAGCTACAAATACTTACACAAAATTAAAATATTTACATTCCATACAGTGTATTTCATTTCTATATTACAATCAAAAATTTAGTATCTTATATAAACAAACACAAATAAATATTATACTTGAAACTCGTAAACAGTTCCATGTTGCATGTGATATGAAGTTTGAAATTCTCTAATAAAACTATAATACAACAAACATGTAATTATGTAACATTTTTGAGGGACATTGAACCAATTAAGACAGCCGTTGAATCGTATCGAGCACTATGCTGTTAGTACAAAAATATTGATTTTCACAAAAGAGCCCTAATTTACATTTTCTTAGAATAAATATATCTACTTGGAATGTTTAAGGCTGAATTTATACACATGCATTATATATATACACACATATATATATATATATATATATATATATATATTCCGAAACAATGATAGAAATAATGTAAAAGTATTTTCGTTAAGTACATCATTTATTTTCGAAGTTTAACCTCATTACCTAAATACGTTATTGTTGTTTTCGATTATACGTTTATTGTTTTTTTTTTTACAGTAAACAAGGTAAAAACGTAAATATGTATCACTTTCTACAACCAGGTATACTTTTTATAATTCTTGTCACTTGTTCAATATAAAAAAAATACATATGTAGTCAAGCAATGATTTTAAATAAGTATTGTTTCCAACATATTCAATTTCTTACCTAATTTAATGAAATTAATTTATTAATTGACTATTTTTATAATAAGAAAATCTAATAATTTCTATTTAATCATATATAAATGATACATATTTCATAAAAGATTTTGAACTTAAAATAAACTGCATCACTGTATGTTGAATGCAGAGCTTTTATTAGTAAAATCCTTTAATAATGTAAGAAAATTAAAATTTTCTTTACCTTGGCGTTCTGATAATGATTGCATTATCATCTAAATGAGAATAAGCTATAATCAGAAAGGATCATTAATAATTTATTAAACATTTTTGAACAAAAACTTGTTTTGGTTTCTGGAGTGAAGGGAATAATTTTTTTTTGTAAGTGAATTTAGCCACAGTGTTAAAACTATGTTATGATACAACTGTTTTTCATTTTTGGAACTTCCCCCATTGGATTTTCTGTCCTACTCAAGTGTATTTACAATTATTATTAGGAGTAAAAATCATTTGATTTTAAACTGAATCAATTATAACTCTATTTTAAATTAAAATATTTTCTTGTCATTTAGGATTGTAACGTACCAATCTTAACAATTAAAAACACTATATATCCTGGTCAAGCAGCTGACATAACCTTACAAAACAGTAGTGAACAAGATGGTATCAGAAAAGCAGCATATTAGGCATTGCATATTTTTCGCATTCTAGTTGAAAAAAATACTGCCGAAGTCGCGGGAATAATTTGTTCAGCTTTGGATGAAGGTGCTGTGAAGCATAAAACATGCAAAAAATGCTAAAACGGTTGACGAGGTCCAAAAATTCATTACAACTTCATCGATTCAAAGCCGCTATTTTTTTTTCAACGAGGGATTTACATACGTTTACACATTGACACATTTCTTAAAAATATAAAATTATTTCAGAGAAACAAAACTTTCAAATAAATGAATAATTCACACGGCCGTTTATTTTATGTTGTTATTGATTTATTGGTGAACTTTCTGTTATTATTTCAATTTATATTCCATACTAACTTCAAATAAAAAAGTTTAAACTAACATAAATTAAGCAACATGTACGAATTCAAAGATTGATTATTCTATTACACGATATTCAGTCAGAAAGTCCAATCTTCTCTTTCATATAAATCCAGTATTAATTTAAAAAATAAAAAAACAGTCATACCTTATTGACAATTTGTAGTTATTTTCTAATAAATGTTGAGCCATTTTTTTTAAAAAAAAATCATATGTTCTAAATAAATTTCAGTTGTGCCTCATCGAATAGTTTTTGTTTACTATTCTTCTTTTGCATTTTTATACTTGTATCATAACCAACGGATATATAAATTTATTTATCATTTCGTTATTTTTAAAAGTATAATAGTAAAGTATTATCAAGTTCAATATTTTATACTTTTGTGCTTAATTAAAATTATGAAACCATGATAATAATCTTTCACTAAAAACTGCTACTAGGCCTCATTATTTACTAGTGTTTTTTATACCAGTAGATTTAATCGCACTTATCGATTTATTCTTAATAAATTAAATAGTCATATTTTGGCAAAGTAGGCTCTATTAGCTAGTGAAACCCAATTTCAGTTTTTAGTAAAAGGTTATGGGCAAAGTTCAATATTTTTTAGTATAAAAACTGCGTTAAATTTTTGCGAATGCTATTGATTTCTTGCAGAAGAAAACTTAAAAAAACCAAGTGTAGAAAAAACATACTTTTCAGAATACAACTTTCATACTGGCTAAATTCACATTCACAAATGAATTCTTTTTACCCCACAAACTAATGTATAGAAACATCAGTTTTTTTGTGCCTTGTCGCTCTGAAAATTATAGCATTTCCATTGAAATGCAAATAAGCAATAATCAAAAATGGTCAATAATGATTTATTGAACACCTTTGATGACTTTTATGATTCGTGGAAATAACTCATTTGTGAAAGTGAATTCAACGACAGTTCTATAAATATCAAAAAATATTTCAACATTGATCATTTTTACGACTAAATATAATTGTTATGTAAGTTACTTGATAAATATTTTTAAAATGAAAAAAAAAACAAGTTTTCACGTATTAAATTAAATACACATTAAGTTAGAGACCAAGTTCCGTTATGAAGATCCGGTTGAAATATATATCTTTATAAATCTTAACATTATTTCCACTTCGGATAAAGAGTGAAAGTGTTGCGTTTGAAACGTATTGTTTTTAAGTAACAACACTGAAACAAGTCAAACTTATTAAGATTTATATATATTTTACTACCTATTGAATGTTTCATTTTTATATAGAACAATAAATATATAGTTATTTGTCTACATAAAATATATCACTTGTTACTTTCAAATTTCAACTTTCAACCTACTTAATTATGAAAGGAGAAGAAATAGTTTAATAGATTGAATACAGTAATTATTTTATATTATCGTTCTCAAATGATTTAATATTTTTTTTATATATTTTTAAACAGCGATCCGTTTTAATTATTATCCACGCTTTTACTAACAAATTACTGATTGTACTTTGAAAAAATAATTAAATCTAAATCAATTCCAATAATAAGAAAGAGGCGTTCAACAAGGATTTTAACCATTTTGTCTCCACACCTCTTCTGAAAATGAAAATGTTTATATCTCTTATCATTTCTCAAATTAAATAATTAATCATTCAAGATGTAAGATATTTTTTTCAAAAATATTTTAAACATATTCTTTAATCTTTCAGCGTCTTTCCCAGAAAGACACTCTTCGCAGATTAAGAACTATTATAAAAGCAGTCATCATAGTACTATAATGATTACTATTATAGTCTTACAAGTAGATTTTTCAACAAAACTTCTTAATATTCAATGTTATCAATGAAGCAATTTTTAACCTAAAAGTAAATTAGAACGATATAATAGCCATACTACTTTTCAGATCTAGTTTACTGGGACTTTATATTTTCAAAACTAAAAAATTTCTTGAAAGAAACACATTTTGACAACGAGGGGTATAAAAAGGCGTATGACAAAGTAATCAGAAAGTATTCCCGACAAGGATCTTCAAAAATGTTTAAATCATGGAAGGAGATAATGAAAAAGTATGTTACAATCGACAGGAAATACTTTGAAAAATACAACTTTTAAACATAACTTTTCAATAATGAAAAATTCATTGGCTTATTTTTGTTTCTTTTTGCCAAATTTCCCAAAAATACATAAAAATACAAAAACTTAAATATTTGATGTTTTTACATTTTGTTAGAGAGAGAAAGTTGCTAAAATACAAGCTAAAAGATAAATATTTATGATAAATAAATAATCCAATGATTATTTGTTTTCCTTATTCCGGCTATACAAAAATAAATATTTAATTATAATTATTTCTTATAAAAGTGTATATGTTTTATTAAATAAAAGAATTCTTCAAATTATAAATACAAAATAACATACAAACAATTTCTCACGAAAATTTCCCACATATTCATCAGATGGAAAAAATTTTTAACAATAAACAGGCAAAATAAATAATACATGAAAATGTTGTGAATAGTAATTTTACAATTAAAGATAAATGTCAAAATATTTATTCAATAGAATTTACATTCCTTGATAACATTTTTTTAAGGAAAAAAATAGATAATTTATTATTTAAAATTATCTCGAATATTTTTTCTAATTGTAAATTTTGGTTGATTTCTGATAAAATTGTAAATATTCTAGGAAATATTTTTTATATTTTATTTCAAAACAGTTACGACCTTGTTTGAACGACGAATACCCTTGCTTTAGTCATAAAAGTATTTAAATTATTCATAATTACTGTTATTGAATAAATAATTATCACGTATCGGTCGAGAATGCAAAACATCGAACAATTACAATCTGAACAAAAACTAAGCTCTTCACTAATGTTAATAATGAATCTCAATAAAAATATCCTTTTGTTTCGAGTGCAATTTAAATATTTGAATTGTATAAAATTTAAATTACAATATATTGAGTCGATTTCCTATTGTCAGTTTGAATAATTTGCTAATTTATTTCAGTTAGAAGATTTGAATAGAAGCTCGAGTTGAATTTCTAGATATTATTAATAAGATAGATCTAATATGTCTTGTTGGTGAAGGTGATAGTTAATAATAAATGTGCTTTATGTTGATCGATATATTTATATAAAAACTGTGACAAGGTTCATAATTAATTTATGTGACTTGAAATATATACGGTTTTATATTTTGAAATATAGATTTTTTTTAATAAATGGATGAGATTTATAAAAGATTATTTATTACAAAAAACTGCTTCGCAGTGATTTAAAGATTTTCTTGTAAATATAGAAATTTTTTATGTTACCTACAAATCTGTATATATTTTGAGCAGAGTATTATACATAAAAAATATAATAAATATGACTGTATTGACAATAAATTAATTACTATAAAACTACACACTTTCCATTCTTTAAGAAAGATTAGTTATTAAAGATAATTTCTTTTCTTTTGTAAAATGACTTTATAAAAATTTTAAAAAATTTGCGGATACAATTTATTTTGTTTTTATTTGCTTCTCACTAAATCAATTTTAATTTTATATAAAATTTTTAATTATTCCTCTAATTTCTTTTGAATTTTAATTATTTACTTTAAGAGTTTTAATACATTTTACTGTTATGGTTTCTATAACTTAAATTAAATTATATATATATATATATATATATATATATATATATATATATATACAGATATATACCCATTCACCGTGCATATAAAAACATGATAAATTAGTAAATAGCTCTTACCTTTTCGGAGATCTTCTCAAACTGGTACGACACCATGTATGCCTATTGATGGAATTTAAAGGTCGATGTTCAGAACTGTCCCTGTAACAAACAACAGACGTCGATTATAGAAAATTATCATAATTATATTATGAAAAAAGACTATTACTTTTATATAAAAGATTACCAATCAAAAAAGTCGCAGAGTCGACAAGAGAAAGAAATATGTCCGGTAGAAAGTTATATATTTGTTAATATGTACATTACACATTTCAAGATATTAATAATTCATATAAGAAACTGCATACCAAATCTATACAGAATACGTTTGCTTTTTAAATATTTCCTGTTCAGATATACAAATATATTTAAATCAATGTTACAGCCTATATATTTCTTTACGATTACTGGTTTACATTTTAGTAAGAATGTAAAATAATTTATAATTATATTTATATGTATGTGTATATATATATATATATATATATAAATTAATATTTCTCTAATTTTATTTCAAATGTTTTGCTAATATAAATTTTGAATAAGCGAAATTTGATATATTAGCAAAAAATCTGAAATAAAATTAAATTATTATTAATTGATTATATATATATATATATATATATATATATGTTCTATAAATTAATAATACTGATTAATATAATTTTATTTCAAATTTTTTGCTAATAAAAATATTGAATAAACGAAATTTGATATACAGCATTATTGAAACTTCTTGCGAGAATTATACGGTTTCAAAATTTCCGGCAAATATTCATGTAATCAGATCCTATAATAACATCAAATTGAAAAGGGGATCATAAAGAAACATGATTATATTAAAAATGTTGAGATAAGAAACAATGGAGTATATTTACAGATGTTTGAAAAATATTTATGAATTCCGTGAATAGAAATCTTATCACCGTCAGAAAAAAAAAACAGATTTCATGTTCAACTGAAAATATAATTTTCAGTTGAATTTTTTTCACAAATTTATAACAATAACTAAGTACATTTATTCAGCAAGTAACTCATGTAGTATAGGTTCAAAAAATAAACAAAGGATTTATTTTTTTACCCATTCTCCTTTTCAATTTATACTTGAAGGCTTTAATTGATAACAATGAATTTAACATAGATTGGGATTTACAGAAAAAAAAACAGTATAAATATTGACAGTCGACTAATCTATAACAGAAAACTATAAAAAAAATATATAGATGAAAAGATCGATTTTAATGTTTCTTTTTGTTGCACAATCCCAGCAGAATTAATCGAAATAAGTGTCTAGTACAAGAGTGGATAAACTGTGGCTCCAGAGACAATACTGGTTTCACTGCCATTTTTCCTCAACTTTTATATTAATAATCTATAGTATTATAGTATGTACAAATATAAGAATATTTTGTATATAAACGGGTAATTCACATTATCTTTTCAAACATCCATATGCATTGTGCCCAAACTGCTGTTTAAGGTGCCTCAACGGTTATGGACAATCCCTAAAAAAGATATGAAACTAAAAAATTGTGTTAATTAAAACTTGCTGAATGCATTGAAACCAAATTCGGGACGGGTTACTGTGTAAATTTTTGATAAAAATATCTTTAAAAATGCAACATTTAACATGGTCTCGACAACTTTTAATTAAAAAAATGAATACTCAATCAAAGTCTTCAACGAGTAGAGATTAAACATATTCTGCTTTGGGAAGTAGGACTACTACATTGTTGTATTTTTTATTATTTATATTAGGTCAATAGGAAAATAATTGTGGTATTGTATATAAACTTGAAGGTCATAAAATGCAATTATTTTTCTACCAACCTAATAAATACAATTTTGAAATAATATTTTATACGGCTCAAACATTTAAATATGTATGAAAAGTATTATATGTAACTCTTATTAACGAATAAGTTGCCCATCCCTGGTTTAGTGTCCTGAGGATGATGGTATCTTCATCGAAATAGGCATAAACTATTGACAAAATAGCTAATAATCAATTAAATAAAAATATATTAATACAACGATTAATCATTATTAGCATTAAAAAAATGCAGTGCACAGAGAGCGAAAACTGAGTTTCATGAAAATGAATCTACTATCTAAAATTTATGTTATTCTTATTTTTTTAAAATCACATTCTTTGTAATTATTTTAATCTCAATCATCAATTAGGTTTAAATAACAAAATAAAAAAGGTATACAAACAACAATAAAACATGATTTATTAAACATTTTTTTCCGGAAACTTTTTTGTCGTTTGTCGGATGAGAAAAGAATTCATCTGTGGAAAAAATGTATATTTAAACCTAATAAGCGAGCAATGACAACAACAAGACTTCAAAGAACTATAAGAGTATTGAATTATATTAGAAGAATTAAATCATACATGAAGAATTCGAATTCAAATTGTTTTAATTTCAATCACTAACCTTACTACAACTACAGCAAATTACACTTATGGAAAGTTAAGAATTATAAATGACATCATCTCTCAAACGAGTACATTTGTCATTTTAAACAGGATCTAATGATATTTAGTTCAGAAATTATCGATTTTTTTATATATAAAACATTTCAATGAAATAATTTTATAATTACTTAAATTGATATATAACAAATAAAATGTATAAATATATATATATATATATATATATATATATATATATATGTGTGTGTGTGTGTGTATAAACTATATTTTTTCAATATACTATTACAGTTCCATCAATTTTCATTCAATTCTAGATGATTTACTGTTATAAAATATCCAGTTTTTTTATTGTATTATTAATAAATTTTTGTCTGATCTTGCCCACGCCCTGAACTCTTTAATCTCAATTGACCGACCACAATAACACTTTGTTGTTTGAAAGTGGCTTATGGTGAGATGACTCATTATTTTATCAGAATTTCAATTAAAATCCAACCACAAAGTCAAAAAAATTGAACTGCACGCTTAAAAACTTGCAAATCGTGTTCTACTTTCTCTTGAAATGTTTAGTTTTTACACCTACAACACGAAAAGTAAACAATCCTAGTGATACACTCTGATATTTATTCATATATACAGGTATATTATAATAATATATATTTGCTTCGAATAAATCATTTTTCTGGTAGAATTTTGTTCAGATAGTGATGTGAGTGAAAATTTCATTTATGAAAGAAATGTTTGAATATTAATCACTAGTTTTTTTTTACTGAATGAAAAGTACTTAAATAATTATATTTATCATAATTAAAAATATAATTATATCAATCAAATTAACTACGAGTGCAATCTATTCTCAAAGAACAAATAATCAATCGTTTAACAATTAATCAGAAAAATATTATCGTAGTTGCAGTGTGAAAAATGTTCTCTGAAAAAGAATTTAGGAAGTCTTAAAAAATTCAAAAACATCATTTAAAAAAAATAAAAGTGATAAAAATGAAAACAGAAAGTATTATTATATTATAAAAAAAATTTTAAAAACGATTTAAAAAAAATAATAACATTTGCAATTAAAATTATAGTTTAACAGTAAATTTTTTAACAGTAGAAATATTTTAAGAAAATATTTGTCATGGGAATCAAATCACCAAGAATAAATTAATCCTTTGAAGGCGGAGAAAGAGGGAAAAGGTGTTAAAAAATTTTAACAAATATTTTTTGATTAATTGGACAACCTTTTATGGCAAACAAAATAAAAATTGCAAATTTGTCGGTTACAAGAAAAAGTATGTTAATTTAGATTAGCCATAAGAAATTTCACATCTATCTGATATATCGTTGAAAATCGTTGATAATATTCGGGGAAACATAAATCTCTTGATTGGAAACATATAATTGGAAGCGAAAAAATTGATTACAATTGAAAATTTGCACAGATAACATTACTACTGAATGTGAAAAATTTTGAAACAAGTTTGCACAAACCGATTTCACGTCGATTACATCTTGTATCTGGATGTAGAGTCTCGAATTTTTTTATACGCTTTCTTTCAATGATAAACTGTTGGAAAAAAAGTATTGTTCAACCCAATTCTCAAGTTCACAATTTTTATAGGTTTTCAAATGAAAAAATTTTTTTCTGATTTTTGGACGACCTTAGTTTTTTTTAATAACAGAAACTTATAAATTTAGACTCATTAGAAATAATACTAGTGACCTTTAAATGTATCATCCAAAAGATAGCGCTCTGAGACCATAGTTACTTTTGAAAACAACAATGGATTCGTAAATCCACATCGGGTTTGAAAGGGTTGAAGGCCCTTTTAATAGGAATATCTTCTTAAATTAATTTTCAAGTATTCCAATGTATATAAATAAAATCATTTAACATAAAAATGAATTCTTAACAAAAACGTTTCTTACAATTACAATCCTGTTAGATTCAAATTGAACCCATTTCGTATGAAAATTTTATTTATTACGGTAAACACTATTTATATATCATAGAAGAAATATTTAATATGTATATATACATAAACGTACATAAAAAGGATCGTAGACCGACCACATGAACAAGGTCTTCTATATAAACTTTTATTAAAGATTGCATTCACTTATAAATTTACACAATACGATTTAAAAAGGTCAACGGTCATGTTGAAAATAGTATAACGTTACGAACTGAACGCAACAACTGAATCATAAGAACAAACTAAATATTTAATATAGAACAAAGATTGATATAGAACCATTCAATTTTACTTGTACATACATCGAAAATACACGCGCCTCGAAATAATTTAAACAGTTTTCTTATTAAGAAGCACACATTTTCGTTTCTTCATCTGTGGAAAAATAATTTAAAATGTGCTTTTAATACAAACATACATTATATATATATATGTGTGTGTGTGTGTGTGTGTGTGTGTGTGTTTGCATTGTAAAAGAAAAATAAAATAAACGAGATATAATCAAAGAACTAGCATATAGCCCGTCAAAATTGACAGGAAAATAGAAAGAAACATAGAAGGAAAAACCTTTTATTAGCCTTTATTTAATATTTAAACATAAATACCTAAAAACGAAACTTAATGAATTAAACTTGAAACTATGACCTGACAAAGCAACCATTTCTCGTCACTGTAGATACTCCGGAACCGGAAATGAATAATGAAGAAGCCGAAGAGTGTGTACAAAGTATGCAGTAATTTATGAAAGTGAAACGGAGCACAGAGCTGATTCAACAAGAAAGAAGAAATCGGATACTGCTTCAATTTCGATTTCTGATAGAAGAATTATGTATTCCTAAAAAAAAAACTTTATGTGAGGTACAAACGGTCATCCTCTATTTGTACAGAAACAGAAAAAGTCACAGAAATAGGGTATATCCAATGCCAGGTCATAAAAGAAAAGTTAAACAACTTCTTTACCTGTCGAGTTGTTATCGACGTGCCTTAAATCCAAAGTATTATTAATTCGAGTTACAGAAAATATTTTTCACTGATCGGAGAAACATTTACATTTGTATATCTACCAATTAAAAAGTATTTATAGTATTCATAAACTACTGGAAGCTGAAGAAAAGAATTAAAAACGATTTTTTATCCTAAATAGTATTGATGTAGCGAAAATAAAAGTACACATTAGGATTAAAATTCGATCTTTTTTATTACATTAAGCATTTCAAAATTACCAGATTGAATAGGACATGAATTGTCTTTATTTTGTTGAATTATTGTGTATCAGATGTTCAATATTCTGTGTGATGCCTGGAGGCTACCTGTAAGTTCATTTCTTCTACAACCAGTTTCACTTTTTGCCATCTTAAGGTAAAATTGGAACTTACAGTTCAAAATCTATCTAAAGAAAAGGAAAGTTTAGACTATTCGTAGAATAAATAAACTTATACTTAACCTATATGATTTTCACATAAAGAATAAAAATTATTTTTATAAATAATCCCAAAATAAGAAGCTTTCCCGTGTATAAATCAATTACGAACTCGTAATGACTACAATTTTTTTATATTTACTGCAGAAATTGCCATAATTGGAGTTGAATTATGTACTTAAAGATGTAGTATCACAGCAATATATAGTTGATAAAACTCGAATAACCATTCCACGATTAATATTCTTACAAAGCATGGAAAAACATCTTAAACAATTCTCCAGAGTATTTGTTTTTACGGTGTCTTCTTCGTCGATATTAGATTATGAAATTCTGAAGAAAACATTTTAATAGGAACAAGAACCTATTAAAAATCATTCAAGACATGATCAGTCTGAAAACACTTTTTTTGATTGCGAAAGAGAATAAAATGCAGATTTAAAATAGATTAAACATATTTCTACGAAAAGTTTATCTATTTATTTAATGATTAGTTTATTAATAACTCGTGTGCATTTTTTGGCACAAGTATCATGTATTTGTCAACGCAACATTAGTGCATTCGAATAAATTATTTCGTAATCAACAACTAAATATATATTTCTAAATATAACTACATACATTTCTACGATTAACAAAATACATATCTATCTACAATAACTAAGTGTGGCACAAACTTATATTAACAAGCTAATTTTACAAAAAGAAATACTTTGTGTAATCAGCTTTAACACGCTACAAGTTGTCGCTGTTTGAATATAAATTTACTAGATTTTCATTGAAATATGCATCAAAACTAATAGTAAAAACCAAGGGCACCAAAACAGCTCAGGCAATAATGCAATTAAGGTCTAGGTGCCATTAAATTCACATTATTGAATAATTAATAGCGTCATGTATAAACGTTTTAATAAAGTGAAGAAAGTAGGATACAAACTATGAAAAAAAAATATATATATATAAATATATATATACATTATATCATCAAGAATATGACATTGAATTAATTAAATATTAAGATCTTCGCTGGCATTTAATAATGTTTTTTTCATAGGTTGTATAAATAGAAAATACTAGGCAGTTTCAAACGTGTAGGAAATCAATAGACGACGTGTAGAAGTAAATAATCTGTTGCTTGTGAATAGATATCGATTAGTTGATTCGAGGGTCGTTTTATTTAGCTCTATTATAGAACTATAAAAAAAGAGTTATGAAATATGTATACATTGACGGAATGCTTCGTTTTTTCAATAAAAATAATTGTACTCGAAAACATATTTGTATACTGATGTACTCATACAATTATTAAAATATAGGTATGCTTATATGTTTGTGTATTTATATGTCTAAAAGGGGATGAATTAATTCTTTTTATAGTTCATTGAACTTGTATACATCAACAACCAGTTAAATACGGAACAAATTAAATATTGGATCATTTGTTAGAAAATTAATTTCGTCCTTATGACAAATACTTTATTAAAAAAATATACTTATTTAATATATTTATATTTGTTCATAGTTATTTATTTATTCCGTTCTCTCTCTCTCTCTTGATATATATATATATAGAGAGAGAGAGAGAGAGATTCATTTTTCATCTATCTTTTATAACAATAAATATTTTTTGTATAATTTTTAATTAGCCGTGAATCAAAATTTTCCAAATGGTTATAAAATTAATATTCAAAAAAAAGAAAAACATCGGATATGCTTTTTGAAACTTTTAAATAGTTTCAACCTTTCTTAGGGTTAAAAACCTCAGAATAAATGAGATTTGTACCGATGATTAGTATCATATGAAAACAAACAAGAAAAGAACTACAATATTAATTTTTATCAAGAATAATGAAAAGAGAATGCAGACAAGTCTATGAAATCAAACCCTGCCAACAATTAAAGAATTTTATTATCGAAGAAAAAACATCGACAGAGATAATCAAATTATTTAACTTCTTAGTAAGATCAATTTAAGAACGCATTTAATGAAAACGAAAAACTGTTTACTTCAAACATTTTTAAGGAAAACAAAGACAGATATGGCTTTACAATATTGCATTTACACTTTTACAATACTGTAAGGCAGTGGTGTCGAACACTGGGCCCGAAAGGCTCTAGAATGTGGCCCACGGCCCAATGCTTGAAGTTGATTTTATTAAAATAATAAAATAATAATAAAAAGTAACATCCAAATGGAATTGATTGAAAGTCAATGCAACACAGTGCTAAGTATAATGAAGTTCATATTCCAGATTTTTATTTATACTTACTAGAACTTTTTATTGAAATGTGTATCTTTGCAGCAAAAATCTTAGCAATATTTCGTAGTACATATCTATGCGAACAATTATTTTCTCTTTTAACCCTTTACAGACGAGAACTCTCATCTGTATTTCTCATTAGGTCGAATATACTTTTTATATAAAGTGAAATTATGTGCTGACGAGTTAAATATAAAATGTTAAATAAAAATTATTGTGTACAATGGAATTTTAGATTTTATTGGAGAATAATAATAATTATTGGAGAATAAAAATGTGGTTTAGTTTTTGTACAGATAACGAAATTTTTTTTGTCGCTTGAGCGGCAACATTCGACCCAATAAAAATGCGATGCCGTTTGTATGGCAACATTCGACCGCAAAGGGTTAAAAACTAATACGACTTCACACAAGTCAAGATTGACAAATGAACATTTAACATCTGTAGTAAAAATATCATTATCACAAAAAAAACATCCGATATTGATAAAATAGTTTGTCAAAAGATGTAGTTTCTAGTAACAAAATATTATTTTTTTTTAATTTCTCTAATTTAAAATTTTATTGTAATTTATTGATAATACCTAAAATTAATGTTTTTTTTTAATTTTCACAAATTGATTAAAGATAAAATATTGTAAGATTTCAATAAGTTGTTTTCGAATATAAATAAAAGATCTTTTTTCGCTCGCTAATTTTTTTTTGATTTTTTTTTGTCTACGACTCGCAGATCTTCTTAAACTGAATTTGGTGGCCCGTGTTCATATATGAGATTGACACCACTGCTGTAAGACATTAACTGTCATTCATATCTTCAAATATTATTAAACTTTTTAATAATTATTTTTTTGATCAAAATATTTGTAAATTTTAAGTCCTATTTGATATAATTCGTTTATACCAAGAAATCTCCTTCGTGAAGTCTTGAAAGTTACTTAACAAACAACCTTTTATTTATTGTCTCATAAATGTCCCAAAAAACTTCTCATGTAGGAATACTGACATTTTTTAAAACACTTAAAAAATTAATACGCAAGATGTAAATGAATACATATTATAAATTTTTGTATTTCAGTTTATGCTATCATTCAGATTACATTTTGGCACGGTTTTAAAAACTACATACTTTGTCAATATTAAAAATCACGATGAATCACACATAACAGAAAATAAGATCAAATATTTCTCTGGTCATATATATTTCATATATGAATCATGAAAACAGAATTCCAGTAGATCGAATCTGTATAATATTATATACGTGATTCAATTTAAGCTTCCACATGAAAGTATTAAAAAAAATTGCAAGATATAAAAAAAATCATTTTATTTTCTATTTAGTATTTTAATTTAATTCAATACTAAAATACAAATGAACCAAAGTAATGAATAAAAAATAACATGTTTTTTTAAATTTTGCTATTTTTTTTAATACTTTCATTTAGAAGCCTAAATTGAATCACCTATATCACCGAATAAATTATTCATAAATTATATAAAATAAATTTATGATAAAATTATTGATTTATTAATATTTATTTTAATTTTCAGTTTATCGAAATCAGTTTCGTGTTTAACGTTTTCTCGCGTTTTAAGAGCGTTGATAACGTTTATAATTCTGTAAGGAAATCATTAAAAATACATAAGCGTATTTAAAAATGTATAAAATACAACTAATTACCTGATTATAAAGTTAAAATAGAACTGAAATAATTGAAAACAAGTATAGATAGATAGATACGTGCGTTACTACACCAGCCCATCATCTACAGTGTTAGTGATGAAAAAATGACTAGATACAACAAAACACACCATCACCGTTAATTAAGGCCGCCACTGACTCCACATACAAGAATCGAACTCACCCTGTTACAGACAACGATCCGTTCGATTCGAGCTCCAATTGAACCCCGTCTCCATAACATTCATAATTGTCCTCATCGGACATATTAGTAGGAGAATATTGAGGAGATTTCTTGGTATCTGCTTGTTGAACATTTATGACGACCCCGCCGCTAGAAGTCAGTGGCGGACTTGCAGGCGGCATTTTCGGGGCATCGGAGGAATCTTTCATATCATGCGTGGGTATAATCGTACTGTTGTTATCTTCGTCACAGTCGTGAATCGGTGCCATTATTTAAATTCTAATTACACTGGAATAGAAATTAGTTGTTAGCTAATTGAAGGATGCTCTGAATGAATAATAAAACTCATGAGAAGACACTGGAAGAAACGTAACGGTTAATTAAGATAGTAGTTAGTTGCTGTTATCATTTAAAATTAGTCTTTTTTTCAGCCTGGTTTTAGTTTTAAGTCTCTTAAGACTGCATTAAGAAATATAACTGAAATTCAATTAATTTCTCAATCTTTTAATAATTACATTTCTTTATGCATATTTCATAAATGCATATTTGTGAAAGCGAATTTAATCACAGTGCCAAAACCAAATGTTTTAAATCTTTGAATAAACTACGGAATCTTTAAAATGTAAAAATATTGACTGCAAACGTACATTTTGACAAAATTGCTGTGTCAAGTGTAAGCGTTACATTTAAACATTTAAAATCGTGCATATATACTGTGAATTAAATATATATATATATATATATATATATATATATATATATATATATATATATATATATATATATATGAAATAGTATTAAAAAAACTTTCACCATGTTTCATAGATTATGAAAATTCATATTCCAATTATTAAATATAATAAGAAATTTTACTTTACGAATCAATTTAAAGATCATATTAAATAAAGAGAAGAATAATAAGAGTAATTATTTCTAGTTTTTAATACAATAAGCACTATTATTTTTTTCAAAACGTTTTGAATACTCCCTACTAAAATTCCAGGATTAATAACTTACAAAAGAAAAAAAAATTTGAATTTTATTTTAAAATGTCATTGTTTTTTTTCAAAATTTTTCATTTCATCTACTTGTAAGAACAGATATTAACGGAAAGAATATTTAATATTCTCTTAGATAAACTACCTTTAATTCTAGATAATGATTCCTTCTGGAACAAATTTTAAAATATAATATTTAGAAAAACGATTCTGGAATTTAGGTTTGGTCAGATCAGGTCTAAATACAGTTCTGACATTGTAGCTAAATTCGATTTCACAAATGAACGTATTTTTACCCAAAAAAACAAAACACAAACTTTTTTCTGATCAAATGTTCAATTATACTTTTTAACCATTTTCGATTGTTGGTTATGAATATTTCGATGAAAAAACTATCTTCAAGGCGTCAATGAGAAATTTCTATTGACTAATCTGAATTAACATATTTTTCTTGTAAGAGAAAAATTTGCAATTTTTATTTTGTTTACAATAAAAGAATGTCCAATTAATCTAAAAAGAATTGTTAACATTTTTAGCACTCTTTCCCCCTCTCGAACTCCAAAGGGTTAACTAATCTTTTAAGAATCTTTGTAAGTAATGACAAATGAAACAAATTAGTGAAAGCACGTATCAAAATTCTCTTGAGAAAAGAATTCACATTTCACCTAACAAACCAATAAATAATTCATTAGATAAAAAACCAATATGTCATGAAGTTTGACATAAATCATGTGACATTTCACCTTTTATAAAAAAAGAATTGTATCGAAAAATACTAAATGACTTTCAAGTCAATGTTGTAATAAAGTATCTTACGGATAAAAAGATTGATGGTATAACTAAATCCGTATATAAAGAGAACAATGGAAAAATCTAAGATAAAGAAAACAAAAAAGTTCAGTATAAACTTTTTTTGTAAAACCGCTATCAACATCAAAGCTCCATTAAGCTCGAAACAATTGCTTTGTTGGTGAAAAATAACATATACTGACAGTTTACATAAAACCCTACATCTATTCATGATTAAACTAATACGCGTACTACTCTGTTACTGATTTTAATATAAAATAAATATTAAACAGATATACCTAGTGATCTTCAAAAAATTGTATTAATTCTGTGTAATTAAAAGAAATATAAATAATCAAATAAATCACAAAATAAAAATGTCTTTTATATACAAACAAAACAAATATCATAAAAAATATTTAGAAAAAAAGTTTTAAAATTGCCACAAAAACATACGTACATAAAATTACTAGGTATTAAATAGAATACTACACTAATTAAAAAAATTGTCACTGAAACAATTAACAATATAAAAAGTTTCCATAGAAAGTAGACGCACTGTTCTGCACAAGAAATGTTTTAAAAATACGCTTAATTCGAATCACTGAACGAAACAATCTTTTGGAAGTTAATTGGTATCACTTTTATTACGATTTCAATAAATATTTAAGAAAATAAACATTTACTTAACACATTCTTTCGAATAAAGACAATAATAAATAAATCTTTACATTAGTCAATTAAAAATTAGTCTGTACTTCATACTGCACAAATATTAAATAAGAAGCCCGGCCACTAACGTCAAATAATTCAGATAATACAATTCTAATCCTATTAACCACGTCTCAGATGTTTATTTAATAAGTGAAAACGTAAATAAGATTACATTTGTCCACTTATAATTTACTTACATGATTAGAATCTTATTTTTTATATTCAATTAAATAAATATTGTTTTCTGTGTTAAAAAAATTAAATAAGTCCTATTTTTCAATTTAATTAAACTGGATATCAAATAATTGATTCCATTTTGTAAGAAATTAGTAAATAAATAAAAGATAATCTGCCTTATCCAGACAACTGTTATTATTATTATAAAACATTACTGTTATATATTGCAAAATTTTATTGAAATAACTTTGAGGTCAGTTTTAACCGTTCTCTTCCATGTATAAAGGAAATGAATGTAAACGGAGATTATTTTGTAAAAATTGTATAATTGCGTAATTAAAGAAAGCAGTACTTTATGTAAAAAGCAATGCCATAAAAACTCACTCAATGATTTTTCTAATATAAAATTTACATAATTGATCATAAAACTTATGTAAATAGATTATCAGATTTTTAAACACGAAGTAATTATTTAATATGCACATTCATTAATAATGAAAATCGATCAGTCAATCAGTGTTTAGTTTTTGTTTATATTTTATTTGAATAATAGTATATTATTATATAACTAAACCATTTGTGCGTTAAATCGATCAAATTTTTTATATAAGAGCTACTATGGATCATAGAAAACATCACTGGAGCTTATCTGAGAATAACAAAAACATTAATTCAGAAATGAAATAAAACATCGTTTTACAAGTAGTCGATTTTATATTTACGGCAAAAATAATACTGAGTGATTGAAAATAAATGAAATGTTTGGATGAAAATATAATTTTCCGAAAATTCAGAATCATTTTTGCTGAAAGTGAGATCTACTGAATTTTTTCCATGTTACCTTTTAAAGATATTTTTTGTTAAAGAAATATTCTGTTTATATTCTAAAGTGCAGATTTAAATTCACTAATTGTACACCTCCAATCATAATGTTTTAGAATGGCAATAAAGACAGTAGCATAATTTCGTAAAAGAAGTTCAATAAATGATTATTAACAAGTTGAAGCGGGGGAGAGGAAAAAGTTCTAAAAAAATTTAACTAATATTTTTCAATTAATTGGACATTGTTTGGACATTGTTGTAAAAAAATAAAAATTTCAAATTTGTCGGTTGCAAGAGAAAATATGTTAAATCAGATTAACAATTAGAAGTTTCTCAGCTATCTGATATATCGTGGAAAATCGTTGATAATTTTCGGGAGAACATAAATCCCATGATTGGAAACATATAATTGGAAGCGGAAAAATTTATTGCAATTGAAAATTTGCAGAAATAACATTACTGTTGAGTGTGAAAAATTAAATCTGCACAAAACAGTTTCACATCTATCACATCTTGTACCTTGACATACAGTCTTTAAATTTTTGATACGATTTCTTGATCATAGCTCTGAGATCATAGTTTCTTTGGAAAACATCAATGGATTCCTAGATCCATACTTGACTTCAAAGGGTTAATCATGTTAAATTATTGTATATGCGAATTTCGAAAAAAATTCCTCATTTCAGAATAGTAAGGTAGGTAAGATTGTTCTAAGAATGATAACATTGCCATCAAAATACATCTAAAAATCACTCTAAAATGATCAATAATCGGTTATTGGACAATTTTGATCAGAAATTGTACACAGACTATAACACAATTCACTTTACAAAAATTAATGAAAAATTCAAACACTATAAAACATATTCAGTTTTTTTAAAAAATAACAATAATATATAATGTATAATAATAATCACTTTTATTAAAATTAGTGTAATAAATAGTTCTGTATTTAAAATTTTTAAATAGTGAACATACAAAACTTTTTTTGTATTTTAACAGAAAAATGTCTACCAAATTTGTCTAGACTTTAACACTGTGATGACGATAGCATCATATTCAAAAATGGTACAAAGCTAATTTAAAATAATTGGCAATCAATTATTGAACATTCTTATTTAAAGTTTTTTGTGATTTGTGGGAGGGAAAAAGTTATTTGTAAAAGCGAATTTACCAACAATTCCAAAATTATATTGTTATAAAATTTTATACATCGGATTTTTCCTATTAGAGGATAAATATGAATATTTTTATAAATAGAAAATTTATAAAACATCTATTAATCTAATATAATTTAATACTGTAAGAAAAAAAAATTAAACGCTTTAAAATAATCTACGAGATCGCTTAAAACGTCTCAAACAAGGACACCTTTTATTAATTGTTTGTCACTGCGACAAAAAATATTTCAACAAGAAACATAACAATGTTACGCATCGTAAAAAATATCTCCTCAGAAGTCTTAAAAAGGGAATTAATTACATTATCATCTGAAGCACTTTCATAAACACCTTAACAGATTAAAATAAGTCTTAAGACCGATATGACAACACTAATTTGTTAAACGAAACCAAAAGTTTACTTAGAAGGATTCGTGTGTATTATACACATATTATGTCTATATATATATATATATATATATATATATATATATATATATATATATATATATATGATTGTCATCTTTGAATGGCTTCATTCTTAGAAGCTTTTAAAATATTTGGGAAGACGTTTTACATATATAGAAAATATCCCCTTTTAAAATATTTGACAAAAGTTATGTATTATGATATATATATACATATATATATATATATATATATATATATATATATATATATATATATATATACATACACTGTATGTATATACTAATTCATTCCATGAACACCTAAATATTTTTCTCCCACACTCAACATCTAATGGAGTAATAAAACGCCGTCGAACGTAAACCTTCCTTCCGCCATATATTTATTTTTAGAGTAAATATCATGAACAGATAATAAATCGTGAGGTAAATTGTTTACAAAATAGTTTAAAGCCACGTATTTTAAGCACACTTCGAAGACGTGAAAGAATTTCGTGAATATGTAAGCGATTGTTATTGAGTAAAGCGGTGATAGAATATTAATATTTATGTGATTTATTATCGCAATGAATCTAGTGCAAATGCATTGTTCTGTTTTATTGAAAAGCATGTATTAATAGCAGATAGCACAACCTGTGATTTATTGTTTAATTTAAAAGTAATCGTCTAAGTTTCAGTTCTAATTTCAGATATCTTTATCTGATAATATTTCCTAAAATGGCATCTCTATGAGGATACTTTTTTTTGGAAATTCATTCAAAGATTTCATGGTATTTTTTGAAATACCCGAAAAACATTAATAAACATCTTAATAAGACATCTCCTTTTTGGTATACAATTCATTATGAAAAATTATTATTCATTATAATATTCATTTAGAATTATTCATTATAATAAATATATTAGATGCAAAAATTAATTCTGTGCCTTTCAATTGAATGAATCATAACTGTTTTAAATTAAAATAATTTTTTGTTATTTTAGGATTTTCAAGTGCCAATATTAACATTTAAAAACACTCAATATCTTAACCAAATAGTTAGCATAACCTCACGGAACGGTAGTGAATACGATGGCGTCCGAAACGCAGCATATTAGGTATCGCATACTTTTCGCATTCCAATTAAAGTAATGCTGCTGAGTCGCGGAAATAATTTGTTCAGGTTTGGAGGAAGGTGTTGTGACGTATAAAACATGTAAAAGTATTAAAACAGTGGAAGAGGTCCGAAAATACATTAGGATTTCATCGACTCAAAACAGTCATCTTTTTTTTGACAAGAGATTCGTCAGTTACCCGACAGATAGAGCAAAGTGATACAAAATAATGGCGGATATTTTTAAGATTAAAATGTGTTCTATTTTTTTGTAAACATGCATATTTTATAAAAAAAAAGACAGCGAATGAATTTGTACATCTAATAAATATTTAAGAGAAAAAGCATCTATAAAGTATTCTCATGAATAAATATCAAATGAAATAGCCCAGACCTCAGAAAACTCTTATATGGTTAGATTTACATTGATGTACGGAAAAAAAAACAAACAAAAAATGAATAAATAAGAAATGTATTCTATGTACTTTTCAGACATTCATTTGCTTTATAAAATAAATTGCTTTTTCCTCGTAACGAATAACTGATTTACTGTCTGTTTTTCCTAGAATGAAATATATTTTTCTATAAATCAGATAATATTCAAACATTTCTGTTACTAATATCCTATTTCTATCGTTAAATACGAAGAGTGAAAGACAAACTTCCAGTACATATCTATACGTATGCGATTTACGTTCAAAGTGAACAAACTAAATATCAGCTCAGCATCTTGTAACTTGATATATGTGACAAGTGGTAACCTGGATTCACTCACGCCGCCCCTCTGATGTCAGACAATATGCATTTGTAAACGATACATCAAGAGAGAAAGGTTCAATGGATGTACAAAAGTATAGATACAACAGTACACACAAACAAATGTACAACATATATGTGGTTTGTGGACTGATAGCAAATGTATAACAATTTTCATAATAATCTCTTCATTACTCATACTTTTTGTGTAATTCAATACCGTTCCTGTTTAATAATACAATAAAAATTGTAAACAAAGTATTAATCATGGGACCATAGATCCGGATACAATGTTTCATTTTTTTCTTATTGTAATTAGGTTTTATATTTCTATTTTTCTATATACTTACTAAACATATATATATATAGAGAGAGAGAGAGAGGGGGGGGAGAGACAAAACAACTATGTAAGGAGATTAAAATGTTTTTTCATATAATACTAAAATTTAAGAAAAGATGCCTTTAAATTGAATCATTCATAACTGTTTTAATTTAAATTATTTTCTCATCGTTTTAGGATTTTGAAGTGCCAACCATAACATTAAAAACATACTATAAAAATATATATCTTGGCCAAGCAGTTGGCATAACCTCACAAAACAGCAGTGAACACAATGGCGTCAGAAAAGCAACACATTAGAAAATGGATACTTTTCACACTTCAGCTAAGAAAAAATGCTGCCGAAGCTGTGGCAATGATTTATCTAGCTTGAGGGGAAGGTTTTGTAATACGTAAAACAGTAGAAAAGATCCGAAAATGTATTACAACATCATCGATCACCATCTGTTTTTCGACAAGTGATTCGTCAATTACCAGACAGATGGAGTAAAGTTATATAAAATAATGGGGGTTATTTTGAGGATTTAAATGTATTCCATTTTTCAGTAAACATTATTTTTCTCCAAAGAAGACACCGAATTAATTTGAACGTCTAATAAATATAATTACATATAGAACAAAAATGAACATTTGCATGTTTCAAGCTTTTTAAAAGTTTCACATACAATACTTTCTACTTTCCATTTTTTTCTTTCAACAATTTAGTATCTTCATACTTTATATATATATATATATATATATATATATATATATATATATATATATACATATATATACATATATATATATATATATATATATATATATATATATATATATATCAGACAGTCTAGAAAACAACGAACCCATAGAAATATACTTTCATTTTCGTTTAAGAAAATAGCACTTATATAATCGTATCAAGTTTTATCTTTATCCCTGAAATATATGAAAGGTATAAATATAGCAGGCATACATATATATATATATATATATATATATATATATATGTGTGTGTGTGTGTGTGCGTGTATGTATGTACTTTAGATACTAGAGCAGCTTGTGTATTTTTATTTTTCTTTGTATTTTTTCTAAAACAATGAGTCACGAATGGATATTTTAACAAATCACCAATCAATGAATCAAAAAGATATTTAAACATTGATTCTTTCATATAGTAAAAGTGTATTTTATAAATTAATAAGGCTAATTTACTATAAATAGATTCATTTTGATTGAAAATTTTATTCGGCGTGTTTCAACAAAAAATCTTTCAAGGTTTAAAAAATTGTAAAAAAGCAAAGAAGAAATAAGAGTAATCAGTTGATGGAATGTGTTCGACTCTGTGAATCAATATTTGTAAATACTAATATTTTGTATATGAATGTATATATATATATATATATATATATATATATATATATATATACATATAAAGAGAGAGAACTATATAATAAAATAAGTATGTATTTTCTTATATATTTATAAAGAGAAAAATAATGTGCAAAATCATTTCTTTCAATTCTTGATCGACTTTAGAATTGTGTTAACTATATACAAAAATATTAATTAATAAACTGTAAATTTATCATAAATACATTAATTCCATTGAAATTGATTTATTTCTTTCATTTGTAGTTATTGATATGAAACATTATTTCCAAAGCTTGATTTTTCAGCATTGTACTTACTCATTTACATTTATTTTTCTAATTTATCTGATAGATAAAAATTCAATAAAAGCATAAATAATAAATCTAAACATTATAAACAACATAATGTTAACTATTTAGAAAAACCTGTAATTATCAAAATTCAAATTTGTAGAATAAACATTTGATTAAGCTGATATTGTAAGTATTGTTGGTCGACACAAGTAAGAAATATACATATAACTATATTATAAAAAATATCATCTATGTTCTTATGTTGTGTGTTTGTGTGTGCGTGTATATATATACACATGTCAAAAAAGAAATAAAAATGTACAGAACAGTTCTTTTTACCTTTCATCAACATTACAATATAAAATATAAATATTTTATAGTTAAACTGCATTAAATTTAATTTACTCCATTCATTCTTACTATAAAACAAATTGTTCAAAAATTGACTTTGTATTAATATAAGTATTCGTTACTATTTTCTATTTAAACTGATAAATAAAATTCCAAAGAATCCGTTAAGAATAAACTATTATTCTGCAATTAAAATAATTTTAACCATTGCGAAAAAAGTGTAATCATCAAGATTCATTCAAATTTCATAGGAATTTGGAGAAGCTGATTGAAATATTATCCCTCAACAAAGTTATATATATATATATTCATTTGATCACTTTTATAAAAATATGTTATACATTAAAAGCTACACACATATTCAATCAGAATGTACATTTCTACATATGAATTTAGTATGATGTGATAAACATGGCGTTAATTATAGAACAAATCTGAAAACTGATACCTTAATTTACATATAACTGTGTTCAGTCTTCTTGATAAAACGTAATATCAGTGTAATTGAATTATATTTACTAATTATAAAAGGCATTCTAATTACTACTGAATGAAGGTTCTGTAGTTAGTTAATTAGTTGCGGTCTGGCTAAATCGCATCAAAAATTTTTCTGTGTCGAATATACAACTGATGAATAAGTTTGGAAGTAAGTACATAAGTCGCGCATATATATAATATTTGAAAATATAAATATGAAAGTCCTTTTTTAACCAAAATTTCCTAAAAAAAAGTACCCTTGTTCAAACGTTCTTTAAAATCTCTCTCTCGCGAAAATTTTGTAACTTTTTACATATAAATCGCAAACACTGTTGTATAAAAACGAATATCACTGCAGATGTAAAAAATATGAATTTGTGTATGTCATTCTTTCTTCATTTGTATTTTACACACGGTTGATAATTGACGTTGTTGTACGTGATCAAGCATATAATGTGTTCAAGCAACCAAAATATATTTGCTACATGGAGATTTACTGGCATTAAAATATTTCTGCCTGTATGATTTTCAAATTCTATAACTCGCATATAGGCGACATGAATTATAAATTTAATAATAAATATGTAATAATGGATACTCTATATACTTTTATAAAATAATATTTAACAATATTATGAACATGATATAAAAACAGGATTAAAAATTAAATTGATGTCTCAATTAAAACAATAAATTAATAATAAATTAAGTTACAGAAATGAATCATTCAATTTTATTTTATCAGATATTAATTAAGTTTTTAACTGTTTTCACATACTGCATATTAAAAAAAAATAGCATTCACAAAAAATATTAAATATTTAAGGTTTTGTTCAAATTCATTTTTATATGTGAATTTCAGAAATCATATTTAAAGCTGATTTTTCAAAGAATTTTTGTCTTCAAAATATAATTCTGATATTGGCTAAATTCACTTTCATACTTTTTTCACACCACAAATCATAAAAAGATTCATTTGTAAAAGATATTTGTCTTATACAAAGGACAATAAAAAAACGAACAACTTGATTAGCATTAAAGAGAAATAAGATTGAATGAGGAATAAGAAATATATCAAAATTCAATCGCAATATATTCCAACCAGTAAAAAGATATCTCCCATTTTCACAATACTGAACTTTTTCAAAGAAGGAAAAAATATTAATTTTAGAAAATGTTCTATCTTAGGAATTCTTTTTTTACCCAACAAACCATAAATAAATTTTCTGATCAAAAATCTTCATTAAATGATTATTGATCATAATTGATAATTGCTTATCTGCACTTCGATGGTCATGACACCATCCTCAAAAACTACTGCTCTAATCATATATTAGAGTTTCCTAACCAGTGTGAAGCGGCCCTGTGTCACAATTGAGTTACAGATATACCATCACATATGACAGATTGTACTTTTTTAGTATTAATAAAATGTTCAACCATTCATAAATTGACAACTATTGAAAATTTTGAACACTGTAAATTTCCTGACTTCGGTAAACCTGACATAATAAAGCTATATTCACACAAGTTTTTCAAAATAATATTTAAAAAAATACATTTGGACGTTTTATATAAATTGAATATTTAATATCATTACCGAAATTGTAATTTTATTTCTCTTTCCATAAATGTAACAAATGTTTTATAAATCCTCACATAACATTCGTAAATCCTCTCCAATTTACCCGTATAAACAGTATCTTTGTTTATGTATGTCATTACGTAAAAAGGTTAAGTGCTGTTGTATGATGAACCTTCAATATATACAATATATGTAACTAATTTTATACAGATACAATATTTAAATATAAACTTTCGAGACAAACTAGCAATTGAATATATTTAACTACAGCATATATTTAACTTAGCAACTGAATATATTAGCAATTGGATATATTTATATTAGATTCACAGAAAAATAATTGCAGTTTATGTCCTTCAAATTGACATACATTTTTCTTTTTTGATTTTTCTACATGATTTAAGTGGTTCAGAACTGTTGGATGAGTAACGCCTAACTTTTGTGCAAGCTCTCAAATTGTTGTGCGTGATTCTGATTCAACTAACTCCTTCAGTTAGTCGTTATGAACTGAAGAAGAACGCCCGCGACTTTCTTCCAAGCACGAATTTTTGAACCACCATTACACCGTACATTTCTTTAACAGTACCCACACCAAAATCATCGTTTAGTTTAGGAGCAGTTTCTGTCATTTTATCACTCGTTTTGAACTCTTACAAAGAAAATGTATTGATGACTTCATCGACTCAAAGCAGTCATCTCTTTTTCGACATGGGTTTCATATTTATCTGACAGATGGAGGAAAATTATACAAAATAATGTGAGATATTTTGATGATTAAAATGTATTCCATTTTTCGATAAAATCCATTTTCTTTAAAAAGAGCACCGAATTAAAATGTACACCTAATAAAACTTAACATTATGCGATTCGTATTGTTGAAATATTTTTGTAAATAAATATATCAACATTAGTTCATTTCAATTTAATCAAATTCGATTTATGAAACGCTTATTTTTGTATCAATTTTAAAATTATTTTTTCTAAAAAAAAATTCGCATAAATTAAGAGCAATATTTTAATTTAAAAAATTACATTTCAATATTTGTTAATATGTTCTAGTTAATATTCACTTTTAAATAATTACAAAGAATTAAATATTTTTTTAACACTCAAATAAAACAATAATACAATTATACCCATATTTATATACATAATAAAAAGCATTCTTGCATTTAATTTACTGATTTTATTAAATTCGTATAAAAAAGTTGTACAATTCCTACTCAAACAAACTAAAAAAAAAGAAATAAATGAACTATATCTTTTGACATTTTAAATCAAATATTGTCAAGGACATTTGTTGTTAACAACAAAAGCAGATTTCCATACAGTAAATCTGTCAACACAATGAACATATCAAATATATTCGTTTTTGCGAAGTGTAAAGCCTACACATCCATTAATAAATATGGTGCGTTCACCTTGCGTGTAAATGACAGTTATGAATATTTAACGGTATTTTGATATTTGTATCAGAGATACATTTAAAAAAAATGTCAGATATTAAAATGGAATATGACAATAAGATTCCGAATGTCTGACAATGAACAGTTATTGAAAATGTTATAAATTTCAATGTTCTGTTTTAGTGCTGACAGCTATCTGTCCAGTTGTCTAGCTATTCGTTAGAAGCTAATTTTAAACTTCAATCAATTATTCGTTCCATTTTTGTGAAACTGATGCTATTAATAAAGAATGACATATTGAAACATGTCTGGAATTTTACGAATATTCAGTATTTAGGTTATTCTAAAGTAGTATAAATAT
Source organism: Acanthacorydalis orientalis (assembly GCA_034766995.1). Taxonomy (NCBI): domain Eukaryota; kingdom Metazoa; phylum Arthropoda; class Insecta; order Megaloptera; family Corydalidae; genus Acanthacorydalis; species Acanthacorydalis orientalis. The sequence goes on along the minus strand of CM068315.1, from coordinate 35,382,000 downwards.
ATACATCGATCCACCAAAATTGACATCAATAATATTCTTATTTCTAAAGATTGTTTAAAAATAAAATAAATTAACTATTTAAATAATATAAATTTTATTTCTCTTACAAATTTCGTTATACTCAGAGAAATACAAGACTCATTTTATTCTTTTTAGTAGCTGATACAATGATTCATACTTTCAAACCCATGTCTACCGTTTATAAACGTTTTGTAAATGATTGTTTTAACTCTTAAAACATATCGGCATACTGAATCACTTTACATTAAAACATGAAAAAAATCAAATATTGTCGATGTTAACATTAATGAGTTACGTTTATTTGAATTCAAATAAAATGTAATTTGAATGTATTTTTATGTCATTTACACAAAAATTTATTTACTATCTATGGTTTTTTAGAACTATACGAAATTGTTTATATGTTAAAAGAAAATAGCAATTAACCGAAAACTTATTCATACTGATTGACTCCTCAATCATCTGTATACGTGGGTCGTTTGATAAGTTTGGTATATTTCTATGAGATAGTACCAGCATTCATTTGACAACGTCACGGATATCAAGTGTCACTTTTCAAATTAGCATAGGTAAAATTTCAATCAGAAACGACGAGTTGTTTACGTTCTATAGATGTTTGTATGAAAAAAAACGAGGAGGACTTTATTCATCGACATGTCATAGTGGATGAAACATGGATCCGCTACAACACACCTGAATCGAAGCAGCAGCCAAATCAGTGGGCAACTACTGGTGAAAGTGCGCCGAAGAAAGTGAAGATCGTTTTGTCGGCTAAGAAGGTTGGCCTCTGTTTTTTGGGATTCGCGAAGAATCATCCTGATCGACTACTTAACGAAAGAAAAAACGATAACATGAACCTATTATGCAACTTTATTGGACCGTTTGAAATAAGAGCTAAATCAAAAACTGCCAGGATCGGGGCACAAAAAAGTGCTCTTTCGCCAGGACAACGCGCCTCGCTATAAATCAACCGCCGCAATGACAAAATTGCATGAATTAAACTTCGAATTGATTCTTCATCCATCCTATTCTCCGGACTTGATCCTGTGCGACTTCTTCTCAAACCTGAAAATCTGGCTCGGTAGGAAGAAATTCTTGTCGAATGAGAATACCATTACCGCCGTCAATGCGTATTTTCCAGACTTTGAAAAAAGATATTCTTCCGAAGGGATGAAAAAATTGAAAACTCGCTGGACCAAGTGTATAGCCCTGTGCAAAAAAAGCAAGTTAAACGGTTTTTAACTTACTTTTTTACCATACTTATCAAACGACACACGTACAGGTGGAATTCCATTCAGGAGCAAGCCTTTTATGAACAAAACTCATGTAACAGATTCAGAATCTTAAAAGAAATTATTGATTTCAAACACGAACGGCTTATTACAAATTGTTAATTTATCTGCGATTATTGCCATTAAATCCTGCTATTAAAGATCAAAGACGTGACTCTGTAAATGGTGTTACAGATTATGCACTTTAATATGTAAACAGCTGGAATATTCATCAAATGGATGTTACCAATAAATTAACCTTCATTATGTCAATCTCTGAAACATAATTAAATTAGTCAGTAAGAAAATAAATAAATAAGATTAAATTTATTTCTACTTCTACATATATTTATGATTTTATCAATCAAAACTAAATTAAATTTGAAATTAAAAAATATATTTTCAAAACAATAGTGTACATGTGAGTGAAAAACATTGACGTGGCACACACATTGGAATTATTTAGGGCGGAACCGATTTTGTAATACTAGACATACGCAGACCTACTTAATAGTAATTATAATTGAATGAATAGTCTACGATCTCTAATATATTCTGAATGTAAATCAAACAATAAAAAACTACTTAGATCGTTTCGTTTTTCTCCTCTTGTCAAATTGATTCTTACATTTTTAATTAATAGACCTATCATTCGTATCTTCATTAAACTGTTACGTTTTAACACATATACATTAAAAACTATTTGCACTAATTATTTATGTAAATACTGTTCGTGTATTTTTTAGATTTAGAAAACATCTGTTCTTAGAATTAGAATGTCGAGAATATATTCGGTAAATGTACACAGAGATTTGATTATTACATTAGAAGTTATTTTGTATACAAAATTTTACTAATATAATCTGTGAAAACTTTCTCTGAAATTTCCTGTCCTCGAAAAGCATCACTTAGAAGCAATTACAAAGTGAATAAATTATTAATAAACACATTCTGCGTGCTTACATTTAATACAATAAATGTATATGGGACCCTTTTTGAGAGAATTGACAGATTTTAATATAAAGACATACATAATCTGAAATGTAGAAAAACAACATTTTTATTGATACTGAATAAAATATTAAACAGTTTATTCTAAACTGAATCTAAATATATTTTCATCGAAGCACAGAAATGATCACGCAACGCAACAAAAGTATTTTTTTATTCAAATTCGCCTTTAAAAATCGATAGTGTCGAAAGTGCTATACGCAATCGGTATTATTAAATTAGGACCAGTACGTAGATCAACAGAACACTGACACTTATTTAATTAAATGAATTGTTTGAATAAGAATTGTGTTCGCAAGACCTTTATAATAGTGAACCAGTACGGGTCGAGTTCGTGCGAAGATGTTATCGGATTTTTTAATGCAATATCGCAAATATTTCGTTATTGTTTCAAATTATGTAACTTGAATAATTAGTAACACGATTTTGTATTGTTTTAAATATAATTATCACGATGCATTTTCCATGTTTAGTTTTATAGAAAAATATTAATATATTCTTTGATATTAATTTACAAAACTATGAGAATCATTTTTACATAAATTGTTGTGTTAATTTTTTTTCTTAATTGAAATCTTTTTATATAATAGAACATCAAAAATCTGAGAAAAGATGCTTCAAATATAGAATTGGCAAATGAATTAGTTGCTTCAGACTTTAATGATGTAATTTCATAAATTTAACAAATATTGTTTAATAATTTGATATAGTAATGAATCACATTTAAAACACGAGTAATAGAAATCAGATTTTCGGTTTCATAAATAAATTTTTAACTCCTTTACACTTTTGTAGGGGAGTTAAATATTTTTTCATAACAAATTTCTAATAAAATTATTTAATTATTGATCGATTTGATAATTGCTTATAAGCATTTAGTTGGCAATTCCATCATCACGTTTCCACAAATTAATTGCACAATCCAATAATTCTCCTACCCACTCATTAGTAAATAAAACTTGAATAAACACATTAATATCGACATATAAATGTCAAAACGCTGTCAAGGAGAAAAAAATAGTCTTGTTACGAAAAGATTTAAAAAATCAAATATAAAGACCATAGAAACAAAATCTTAAATTTCAGTAAATTCTTTTTGGTTAAAATGATTTTAACACGACATAGAAAGTCATTTATTAAAAGATTTGTTGCAAGAGTACAAAAAGTTTATACTTAGAGCTGTCAGTGTTCCACAAACACTTTCTTCGTACAAATGAGTTAAATTTGAAATATTATTATTATTAAAATTATGTTCAACCATTTTTCTTAATTTAATAAATTATAAAAAATACTATTGAATTAAAGATGGAAAAGAAGCAAATAAGAGAATTTTTTGTACGAATTCAAAATGGGTAATAGTACGGTGCAATGGTGGTTCTAAAAAGTTCGTGTTGGGGACAAGAGTCTTATAGATGAAAAAGGTCGCGGGAATCTTTCAGTTTTTAACGACCAACTGAAGGCGTAAGTTGAATCTGAACCACACACAACAATTCGTGAGCTTGCACAAAAGTTAGTCGTTAGTCATCCAACAGTTCTGGACAATTAGAACAGCCAGGAAAATCAATGTATATGAATTTGAAGGTCATAAACCGCCATTACTTTTCTACCAACCTAATATTTAAAACATCGCATATGTTTTTGCCCACATAAGTTCAGTAATAAACAATGGTTACTGAAACACATGCAAACTAAACATAAAATACATATATTATTATGTGTACAAACTGCAAAAAAATGTCGAATAAACGCATATACATATAAAGACGTCTGCTGAACATACACATCGTTTACAGGATACGAGAAGTGTTTCTCAAGTGCTTCCTGTACTTGAACTAAGAAATATGTTCACGAAGAAACCATCTAATGCGTACATAACGTCAATCCCATATTAAAATTCTGATTAAAATGTGACAGGAAACAAGACCCAACGAAAAAGAATCAGTCGTGCATCGAGCGGTATTGTATTTTTTTATTATTATTTTAACGTACATATATACACACACATGGGGGACATTAAATTTTATATATATATATATAACGTGCAGCACCTGTTTAAATATTCTGCAAACGGGCGTGTCGTCCATTGTTCCAACGATAATCTCATCTTGCGTTCCAAACGAAGAATTCGATGGGAATATTAAACCAGATAAATTCTGTGGGAATTTTAATAAAGTGAATAAGTCTGTGTGTTGTTTTTAATAAATAATTCTATTATAATGTGACGTTTTTTCATAATTATTTGATTTAATTAACCTAAGAGAAAAAAGTGTATGCAATGAAACTATGATAATTATTGTATTAAAATCGACGATGTTTATTTCATTTAATGATACAAAATGTGAAGAATTAAATCGTATAGTTTTTAGTTTCTAAAATGAAAGTAGAATATTTTTAATTAGGCATTAGAAATTTCAATAGACTACGAAACTTTTATGATGTGTATACGTGTTCGTAATTGATTATTATTAATGTTTATTTTGTAATTTGATACTTGCATGTGTATAATTAAATATAGATTAACGATGTAATACAATAACGAAATTGTCAAATAAATTGTACGCCTACTGGTGATATATATGTACACAAGATTTTTACATAAAAACTAATTTGAAAACATTTTCAATTGTTTGCTGAAAATGTTATAAAACATTTTATAAAAAACTAATTTATTTCTCCTTAACTATCTATTAACTTTATTTCTCTTCAATATTTTTCATTGAATATCAATGATGCGCATCTATAAATTCGGTCTGAATAGAAATATTTTTTGTATCTTTATATTTTTCTGAATAGAAACGAAACTATAGCTCAGTGGTGCACCCAAGGAGAAGGCAAGGGGCCCTGGTACCCCCAAAGGAAGAGGAAAAAAAACACTAGAGAACAAAACAAAATCGCGAGAAAATGCTCTTATATACTACACAGAGAGATTAATGTAATCCCCTTTCACTATCCTCTATATATACACAGAGAGATTAATATAGCCACGATTGAAGTAATTCAAGAGCTTTGTAAAAAGAAAGGAAAACTGGATTTCATTGTTTAAATAAATTTTTATATTATCACCTAATGAATTTTATAAAATTCACAATAAAAAAGTTCTTATCCGTTCTACTCCCCCCCCCCATTAAATCCTGAGTGTACCACTGCTCCAGTAATAATAATTTTAAGTGTTCAGGAGCTTTCAATAAAAATATTCAACAGAGAAGCATTTGCGTTCATATTGTAATAAATAAAGTTAAATCAATTATCTGAAAAGAATATCTAACTTCACAGAATGTGTAAAAATATTTTTTGTATACAACAAAATTAGTGGATTATTCAATTCATGGTAAAATTAATTAAAAACCCTTACTAAAAAAAGATAACCTATTTTCTTGTTGTTTTTTTTTTTGAGTTATTTAACCATATTTTTTTCTTAATCTTTTGTAACCCAAATTTGTATTTTGAATAATTAATCTAATTTTTAAAAATCTGTTTTTATTATTTCAAATGATTGGATATATATCTTTCCAAACAGCAACAAAAATAATTTTGCGGTACCATACGTTTCTATTAATAAAAATATTCGATTTACATATAGATATATTAAAAAATTAGTACGATTTCTTTGAACGCAAATACAAACAAATATATTTCTTGAAATAGATATACCGAAACATTTTTAAAGAAACACATCAAAGCTGACGTTTCTTAGTAGACTGATTTCTTCTATATTGAATATAAAAATATGTATGTGTAACAAAACATGAAGAATGTTAATTCGTCTTGACAACAAACTGAAAAAACATACCACTCACACATTGTTTTAATGCGGACGCGATAAGCCAACGGTGAATTATCAAAATAGGTCATGTTTACCTACATATATATTCAACGAACGAGAATACAAAATGAAATAATTGTGGTAGGTAGAGGTTTTCAAATCGAATTTCAATGTCACAAAAACAGTCCAAATAAAAACATGAAAAACAACATGACCTCTTTATAAAATAACAATGCACAAAATCGGAAAACTGTTTAACGGTCTAATTAACTTATTAAAATTAAATACATTCAATTACATACACTATAAATTCTTTTAAATGTTTTTAACTGCCATTGTAGAAGCTTTTGCTTTGTTTCACTACTGTATTATACATTAGATATACTTCTTTATTCATTAATAATATTTTAATGAAATAAATTTCTTTCTTCATAATATAATTCAATAATGTCAGTCATAAAATAAATATTTAATTAGAAGGGAAAAAATGCAACCAACACTAATATTAAATCGATTTTTCATCAACGATTTAGTTCACTGATATAAATTTTTAGTACAAGGTCTAATTCTGAATAAGAACAAACCTTTTAACACACACACACACATATATATATATA